>OZ038495.1:79728219-79805719 GCA_964036315.1 Acanthosepion esculentum
GTGTAGCTTAACTACAGGTGAGCTCAACTAAGAAAAAGCCGGCCTATAAGTGTAACGGGAGGTAAGAGGGGACGTAAAGACGAATGCTTTGTGCACCAATTGTGAAACGGAGTAAGAAGACGAATTTCATGTCGGATTTAAAATGCAAAAGCTTTTTTCCTGATTATAATCGATCGACATACACCAAAGTGCTTCTTTACCAGAATTTTGCAACAAGTCCGACACACTTATGTTCGGAGTCTACAGATGCAGTGTTTCTCTGCGAAATTCTAAAGGTTATGTAGTACATCTATAGCACACATTATTAAATAATGTCAGCACGGCAATTAGCTCGACGTATTCTAGTAAAACTTGCCAAACTAGTAAATAGAAAGTGATATATATATATATGTATGCGCGTGCGTGCTCGTATGCTTTTTTTGAGTTTTAAAATGCCGGAAAAGAAGATGAATCATAAAAAACAAACAAGCAAATACCAACATCTACAAATGATTAATTATTAATGCAGGTACATGATTATGATGATGATAATTCTTGGTCTTCAATCATAGCTCTCCACAACTTCCTACCCCTTGAAGATCTTGATTTTTTTCTCCTCCAATACCGGCCGCCCACCAAACGTTCCACCATCCATTCATACAAGCTCGTCATGGACACCTCGTCATAGTGTAATGGTTAGCAAGTTTGTCTTGCTAAATCTATTACGATTGAGTAGTGAGTTCGATTCTCACCGGATTCCCTATGCTTTCGGCCTTGTGCTACATCTAAGCTAGACTTAGAACATTAATGTGGGTACGTCGACGTGGTGTAATGATTAACAAGCTTCTCTTGCTAGATCAGTTAAAACTGAGTAGTGAATTAGATCCTCACTGGGTACCCCATACTTTCGGCCTTGTGCCACATCTAAGCTGCACTTAGAAGATCACCATACAAACTCGTCAGGTGTTCGTTGCCTTTCCCTATCTCGCTTGGCGGCACTATGCCCCGTGAGGATCGCGATTTCCAAGCCCACCATATGTGTCCAAGGAATCTCAGCTATCTCTTTCTGATTCTGAGTAGAAGTGTTACCATTTTCTTTGTTCCTTAATCGCTCCGTCCTTGGAATTTTCAGTATTCTTCAGTAGAACCACATTTCTTCTGCATCTAGTTTTTCCTCATCCGTAAGGAGATTGTCCAATATTCACGGCCACATATGAGGATGGATATGACATAGCAATCCAACATTTTGTTTCTAACGATTGTTTTCCCGTTTCTCAGCACCTTGCTTAGCTTTTGGAATGCTTCTTTCGTTTGTCCAATTCGCGTTCGAATGTCGCTGTTCCATTTTCCATACTCGGTTCAAAAACCGATTTAAACATGAAAGACTAAACTGTGTCTGTTTTTTGTTTTTTTTTCCATAGTAAGGTTCATCCGGTACAAAGCTCGGGGCGGGGTCTCTCGGGGTTACGTTAAGAGATAATTTGTGCAGATAGGAGAAGATATAACGGTCATGAACACGTTAATATTGTAGAGATCGAGGAAACATTCCCTTAGGGATCGGTTCCACGGAGCAGTGTTTCGCGGGAAGAAGCTGTCCGAGTGAAACTGACTTCGCACCGATGGAATACGGAGGGAATGTGGGTGGTTTGCTACGATGTAAGTGACACGGCGAATTAAAGTCGTGAAGGTTAGAACTGGCGGAACCAAGGCATATAGTTCGTCCGGGCACTAGAGATAAAGTGATTACTGACGTATGTCTCAATCTGTAATACTGTTAATATCTATCCTTTGTGTTAATAGCAAACAAAACATATTACACTTCTTCATGTTAGAAGCAGGCAAAAATCAGATGTCACGAGCAAGGATTTAGAGAGATTTAGCTAGTATATCGTAGCTCAACTAGCATCAATATTCGGTATAACCGTGTCATTGAAAGCTATTTTTATTAAATAGTTTCGGTGTGCAATATAGGACAATTGGTATTATGCCAGATACTATCATATATGTAGTGAGTTTGCTCCTCACTAGGTGGTTCACTCTTTCTGTTTTTGCTTGTAGTAATCTTAGTTTACAGGAATTTTCGCACTCTTTCCCTCTATTCTGCTTCCTTCACCGTTAACCCCGCTGTCGTGTGCCAGAGCTTGGGTTTCCGCAAACGGTTTCTTTGTGTGTTTATCATGTGGCGTATCTAGGGCGTTTTAATCTGGCGCAGCCCATCCTTCACCAGGTTAGATCACAGCCGATGTGCTACAGCTAGGTGGCTCATCTTGGTAGCGAACACGTGGCCGTTGTAGTTCATCTGAGGAACCCTTGGGCCCTGGCCGGTGACCTGCGTCGGGGAACTCCTTCGCCCAAACGCAAACACCTCACATGAGTTTAACCCGCCAGCTGAAACGGTTTACCGGGGCATGGCAACTTGGAGTCATCACGCGATGGTTCAAGACCAGTAATGCCAGACATCAAAGGTACTATCTGTATTCAGAGACCCCTATGCTCACCCAATAAACAACTCCGATATATAGAGTTCATCTGACGAGCCCTTCCGCTCTGTGGTGGTGCAATAAGATTAATTAGACATGTAGAAGAGATTGATGCTAACAAAAATGCTGTAAAAAAAGAAACAAATCTAAATAAAAAGAAACACCTTTAGGAATGTTACCCAATATTAGATAAGACTTGTAGTTAGATAAAATGCTTACTACGTCGGGAATCACCAATTGTTGGAATGGCTGATGGGGAGAAATTTACCGAAACCACCATAATATAAACATTACTACAGCGGCGACATAGTAACACTTTGTTCATGTTCTTCGGCCATATATATATATATATATATATATATATATATATATATATATATATGTTAGAAAGAAAACACTTTATCTACATATTTGCAGAAGATGAATGCAGCAGTTGTTTATTTAAACAGTGAAGCATATACGCATTAAAAATTAATTAATTTCTTACCCAACAGAAAGTCCAAGAGCCACTCAAGGTAGAGGTTTACTGAATGAGGTGTGTGATATGAAGATAAAATGAGGAAGTTAAAAGTGTAGATTACGTGGATATGGCAAATTAACTCTAGACATCAATAGTCTTTATTTTTTTTAATAATGTTTACCCAATACAAAGCTCAAGAGCCACTCAAGGTAGAGGGTTACTGAATTATGTGGGATATAAACATAAGATGAGGAAGTTAAAAGTGTAGACTACATGCATATGGCAGATTGACTCTAGACATCAACAGCCTTTTTTTCTTTCTTTTTTACTAATATTCACCCAATAGAACGCTCAAGAGCCACTCAAGGTAGAGAGTTACTGAATGAGGTGTGTGATATGAACATGAGGAAGTTAAAAGTGTAGGCTATATGGATATTTCAGATTGACTCTAGACATCAAGAGACTTTATTTTTATTTTTTTTTACTAATGTTCACCCAATACAAAGCTCAAGAGCCACTCAAGGTAGAGGTTTTCCTGAATGAGGTTTGTGATATGAACATGAAAAGATTAAGTTAAAAGAGTAGATTACGTGGATATGGCAGATTGAATCTAGACATCAAGTCTTTATATTTATTTTTTTTTTTTACTAATTTTGACTCTCTGCCTTCGGGGGAGTGGAACTCAGACGAGGCTATGCGTACGGGCAGTGTCTCGTCTGGGAAGGTAGACAGCCACCCTACCCCGTGTATGCGGATTCTACGGGGAATTTGTGCCTGAGCGTACGCGCTCGGAAAGCCCCATGTTAAAAATTGGCCTTGTGCCACATCTCGCCCTGTAGGGAGGCCTCGGGTAAATACCAAAGAATATAATACTTCCATTTCAGTTTTGTTTTCACCGGTAAGGCTTCTCCATGGCCGAATCGGTTAAGGCAAGTCGGATCTAACGACGGCTTCTTTCTGTCTAAAAGGTCGCAGGTTAGAATCTTCTAAGACAGCACATGTTTTTTGGAGGATAGGTTTTCTCCTCTCTTGTCGATCTTTCCGCCTATTGGTAGAGAAGAACCCAGACAAGGCTATGACTCCGGGCAGAGTCTCGTCTAAAGGAGGTAAACAACAATCTGGTTGCTCTCTACTAACCAGACAACGTGTATACGGGATCTCTGGGAATGTTTCTTTAGCCTACCGTAAAAAAAAACTGCCTTGTACCACATCCCGCCTTGTTGGGTAATCTCGGGTAAATATCGAATAAGATAGTAGTATTGCAGTGACTTGTATAGCTGAGTATTGAATACTACTATTATGACTGTCGTGTTAAGTGTCGTGTTTTGCCAGACCCCACACTGCAAAACCTTTCCAACGGTACCCACTTTTGTCTGATATATATATATATGCCGTAATTCTTTCCTCTTATGCTCCTTATTCTGTCTTCCTCTGTTTATTTATATTTATTTGTATTTATTATTTTCTTTGCATTTCCAATTATTATTTTATCTTAGAATTTCCCGTTACATATTCTTAAAATATTCAGACAAATAGCATTGCAATGAAAAACAATTTATTTGCTATAAAATCTGTCCAGGATGGCGCCCAGCACTGTAATGTTTGACTACGGTAGGCTTATTAGTAATGCTCAGAACTTGGGGTCGTATTATACACGCGTTATACGAATACAAATCAGGTTCTTCATAAATAAATTCAGGGGTCGCACTATACATGAAGTAGGCTTATTATGTCTGAAATTGTGAAACTAAGGAATGTATCCATTCATGATAACTCGTGCTGAGTAATTTTCTGGAAGAAAAAGAAGTTAATACTATTGCACTGATTTGGCGAAATGAGTACTGAATACTACTATCAGGACTGACTCTGTTAAGTTAAGTGTTGTGTCTTGCCAGACCCCCACATCGTATCAGTAATGAGCTCAAGTGGAATTCGAACTCGGCTCTCGGATTACTGAATCCGAGCCGCTAACCGTGACTCCATAATACATAAAGTGGTTTGACTTCATAGTTTTCTTCTCCTAGACTGGTGGCCATCTAAGGATAGTATTACGACTGACTCTGTCGAGTTATGTGTTGTGTCTTGCCAGACCCCCACATCACAACATCTTTCATGGGACATTTTTTGTTATATATTTTGAAAATTCCTGCTTCAGACTTTGGGGTGTTATATTGTTTTGAAAGAGTAAGACAGATGCTAAAGTAAATATTTCTCTAAAATTTCACTCTTGCTCCGGCGTTTAGTCCATGATGTTCTCGGCAACTTCTTTAGACGTTTTAGAGAAAATGGAAACAAGAAAGACTTAACACCGGAAAGAGGCAGTTGAAATTTCTAGGGTACATAATGAGGAAAGAAGGCTTGGAAAATTTGACGCTCACAGGACATACTGAAGGCAAAAAGGACAGAGGGAAACAGCTCATAATCTACCTAATGAGCTTGTAGAAATGGTTGGTAGAACACGGATTAGGAGAGATAGCGTAAAAACGAACGTTACTAAGAGCCCCAAAGGACAGTATATATATATATATATATATATATATATATATATATATATATGTGTGTGTGTGTGTGTGTGTGTGTGTGTGTGTGTGTGTGTGTATGTATGTATGTATATCTCATCGATGGAATGCAATCAAGCAATCAATATATATATATTTCTTGAAACTTTAGATGGACGCGACATCTTTCCTTGAAAGGCAGTGTGGAAATCCTTGGGGAGAGAGGGAGAGGGAGAGAAACAGAAAGGCAAAACCAGCCAAATATAAGTACACTAAGAAAGAGAGAAAAATAGAAAAATGTAGGCATAATGAAATATAAAAAAAACATTTACATAAGGTAGATAAAAAAAAGAGAAGAAAAAAATCAGATTCTTTTGATTTATAATGAAAAAGCAAAAAAAACAAAAAAAAAACAAAGAAAAATGACGAAAGACCCCGAGAGGAAATCTATCAGACCGTCGTGCCTACTGAATTAGCGTAAATGCCTCTAAATCACGTGAGGGTCGAACATCGTCGCCTTTTGTGTATAATTATCACAAGGTCAGCGCGTTTAACAGTTTGTCGACAAAAGTTCTGAAGACTAACTAAAGCCAGCGATTTATGATTACGTTTTCTACCTTAAATATGTCTACGTGCGGGAAAATAACCGACATCTTGTCTTAAGGAACAAAACATTGGCGCCATGAACGCCGCATGCAATGTTACTCACTTTTTGTTTGTTAGTAATTATTCTTTAAGGCTGATTATCGCGAAATATTTGATGGAAACGTTTAAAATAAAAATAAAGTGTGAGGCTTTTGCTCTGGGAGAATTTGGTATGAATTTTAGTAAATATAAATTCTTTTTATTTTGTGCTGAATTAATATTTTGGGGTGAATTAACAGAAAAGATCCAAGAGAAAACTGTATGAAATCACGAAAACTTGAAAATAAGCTGATAAACATGTTATTCCTAGATTTTAAGTAGTACCGAATATATTTGCATTTAAAAATGTTGTTTACTTTGAATTAGGTTATCTATATCTATATATAGAGTGTGAGGGGTAAATTGTCGCCATTTTATATTTTTAATTTCGCGCATGCGCCTTGTTTGTTTTTTATTTTCTCGATTGCGTAGTATATTAGGGTCAGTTGGGCGCCATTTGTGAGAAAAAGAGCACCATGTCGCAATTCATTCCACCAGAAGCGGCATGCCGTACTACTTGAAGCTTCAATAGGAACAATTTCAGAGTGTTTGGGTGTTAATCTGAGGACAATGCAGAAGATTCAGA
Source organism: Acanthosepion esculentum (assembly GCA_964036315.1). Lineage (NCBI taxonomy): Eukaryota > Metazoa > Mollusca > Cephalopoda > Sepiida > Sepiidae > Acanthosepion > Acanthosepion esculentum. Next base: position 79,734,907 of record OZ038495.1, read on the forward strand.
AAAAGTTGGATGAGTCTAATGGTGATTACGAAGGTACGGTAGCTCGGAAAACTCACTCTGATTGTCCTGATAAGAAAAGAACCTCCGTTGGTGAGGAGACAATGCTGCCCTGGGTCAAGAGGGTGGCTGCTGGAAGACCCTATGTTTGGACCCTGCCGCACATGCAGGAGAATCCAGTCACCCCTTACATCTGGCTACCTAACTCCCCCAGACTGCAACCCCTTGATTATTATTATGTGTGAGGTGCAGTTGAGCGTGAGACCAACAAAACTCCTTGCAACGCCAAAGATGAACTGAAGGCAAGGATTATGGTAGCATTGACTAACTTAAACAAGGAGACTGTCGAGAAGAAATGCTGGAGATTCTGTAGTCGTCTGGAGTCCGTGGTTGAATAAATTTACTCTTTAGTATTCCAAGACATTTTTGTGTAATTTTGGTAAATATATCTGTTAAAATGAGATGTCAGTGTTATTTTCATTTTTACGTAATTTTAGACGACAATTTATCTATCACGCCCTGTATTTATTGCTTTGGATATTGTCGGTCCAAACGACAGGGGTGGCATGTAGTCAGGGCAGTAGACAGACTTGATATACTATCGCGCAGGCCTACGCTATGGAGAGCTCACTCCAGTTTCACCACGAAAGGACTGAATTTTGACCGGCGCTACCTTTATCTCGCGAGATAAACGGATGTTTACGTACTAAAAAAAAAACGAAAAAAACAAAACCTTAGGTTTAAAATGAATTTAAAAAAAATAGAATGACGCAACGCGTGTTAAAAATCCTACAATATTTCGAATTAAGTTATCGTTAACATTTTTGCCGAGATTTACAAACTCTACGTTTTGTTCAATTTCGCAAATAAACCAATAACATCTGAAAAAGCTGATTTATTTGGAAAAATACTTTAACAAAATCCCTACTTCATGGTTTTTACGCACCATGATAAAACCAACTGTACTTTGTACCTCATTCCCCATTGGTTTCGATCGGTCAATGTATGCTATGGCTAATTTGAAATGGTGTGACGGACGGACAGACTTGTCGCAGTTAGCTCCCCTTCATTTTCTTAACGCTTCACCAGGGGTCTCTCCCTCCCGGGAGTATAAATACGGGCTGACCTTTCGCCTCTCTCTCTCTCTCGCTCTTTTTTTTCCACAGCTCTTTCCACGGCTGCGCCCACGTGCGTCCAACTGGCCTCGCTTGCGGTCGGCAACCGTCGCACGTGGTGCGAGGTATTTCCAGTATGTGAACTCTCACACACAACTAGCGTTTCCCATGTTCAGGGAATACGCTAAAACAAAATTTCACAACCGTACGGACATTCCAACTCAAACACACGCACAATAACTTTCCACACAGACACTAAACGTTTTATACATGTTTTAAATTTGTATTTGTAAATTCGTGTATCAATCTGTTTTAACCTGTTTGTTAATATATATTTGTTCGCATACATATGTCTGTCTTGTTTGTTTCTTTGGACTCCGTCGAGGTCCAACATTTTTATGTAGCTGGACCGGTCATCGAAGTCTTAAACCAGAGATAATTCACCTTCTCTACTCCTTCCATTTTCACACGGCCGGTCCACTACAGACTAACGGAAGTCACAGAATTTTATATGTAAATGAAAAATCTTTCTGAAAGCTTTTATTTTCGTTTTAATTTCAAGCTAATAGATAAAATTTAATATTTCCAATAAGCAAAATACTAATTTAAAACGAATTTAAATTGATTGGAAGGAGTTTTTTTTTTCTTTTTTTCTTTTTCTTTTTTTATAAAATACATGATTAGCACCCTTTTTTTTAACTCTTTCATGGTAATGTAATTCTATTTAATAAAAAGACTTGCAAAAATAAAATATACTTTTCTGAAACTTTATTTGAGCAATATTAGCTGATTTAAAGCATAATTAATTATTCTTATTCGAAACAAATATTATTTAATTTAAGTTTAAAATACCGCAAATTGTATTTAAAATATCTCATTTTTAACCAGACAGTGGCTGTTTATTTAAGGCGTTCAGGCTTGACGAGTGATTGATATTTATCTAATATTGGGGAAATTGTATGAGAAAATGGAAAATGCTTTATTGTGACGCGTTTCATTCTTCAAGACTTCATTGAACTGAATTTGTTAAGTCGCTAGGACTCACGAACGTAGGGTGCTGAGAATTTTAGAATTTTTTTATATATCAAGCCGAATTCATTTAGAGTTTTCATTTTTCTATAACTTTTATAAAAAAATGAAATGTCAGTGTTATTTCCATTTTTGCGCAATTTATCAATCTCATTACATATATATATATATATATATATATATATATATATATATTTATATATATATATATATATATATATATATATAAATAAAAAGGAAAGAACAGTAAGATATAAAATCCGGTGTTCTTATAGATATTTTTATTTTTACACAATAGTGCTCTATGTAAATTTAAATTTACAGAGCATTAATATTATAAATTAATAGATTTAAAATATGGTTTTACCGCTACACAGTGATAACCATGTTTCAGAAATGGAAGCTAAAGCCCCTGAATTTAATTTTGTTATTAAACCAAAGACATTCGGTATTTATCCGAAGACGTGATAAACTGGTTCACTTGTATAAAAGCAAAAAACAACTGTACACTAATGCAGTTCGATATTGAAAATTATTACCCATCAATATCTAAAGAACTGTTCTTGAATGCGTTGGACTTTGCCACCCAGTACACGGATATTACAGAGGACGAAAAGAACATTATATTAAATGCGAAGAAATCGGTACTGATTCATAATGGTGAGCAATGGGTAAAAAATTCATATGACCACTTTGACATCACAATGGGATCACTAGACTCAGCTGAGTCTTCTGATCTCATTGGTATTTTTATTTTATACAACCTTACAGCGCACCGTGATATTGATTCAACTGACATTGGTCTATACAGGGACGATGGTCTCATGGTTATTAGGAATTCTACTAACTTCAGAATAGATAAAATTAGAAAGGCATTATATAAAGAATTTAAAAGCATGGGTTTAAAAATTACCGTCAGCACTAAAATTAAAAAAGTTAACTTCCTTGATATAACATTAGATTTAAAGAACAATACATACACACCTTATAAAAAACTCAATACGAATCCTTTATATATACACCCTAAATCAAATCACCCCTCATCTATAATTAAACATATACCTTTATCTATCCGAAAAAGAATTAGTACAAATTCAGCAAATGACAAGATTTTCGACGAACATATTAATTTCTATAATAAAGCTCTAAAAGATAGTGGCTACAAAAACCTAAAACTAACTTATATTAAAAATGAAAACGGTAAGCATAGGAAAAACAGAAGTAGGAAAATAATTTGGTATACACCCCCATACAACCAAATGGTAAAAAACAAATTGGGACAAAAATTCCTTGAATTAATACTCAAGCATTTTCCCGGTGGAAGTAAACTTAGTACTATTTTCAATAGAAATACACTAAAATTAAGTTATAGCTGTACTGATAACCTAGAAAAGATTATTAAGAAACATAATACTAATATCTTAAATAAACACTTATACCAGAACCAAAAAATTGTAGACAAGGGAAAAATACAAACAACAACTAATGAGGGTGAACAAAAATTATGTAATTGTAGAAACCCTCAAAACTGTCCTCTACAAAATAAATGTTGCATGGAATCAGTAGTATACCAATGTAATATATCTTCTATTGAAAACCCTGAAAACATAAAAATTTATATAGGTTGCACTAGCCATGAGTTCAAAAAGAGGTTCAACCAACATCAATCCTCGTTTAGGATAAATAAGTATAAAATTCAAACATCTCTCTCGAAGTACTTCTGGCACCTAAAAGAATCCAATAAAACACCTACAGTGAAATGGAAGTTAATAAGAAGGGCTAGAATATGTAGGTCATTAAATGACCCATGTCCTTTATGCATACATGAGAAACTATATATTACTAATTTTTAAAAAAATAAAAATTTACTGAATCAGAGAAATGAAATAGCTATTTTATGTCGTCATTGCCAAAAGTTTTCTTTAAATAATCTTTAAATAATCTATAAAAAAAAAAAAAAAAAAAAAAATTACCTGATAATTATGCATACTCATATTTGATGGGTATAAATAATTTTAAATAATGTAGGTAATTATATTACATTTACTTGGTTTATAAAGAAATATAGCCGATTAAATTTAAAAGTTAAATTTGAAAGTAGAATTTTTAAAATGTTTTAAAATTGAAATTAAATAAAACAGATTCTAACCTAAATATCTTTTAAAATTGTAATTAAATAAAACCATAACACCTCTCTCAAAGCAATTCAAACACTGAAAAGAATTCAAGTAAACACCGAAAGTCAAATGAAATTAATAAGTTAGAGTATAATATTGAACATTAAATGTCCTTTATACATACATATATACATTTATAATACTATATATATATATATATATATATATATATATATATATATATATATATATATATATATAAATAAAAAAAAAAGAACATTTCTGAAAGGGAAAAGCAGTTACTTGTGTTTAAAATGCAGTCCGATACACGATTATATATATATATATTTATTTAATGGACAAATTCCGACAATTATTTTCATGCATAAAATTATATGTTTACAAATATTTAAGTAAATGCTCTGTTTATAATAAACAACATTTACCGGCTTGAATGTCGGAGAAATTTTCATAGAAAATAATCGTCCTCCGACAGGATTTGAACCTGTATCCTATACGGAACCGCCATACAGCCTGGCCTGCCTTTTAACCGATTCGGCCGCAGAGGATCGTTCAGTCGGTAAGATGGAATTTACTGCTTATAAACTTATAAATTCGGCCTTGCCAACCGAGCGATCCTCTGTGGCCGAATTGGTTAAAAGGCACGTCAGACTATATGGTTCCGTATAGGATACAGGTTCGAATCCTGTCGAGGACGAATATTTTCCATGAAAATTTCTCGGACATTCAGGCCGGTAAATGTTGTTTAATACTGTTTATTATAAACAGAGCATTTACTTAAATATTTGTATCTATAAAAAGAATGTTAAACATAAAAATGCCTTAAAATATATATATAGGTCACTCCTGTCGTTTAACATCCGAGACGACAAATATAATGCAAATCGAAAATTTGCTTTTTGTATGAATGATTTATTGTAAAATATATATATATATATATATATATATATATATATATATATATATATATATATATATATATATATATATATATATCTTGAAACTAGATGGACGCGACATCTTTCCTTGAATTCAGAACGCCACGAATTATACTAACGCTGGTTTAAAAGAGTCGAATGCGCGTGAAACCTGCTTAACCAATGAAAATCAAACACCGCAAAAATAAAAATACCAGACTTTTTCCTCATATCTCAATTTCTGAATAATAAAAGTGAAGCATTTTAGATTGATAAATATTTCCTATTTATGCCTAATCTTATCATTCTATCGGAATGTGTGTGTGTGTGTGTGTGTGTGTGTGTGTGTGTGTGTGACATAGAGAGAGAGCCCCTCCCAGGTGAATTTAGTAATCAACAGTGCTAAAGAATTAGGATGAAGGTGCTAATTATTTGGGTAGAAGGGATTCCGGAGTAATTCCAGAAATAAGTTTTTTTTTCTTGTTTCTTTTTCTTAATAATTGTTTCTGGGGTTGAGTTATTAGTTAATTAAATGTAATAATTCCAGAGTGATTAAGAGACGGGTTCGTTAAAGTAAAGTTTATGATAAATGGCGAATTGGACTTTTGGGTGGTCTAACACACGGACTTCAGCCAGACGGGATAAGTGGCAAAACTCAAGTGGATGATGTCTACGGAAAACCCGGCGGGGAGCCCGAATTCATTTTTAGTACCATTTGAGAAGTGGTTTCCCGCAGAGTTTCGGAGACCAGAAAAACTTGCATGCTAGTCAAGGCGATTTGCATATTAAAATTCGTGGGCGGTGCCTAGAAGTTGTTTAGCTCCGCCTCTCTATATATAAGCGGGCTGCACGCTTGAGTTAGACAGTGGGAATCAGAGACCAGATCAGATCGGATCGAAGAACCGGGGAGATAACAGAGAGGCTCTTAGGACGCGGCAGAACGCAGAAGAGACGGCTTGTTGGAATTTTCTGGTCTAGTAGGTTGGTTGTCACGTGTCAAAAAGGTCCGATCCGAACCCAGAAGTAGAAATAGATACTGAATACAGTTAATTTTGCCAACAAAGCTGAGAAAGCAAACTGCTATAATTACACGCTCCGACAAAGATCCCTGAATTACTTCCCTTAGATCAGCTGAAATTATTTAGGCAGAAATTTTCCTACTCTCTCTCTCTGTCACTTCCGACCCCAGGCGAGTGAACCTCGTTACGACATTTTGTACTCGTGTAAATTCTTCGGCAGTGACATAAAAACAGTGGCATTAAAAGGCTCTTTGTACAGGAACCGAAAGAGTTGCTTATTTTTTCTTTTTCATAACTTTGCGGCTACGATAAGAACTTTTTCTGCATGAATAGTGATTTCTTTTCAGCGTAATACCCAGCCATTTTCTCCCCTTCCTACCGGACCGTTCTGGGGAGACCGATACACTGCTGTTCGGATCAAGAAATCACAACGTGGCGAATAGTGGTGGTTCCTTTAGTTCACCGGGGGAAGATCGGGTGTATTTCTTTTTCGACCAGAACCATCGGGGAGACAGGACATAGCTGAAACAGGCAGGGTGTTTTACGTTATATATATATATATATATATATATATATATATATATATATATATATATATATATATACATACACACACACACACACACACACATATATATATATATATATATATATATATATATATATATATATACTTGCAGTAAAACCAGGCGTTGCCCGGGAGTAAACATCCTCTGAATGGAAGGTCATAACCGACATACTAATTTTGTACACGCATGTAAGGCTGAAGTCTAGTAGAACTGATGGCCGCCCACGTAAAAAACGTAATGTACACAAGTTGTCGGTATTCATCAGCACAACGGAAGAAAAAATTTTAAGGCTTAAAAGGAAGCAATGGAGAGCCATGGTAGCATCAGCCGTTTGCCATTAGTAAGACATCTCCAATTAAAAGTTGTCAAGTTGAACACGGGCCTTAGGAAGTTTTTGGTGAGTTGTGGCAGATGGCTTTGTATTCCGATGGGACAGTTTTATTATCTCTGAGTGCAAGACATTACATGAAGCCCTGTGTCAGTTGCAATGTAGTAAAACGCAATAGCGTGAAAGGTAGGCGCGTATTTTGCCCAAAAGACGGTGCCGCCACTACCGCAAACAGAAGTATGGGAATTTGCCGGGGCGAGTCCTTGTAAGTGGCGCAAATATTTTGGTAGTTTTTAATAGCCAGTTGAGGCGAGCATGAAGCGCACGTAGCGTTACCTAAAGCAGCACTTATGGTAAAAGGAGAAACACACCAACGGTGCACGGTAGAGAATGCATATTATAACTCTGCATGCTGCTATTCTTTTATTATCCCACTTCTTTTTGCTGAGGCCTGAATTGCGTGGACGCACTCGACTTCTCTGACAATTAAACGAATCCACCTTCCCACGTATTGGTTTTGTGTTGCAACTGAATATGGTTATGTGGTCGACATGTAAGTGCGAATGCAGCTATGGTGGGGCTTAAGTAATAAGGGAGCATCTGGTGAGCAAGACAACCTTCAATAAAATGTCTTAGTAATGGCAAGTGGATAATACGACGACCTTTAAATAAATGAAGGAACCTACGATGCAGTTGACATAAAGATGTGTACACTACGTTTAAACGTGACCGACCATGGGCTATAGGACTTCTGCGTAGGCAATATTTTTAGCTTTGTTTCTTGGAGAGTAAACATAAACGTTATCCTTAATCCTGGCTAAGGACCAGCCTCTGTCCATAGGCGAAACACTGTTCACCTAAATGCAGACCCGTGACGCTGAGCGTCTGTCCTTGCGATTTGGCCATTGTTGTTGAACCGTGCTCGCCGTACCCAGGGCTTTCTGAAGCTCTGGCAGATGCAGTAGATCTGGAATTCCTCAAACGACGATTAGCGGTCTGTACAGAACTTTTTAAAGCTTTGGAAGACGCAGTAGCGCTGGCATTTCTTAAACGACGAATAGCGGTTTGTTGGGGTTGTTCCGAAACCCTGGAAGATGCTATAGCCCTAGCATTCCCAAGACGACGCGAAATGGTTTGTTCAGGGCTTTCTAATGCTCTAGACCATGCTGTAACGCTGGCATTCCTTAAACGCCGAAGGATTGTCTGTGTTGGGGACTCGGAAACCCAGGCCCTAGAAACGCGTATTGCGTCCTGTGAATTCTCTACTAAACGTTCTTCAGTTGAAAGTCTAGCGCGTTGTGATGACATAACTGATGCTCCTGATGCCAGCCTTTCAGTCCGTTCAGCGGTACTTTCTGTAGAGATGTGGGCAGCAGAGAGTGAGGTCATCTGAGAAAGGCGCAACGAAGTTTGCTCTGTGGTTTCACTTGCCCTTGCTGCTCTTGTAGTGGAGGCAGTAGCCGTGCGCCGCCCCAGAAGTTTTCTTCTCTTAGGCGGCATTTTAACCAATTTTAAAAAGGCAAACGTAATAAAAGGTATGTAGATTTTTTGAGTGCAAAACATACGTGTAGTCTAAACGTAGGCAGGTTAGAGGGATCACAAAAATGTATGTAACTGAATCAAAAGTGGATCGAAGACAAAAAAAGTGAAGTTTAAAAGAAAGAAAACCAAATTGAAAAATAAACGTGTAAATTTACTTGATATTAATGATAACCAATGGAGGGAGAAAGAAAGAAAAAAAAATGAAAAATAAACGTGTAAATTTACTTGATATTAATGATAACCAATGGAGGGAGAAAGAAAGAAAAAAAAATGAAAAATAAACGTGTAAATTTACTTGATATTAATGATAACCAATGGAGGGAGAAAGAAAGAAAAACAAAATGAAAAATAAACGTGTAAATTTACTTGATATTAATGATAACCAATGGAGGGAGAAAGAAAGAAAAAAAAATGAAAAATAAACGTGTAAATTTACTTGATATTAATGATAACCAATGGAGGGAGAAAGAAAGAAAAACAAAATGAAAAATAAACGTGTAAATTTACTTGATATTAATGGTAACCAATGGAGGGAGAAAGAAAGAAAAAAAATGAAAAATAAACGTGTAAATTTAATTGATATTAATGATAACCAATGGAGAGCGAAAGAAAGAAAAAAAATGAAAAATAACCGTGTAAATTTACTTGATATTAATGATAACCAATGGAGGGAGAAAGAAAGAAAAACAAAATGAAAAATAAACGTGTAAATTTACTTGATATTAATGATAACCAATGGAGGGAGAAAGAAAGAAAAAAAAATGAAAAATAAACGTGTAAATTTACTTGATATTAATGATAACCAATGGAGGGAGAAAGAAAGAAAAACAAAATGAAAAATAAACGTGTAAATTTACTTGATATTAATGATAACCAATGGAGGGAGAAAGAAAGAAAAAAAAATGAAAAATAAACGTGTAAATTTACTTGATATTAATGATAACCAATGGAGGGAGAAAGAAAGAAAAACAAAATGAAAAATAAACGTGTAAATTTACTTGATATTAATGATAACCAATGGAGGGAGAAAGAAAGAAAAAAAAATGAAAAATAAACGTGTAAATTTACTTGATATTAATGATAACCAATGGAGGGAGAAAGAAAGAAAAACAAAATGAAAAATAAACGTGTAAATTTACTTGATATTAATGATAACCAATGGAGGGAGAAAGAAAGAAAAAAAAATGAAAAATAAACGTGTAAATTTACTTGATATTAATGATAACCAATGGAGGGAGAAAGAAAGAAAAACAAAATGAAAAATAAACGTGTAAATTTACTTGATATTAATGATAACCAATGGAGGGAGAAAGAAAGAAAAAAAAATGAAAAATAAACGTGTAAATTTACTTGATATTAATGATAACCAATGGAGGGAGAAAGAAAGAAAAACAAAATGAAAAATAAACGTGTAAATTTACTTGATATTAATGATAACCAATGGAGGGAGAAAGAAAGAAAAAAAAATGAAAAATAAACGTGTAAATTTACTTGATATTAATGATAACCAATGGAGGGAGAAAGAAAGAAAAACAAAATGAAAAATAAACGTGTAAATTTACTTGATATTAATGATAACCAATGGAGGGAGAAAGAAAGAAAAAAAAATGAAAAATAAACGTGTAAATTTACTTGATATTAATGATAACCAATGGAGGGAGAAAGAAAGAAAAACAAAATGAAAAATAAACGTGTAAATTTACTTGATATTAATGATAACCAATGGAGGGAGAAAGAAAGAAAAAAAAAAGAAAAATAAACGTGTAAATTTACTTGATATTAATGATAACCAATGGAGGGAGAAAGAAAGAAAAACAAAATGAAAAATAAACGTGTAAATTTACTTGATATTAATGATAACCATTGGAGGGAGAAAGAAAGAAAAAAAAAAGAAAAATAAACGTGTAAATTTACTTGATATTAATGATAACCAATGGAGGGAGAAAGAAAGAAAAACAAAATGAAAGATAAACGTGTAAATTTACTTGATATTAATGATAACCAATGGAGGGAGAAAGAAAGAAAAACAAAATGAAAAATAAACGTGTAAATTTACTTGATATTAATGATAACCAATGGAGGGAGAAAGAAAGAAAAACAAAATGAAAAATAACCGTGTAAATTTACTTGATATTCATGATAACCAATGGAGGGAGAAAGAAAGAAAAAAAATGAAAATAAACGTGTAAATTTACTTGATATTAATGATAACCAATTGAGGGAGAAAGAAAGAAAACCAAATTGAAAAATAAACGTGTAAATTTACTTGATATTAATGATAACCAATGGAGGGAGAAAGAAAGAAAAAAAAATGAAAATAAACGTGTAAATTTACTTGATATTAATGATAACCAATGGAGGGAGAAAGAAAGAAAAACAAAATGAAAAATAAACGTGTAAATTTACTTGATATTAATGATAACCAATGGAGGGAGAAAGAATGAAAAAAAAATGAAAAATAAACGTGTAAATTTACTTGATATTAATGATAACCAATGGAGGGAGAAAGAAAGACAAAAAAATGAAAAATAAACGTGTAAATTTACTTGATATTAATGATAACCAATGGAGGGAGAAAGAAAGAAAAACAAAATGAAAAATAAACGTGTAAATTTACTTGATATTAATGATAACCAATGGAGGGAGAAAGAATGAAAAAAAAAATGAAAAATAAACGTGTAAATTTACTTGATATTAATGATAACCAATGGAGGGAGAAAGAAAGAATAAAAAATGAAAAATAAACGTGTAAATTTACTTGATATTAATGATAACCAATGGAGGGAGAAAGAAAGAAAAAAAAATGAAAAATAAACGTGTAAATTTACTTGATATTAATGATAACCAATGGAGGGAGAAAGAATGAAAAAAAAATGAAAAATAAACGTGTAAATTTACTTGATATTAATGATAACCAATGGAGGGAGAAAGAAAGAAAAACAAAATGAAAAATAAACGTGTAAATTTACTTGATATTAATGATAACCAATGGAGGGAGAAAGAAAGAAAAAAAAATGAAAAATAAACGTGTAAATTTACTTGATATTAATGATAACCAATGGAGGGAGAAAGAAAGAAAAACAAAATGAAAAATAACCGTGTAAATTTACTTGATATTAATGATAACCAATGGAGGGAGAAAGAAAGAAAAAAAAATGAAAAATAAACGTGTAAATTTACTTGATATTAATGATAACCAATGGAGGGAGAAAGAAAGAAAAACAAAATGAAAAATAAACGTGTAAATTTACTTGATATTAATGATAACCAATGGAGGGAGAAAGAAAGAAAAAAAAAATGAAAAATAAACGTGTAAATTTACTTGATATTAATGATAACCAATGGAGGGAGAAAGAAAGAAAAACAAAATGAAAAATAAACGTGTAAATTTACTTGATATTAATGATAACCAATGGAGGGAGAAAGAAAGAAAAAAAAATGAAAAATAAACGTGTAAATTTACTTGATATTAATGATAACCAATGGAGGGAGAAAGAAAGAAAAACAAAATGAAAAATAAACGTGTAAATTTACTTGATATTAATGATAACCAATGGAGGGAGAAAGAAAGAAAAAAAAATGAAAAATAAACGTGTAAATTTACTTGATATTAATGATAACCAATGGAGGGAGAAAGAAAGAAAAACAAAATGAAAAATAAACGTGTAAATTTACTTGATATTAATGATAACCAATGGAGGGAGAAAGAAAGAAAAAAAAATGAAAAATAAACGTGTAAATTTACTTGATATTAATGATAACCAATGGAGGGAGAAAGAAAGAAAAACAAAATGAAAAATAAACGTGTAAATTTACTTGATATTAATGATAACCAATGGAGGGAGAAAGAAAGAAAAAAAAATGAAAAATAAACGTGTAAATTTACTTGATATTAATGATAACCAATGGAGGGAGAAAGAAAGAAAAACAAAATGAAAAATAAACGTGTAAATTTACTTGATATTAATGATAACCAATGGAGGGAGAAAGAAAGAAAAAAAAATGAAAAATAAACGTGTAAATTTACTTGATATTAATGATAACCAATGGAGGGAGAAAGAAAGAAAAACAAAATGAAAAATAAACGTGTAAATTTACTTGATATTAATGATAACCAATGGAGGGAGAAAGAAAGAAAAAAAAATGAAAAATAAACGTGTAAATTTACTTGATATTAATGATAACCAATGGAGGGAGAAAGAAAGAAAAACAAAATGAAAAATAAACGTGTAAATTTACTTGATATTAATGATAACCAATGGAGGGAGAAAGAAAGAAAAAAAAAAGAAAAATAAACGTGTAAATTTACTTGATATTAATGATAACCAATGGAGGGAGAAAGAAAGAAAAACAAAATGAAAAATAAACGTGTAAATTTACTTGATATTAATGATAACCAATGGAGGGAGAAAGAAAGAAAAAAAAAAGAAAAATAAACGTGTAAATTTACTTGATATTAATGATAACCAATGGAGGGAGAAAGAAAGAAAAACAAAATGAAAGATAAACGTGTAAATTTACTTGATATTAATGATAACCAATGGAGGGAGAAAGAAAGAAAAACAAAATGAAAAATAAACGTGTAAATTTACTTGATATTAATGATAACCAATGGAGGGAGAAAGAAAGAAAAACAAAATGAAAAATAACCGTGTAAATTTACTTGATATTCATGATAACCAATGGAGGGAGAAAGAAAGAAAAAAAATGAAAAATAAACGTGTAAATTTACTTGATATTAATGATAACCAATTGAGGGAGAAAGAAAGAAAACCAAATTGAAAAATAAACGTGTAAATTTACTTGATATTAATGATAACCAATGGAGGGAGAAAGAAAGAAAACAAAAATGAAAAATAAACGTGTAAATTTACTTGATATTAATGATAACCAATGGAGGGAGAAAGAAAGAAAAACAAAATGAAAAATAAACGTGTAAATTTACTTGATATTAATGATAACCAATGGAGGGAGAAAGAAAGAAAAAAAAATGAAAAATAAACGTGTAAATTTACTTGATATTAATGATAACCAATGGAGGGAGAAAGAAAGAAAAACAAAATGAAAAATAAACGTGTAAATTTACTTGATATTAATGATAACCAATGGAGGGAGAAAGAAAGAAAAAAAATGAAAAATAAACGTGTAAATTTACTTGATATTAATGATAACCAATGGAGGGAGAAAGAAAGAAAAAAAAATGAAAAATAAACGTGTAAATTTACTTGATATTAATGATAACCAATGGAGGGAGAAAGAAAGAAAAAAAAATGAAAAATAAACGTGTAAATTTACTTGATATTAATGATAACCAATGGAGGGAGAAAGAAAGAAAAACAAAATGAAAAATAAACGTGTAAATTTACTTGATATTAATGATAACCAATGGAGGGAGAAAGAAAGAAAAAAAAAAGAAAAATAAACGTGTAAATTTACTTGATATTAATGATAACCAATGGAGGGAGAAAGAAAGAAAAACAAAATGAAAAATAAACGTGTAAATTTACTTGATATTAATGATAACCAATGGAGGGAGAAAGAAAGAAAAAAAAAAGAAAAATAAACGTGTAAATTTACTTGATATTAATGATAACCAATGGAGGGAGAAAGAAAGAAAAACAAAATGAAAGATAAACGTGTAAATTTACTTGATATTAATGATAACCAATGGAGGGAGAAAGAAAGAAAAACAAAATGAAAAATAAACGTGTAAATTTACTTGATATTAATGATAACCAATGGAGGGAGAAAGAAAGAAAAACAAAATGAAAAATAACCGTGTAAATTTACTTGATATTCATGATAACCAATGGAGGGAGAAAGAAAGAAAAAAAATGAAAAATAAACGTGTAAATTTACTTGATATTAATGATAACCAATTGAGGGAGAAAGAAAGAAAACCAAATTGAAAAATAAACGTGTAAATTTACTTGATATTAATGATAACCAATGGAGGGAGAAAGAAAGAAAAAAAAATGAAAAATAAACGTGTAAATTTACTTGATATTAATGATAACCAATGGAGGGAGAAAGAAAGAAAAACAAAATGAAAAATAAACGTGTAAATTTACTTGATATTAATGATAACCAATGGAGGGAGAAAGAATGAAAAAAAAATGAAAAATAAACGTGTAAATTTACTTGATATTAATGATAACCAATGGAGGGTGAAAGAAAGACAAAAAAATGAAAAATAAACGTGTAAATTTACTTGATATTAATGATAACCAATGGAGGGAGAAAGAAAGAAAAAGAAAATGAAAAATAAACGTGTAAATTTACTTGATATTAATGATAACCAATGGAGGGAGAAAGAATGAAAAAAAAATGAAAAATAAACGTGTAAATTTACTTGATATTAATGATAACCAATGGAGGGAGAAAGAAAGAAAAACAAAATGAAAAATAAACGTGTAAATTTACTTGATATTAATGATAACCAATGGAGGGAGAAAGAAAGAAAAACAAAATGAAAAATAAACGTGTAAATTTACTTGATATTCATGATAACCAATGGAGGGAGAAAGAAAGAAAAAAAATGAAAAATAAACGTGTAAATTTACTTGATATTAATGATAACCAATTGAGGGAGAAAGAAAGAAAACCAAATTGAAAAATAAACGTGTAAATTTACTTGATATTAATGATAACCAATGGAGGGAGAAAGAAAGAAAAACAAAATGAAAAATAACCGTGTAAATTTACTTGATATTAATGATAACCAATGGAGGGAGAAAGAAAGAAAAAAAAATGAAAAATAAACGTGTAAATTTACTTGATATTAATGATAACCAATGGAGGGAGAAAGAAAGAAAAAAAAATGAAAAATAAACGTGTAAATTTACTTGATATTAATGATAACCAATGGAGGGAGAAAGAAAGAAAAACAAAATGAAAAATAAACGTGTAAATTTACTTGATATTAATGATAACCAATGGAGGGAGAAAGAAAGAAAAAAAAAATGAAAAATAAACGTGTAAATTTACTTGATATTAATGATAACCAATGGAGGGAGAAAGAAAGAAAAACAAAATGAAAAATAAACGTGTAAATTTACTTGATATTAATGATAACCAATGGAGGGAGAAAGAAAGAAAAAAAAATGAAAAATAAACGTGTAAATTTACTTGATATTAATGATAACCAATGGAGGGAGAAAGAAAGAAAAACAAAATGAAAAATAAACGTGTAAATTTACTTGATATTAATGATAACCAATGGAGGGAGAAAGAAAGAAAAAAAAATGAAAAATAAACGTGTAAATTTACTTGATATTAATGATAACCAATGGAGGGAGAAAGAAAGAAAAAAAAAATGAAAAATAAACGTGTAAATTTACTTGATATTAATGATAACCAATGGAGGGAGAAAGAAAGAAAAACAAAATGAAAAATAAACGTGTAAATTTACTTGATATTAATGATAACCAATGGAGGGAGAAAGAAAGAAAAAAAAAATGAAAAATAAACGTGTAAATTTACTTGATATTAATGATAACCAATGGAGGGAGAAAGAAAGAAAAACAAAATGAAAAATAAACGTGTAAATTTACTTGATATTAATGATAAACAATGGAGGGAGAAAGAAAGAAAAACAAAATGAAAAATAAACGTGTAAATTTACTTGATATTAATGATAACCAATGGAGGGAGAAAGAAAGAAAAAAAAAGAAAAATAAACATGTAAATTTACTTGATATTAATGATAACCAATGGAGGGAGGAAGAAAGAAAAAAAAATGAAAAATAAACGTGTAAATTTAATTGATATTAATGATAACCAATGGAGAGCGAAAGAAAGAAAAAAATGAAAAATAACCGTGTAAATTTACTTGATATTAATGATAACCAATGGAGAGCGAAAGAAAGAAAAAAAAATGAAAAATAACCGTGTAAATTTACTTGATATTAATGATAACCAATGGAGGGAGAAAGAAAGAAAAACAAAATGAATTTCGAAAAAGCTAGAGTCCAATAACATTCAGACCCAGTAAGCATTCCCTCTTTGCTTCCCCCTTCTTTCTTTTTATTGTTTTCTCTTTTCTCCCCCTTCCCTTTCAGTATATCACTTCCGTTAAGTTAACCGATTAAATAGGTCGATGTCTGGTCCCTCCTTCCCTAATACTAAGTATGATAGATAAGAAATATTAAAATAAACCCTCTCTAAACTCGATCATGTCTCTCACACCACCTCTCATTACCCTCTCTGTTAAATTACATAAACTTAATACTACCCGTCAAAAGTGTAAATGTTCATTTCATTTTTCATTTTTCATTTCACCTTTTGAAAGTGCAGTCTGATGATCGTACGTCCTTTAAAAGGGCTATGGCGAAATAAATTATTACATGGAGCCTTAAAGTGCTCTGTTTTTCTTTAAAATACACACACACACACACACACATATATGTGTGTGTGTGTGTGTGTGTGTGTGTGTGTGTGTGCAAGCACATAAACAAAGCGACTCGCAGACAGTTATCTACAATTTCACACACAGATACATATATATATTTACTTTGTGGCAGTATAAAAGTTGCTGACATTTAGACATATTCTTAATTTCAAAATACAGCGAATCTTTCTTCGCAAGTGGTCGTTGGATTCTGGGTGGATTTTATGTTTCTTATTAATAAAAATATAGAAATTATTACTTCGATAAATCTATCAACAAATTATATAAATATATATAATTTTAAATATATAAATTATTATATAATAATTCCAAAATATATAATAATATTATTATTATATAATTGTTATATATTATTATATAATATATAATATGATATAATTATATCATATAGTATATTATATAAATTATAAATTTATAATATATATGTATATATATAATAAATGTATATATTATTACCCCACCGAATTTCTAGTGTACTACACAGAACTCGGTGGTGGTAGATACAACGTAATAAATTTTATATTTTTTTTATATTATTTAATAACACATTTTGTATATTAAATTTTTATTAATAATATAATATTTTGGGTTATATTCTTCAATAAGATCTCGATGTTTTGTCCTAGTAGATCTTAAATTGGATATTGTAAAAAATCGGATTGTCTTTCAAACACCTGAACGTACTAAAAAATATGTTTATACCAATAAGTAACACACACACACACACACACACACACACACACACACACACACACACACACACACACACACACAAAGACATAGTTATCTATTGCTTCAATTGAAACACTTGCAGCATACGCACCCCCATATATATATATATATATATATATATATATATATATATATATATATATATAATTTATTCGAAAATTATAACATATATATGTTATAAAATCACTACAAAAATAGCCATTTTGTTTCAACACTTCTGGTTTGTTATGAAGTGATGGTGTTGAATGTAGATTAAAGTATTTTAAAAGGTTCAAATCAATCAAACACCCCTCGATAGGGGAAACGCTGTTACATAAGCTGCAATGACCAATCAAAATACAAGTATATGAGAATTTAAAAAACTTGACAACGAACCTTGGTCATAATAATTAATGCCTTAATGTTAGGGTTAGACTAAAACAGAAATCATTCTAATTATTATATTTTCTCTAATCTGTATTGAGCACTGTTTTAAGAATAGCATTGTTTGTTTATTGGAATTTATTTCGTATACACCAATCTTATACTTGGATATATATATATGTATATATATATATATATATATGTGTGTGTGTGTGTGTGTGTGTGTGTGTGTGTGTGTGTGTGTGCTTGTATGTGTTTGTGTTTGTGTGTGTGTGTAGACAATTACACTAATATTACTACTAATATTACAAGGCTCTTCCCTTCACTGAATTGAGCTCTGTCAATCATTGGCGAATTTATTCACAAAGTACGTAAAAATTCGCCAATATCGCAACCGTGTGCCGATGGCTTAGTAGGAAAATCTCCGGCTGTAGCCGAATCTTTAGGGTTTCCATCCTGATTTGAAGCAGTCGCATGTCTAGCCACAGTGATAAGCTGCGAAATAGTCTCTCTCTCTCTATCTCTCTCTCTATATATATGTATATCTATATATATATATAAGGGTATGATAAAAAAACAAACATGCGCCTGTACAAATATATATCTTTTCTCAGGTGTTATAAAAACAGTGTTCAGTGTAACGGAGCTATTAAGTCAATATTAGTGAATTTACTTAATATCCCACGTCGATAGCACGACCCGGAGTTTCATGCGAATACGCAATCTTCAGGTACAGAAACCTCACTGACCGTTAAGCGTTATGAAATTCGCTTTCTCGTGGTGTTGATTTAAAATTGTGTTAAGACTTGTTCATTTTATTATTGTTGTCTGTAATATTCAAATTAATTATTTATAATGTATATCGTTCAAATTCTGAAGTTCGAAAAACGATAAATTAAAAAAATGATCTTTTAAATATTTAAAAAATTTGAATTTACGTATACACGCTATGTATCAAGGGGGATAACTCCCTTTTATGCTTAAAAAAACGTTTTTACTTGTAATAGAAATAATAGTTGCTTATTAAAATATATTATCAAAGTAATAAACTTAGCTCTCACGATGTTGACATAATTAAAAGTTAAGACTATATATTTAATGCATTTGGAACCTAGCCTTATACTTACAAAGGTGAAATTACATATACACATGTCATAAATTCATCGAGTACGATCTATAAGGAATTATATATGTGTATAGATATATAAAAAATGCTTTTAATGATGGATTCTATGAATATTAATAGGTGTTATATATATTAATATTCGTAAAATCTATTTTGAAACCTATTTTAATCGGGGTCAATGGGCTTGAGCTGGTGTTTGGTTTTAGGCATACATGTAACGTCCAACTCAACTCTCCTGTTCAGTAAGTTACGGTTATTTAAGTGATTTAATAGAATAAACTTCTCCAATAGACACAAGTTTCCCTTTCCGTAGTATGTTTTAGCTTTCGTGATTATCTCCCAGATAATGAATGGGTTCTTGTAGTTTTTCAATCGTCAAAACTACTTTGAGAGTGTTGTGCAGTTTTTTTTTATTTAATATTGTTCACCGTCATTTGGCGATGGTAAAAAACTCAATATCCAGTTGTTCTCGGTGGAACCAAAGCAATATTTAACATCATCGTTTGAATTGATCCTAGATCTGTAGATTATGCTTTCAGTCATGCACTGGCCATTTAGGGGTCAGGTTACGTTTTTACGGCAGTTGCATTGACTTTTAGTAAGATTATTATTTAGTATTTTGTTTGTGTACTTGCTTAATTAGGTTGCGATATGTAATTATCGATGTTTTTAGTACAGCTATAGCTTACCTATATTATTTTTGTTGAAATTTTTTTTACTGTTGGAGTTAAGGGGAGTTGAACCATATGATGTTACGTTTGCGTTGTTTTAGCTTACTTTTATTGTTATTGTTCTTTTCTTTCTACATACACTAATTTCACTATGTGGTTGCTGTTTTTTTTATCGCTTTAGTATATCTAGTTTTATTATCATCAAATATTTCTTTGTTACCCGAGTTGGTTGATAACATAAATTATACTTTGTGTAAGTTGTCGAGGATCCTTTTATAGTGGTTGAATTTTCTGTCGACGTACCTGTGGTTGTACGAATCGTTAGTGTATGGTTTATACAGGCCTTTGCTCAGGTCTAATGTAACATCTAGGAACTTGATCACTTTAGCGTTAGTATTGATGGTAATATTCAGTTTAGGTCCTTTCTCATCAGGGCCACTTATATTGCTTTTAATTTACGAAGAATTATCTCGCATATTCCGTTTTGTTTTATGTCAGAGATAAATCTGAGTCACCAAAGTAAAAGTATCCCCACAAATTCGCATGCATCTTCAGAATCCCGCACTCACATGGATACGCAAAGCAATTTAGCAAAGAACTACTGTCATATATCGGACCAAGAACTAAATATAATAAGATAGGCAGAGAAACCGATACTATACCACGAAGGAAGTCTAATCAAGTAATATATCTTTAATCATTTCTAAGATACAACGGTTCAAAGCTTAATCTAATAAATAAACAATTTTGCTTTTACACGTTTTGGACAATTTTGTTGTTACACTCGGTATATATATATAGTAATCCGTATATCCATTGACTGTTTGAAAAATCCTGTCAATCTTATTTTACAAAGTGAAAATGATCAATTAAATAATGGTATCTTAATTCCGATTGCATGATATATATATATATATATATATATATATATATATATATATATATATTATGACAAATCGGCAAAAAAGATTTTGTGACGAGTTTCATCCGTTAGGATTTCATCGGATGAAACGTGTCACAAAAAAGGTGCCGCACTCTGGGCTCGACCCCTCCAGACCATGAGACCTGGGTTCGAATTTTACCACGATATCGTTATATATATATATATATATATATATATATATATATATATATATATATATATATATATATATGTGTGTGTGTGTGTGTGTGTGTGTGTGTGTGTGTGAAGAAATATAGTTTTAAGGTGCTCTATATTTATGGGATAAAGTGCGGAGTATCAGGATAGAGCGTATGTAAATATAAATATGAAAGTGAACACTGAAGTCAACACTCAGAGGCGACAGGCTCTTTCATATATATATATATATATATATATATATATATATATATATGTCATTCACAGACAGTACTGTTTCGCCGTATCACAGCTTCTCAGTGCGACTAGACTTCCGAATGCCTCAAGCCAGGATTGAAACACAACTAATTTGGTGTCAGCCAGAGCTATCTTCACTCGGTAGAGTTACACAACTAAATCTAGCGTATTGTTTTTACAAATGTAAACAAATGCCAATCAGCCAAAGTGCTCAATTCATTTTACTGAAGAGCTTTGCATTAGTGCAGGTGGCTGTTGTATATATATATATATATATATATATATATATATATATATTTTTTGAATTGGACATAGTCTGACAATTTATTTAAATACATTTATATTATGTTTAACGTATCTATAAAAAGAACGTTAAACATAATATAAATGTCTTTAAATAATATATATATATATATATATATATATATATATATATATAGTCTAGTATGAAACCACCTGTCGCCTCTGAGTGTTGACTTCAATGTTCCCTTTATATATATATATATATATATATATATATATACAGAGAGAGAGAGAGAGAGAGAGAGAGAGAGAGATTCAAGCGGTATTATAGCGCATTCTCCATATTTAAAATATACGCCTCATTTTTATTTATTAAGTACATTCAGGAAATCTTAAAGTAAAGAAAATTGTGTTCCCCGAGATAGATGTAATACACACTGTCTACCTTCAAAGAACGAAACGCGTCGGTTAAGTTTTCCTTTTGTGTTTATTCATATTGTCTTTTTACAGATATTCTCTATCTTAAATTTTTATACACTGTTTAATCAATAAAAATGAGGCGTCTATTTTAAATGCGGTGTATCCCGCTATAATAACGTCGGAAGTAAAAAAATGTGGGATTAAAAATGAAATCTAATAAATCCTCCTCTACAGGGTGCGGCGGAAGTAACTTCCTTTTTGAATGCAGCAGATGTAAAACTTCCTTTTTGTTTTATTTTATTTTTATTGCTTTCAATTGTATAAATTTGGATGTTTTTAGTTTTATATTATTTAATTTTTTGTTTATTTTATAATGTTCTTTTTTTTATTTCAGGAATCTTAAATATGGCCACGCGATTAATGAAAAAACAAAAAAACTGAAAGCAGTTCAACTTCATTACCAAAATAATAATAATAATAATAATAATAATAATAATAATAATAATAATAGAGCCCCTCGTTTGTTATTAGCAGAATTTAACATTCAACAAGTGCAGAGTCAAAATACCACAAAGCTTAATTATAAAATTTGAAAGAACTAGAATCGATGCCCCAAAACCAGGAAGACCAGTTTCAGGAACAAGTTTAGAAAAGTCCAATGAAATAAAAGAATGATTGTTGAGCACTACTCAAAAATTCGGTAGACATTGTTCTTCAGAGTTGGGTATCAGTGATAGAAGTGTTTGTAGAATCAGTGATAGAAGTGTTTTTAGAATCAGTGATAGAAGTGTTTTTAGAATCAGTGATAGAAGTGTTTTTAGAATCAGTGATAGAAGTGTTTTTAGAATCAGTGATAGAAGTGTTTGTGGACTCTTAAAAGGGCTTAAGATGAGGCCTTACATTCCGAGGTTGTTACAAAGCTTGAATGATGGAGATTCAGATAGTTTTGTAAAATTTTCCTGAATGTGTCAATGAAGATGAGACTTTTCTTGATAAGACATGGTGGTCAGATGAAGTAATCCTTAAAATGTTCGGGCAAATCAATCGCCGTAATTTAAGCAATGTAAACCCAAAATCTTTCATGGAAAATGATGTTAACCTACTAGGATTGAGGGTTTGGGCTACCATTTTATCCATTGGAATAATAGGGCCGATATTCTTTGATGGATCTGTTAATCAAGATTATTATTTATATGTACTGCAAACTGAATTCTGGCCGAAATTTATAAATCAGACAGCTATTTACTTTCAACAGGATGGCGCGCTGACCCACTATGGTTTACGCGTTCTTCGAGAATGGTTAAATCTTAATTTCGAACTGAGGTGGATAGGACGGCGTCAAACGATTGAGTGGTCATCACGAGGATCAGTCCTATCATCACCAGACTCTTTTCTGATTTTCTGAATTAATATATATATATATATTAATTCACTATCTGCTTTTTGTATGAATGATTCATGTAATGTAAATATATATATATATATATATATATATATATATATATATATATATATAATCTTTATATATATCTTTATATATTTTTCTGAATTATATATATATTTCTGAATTATACAAATATACATATATATATTTCTGAATTAATATATATATATATATATATATATATATATATATATATATATATATATATATATGTATGTATTAGAGTTAGGATCAAATATAGATGAAATAGTGATCGGAATTCAAAAGAATGATATAATAAAGAACAAATAGGAAACCTAATATGACTCTAACATGTTTCACTTTTTAAATAAAGATATTATAGTATTTTACTTTTGTGTTGTTGGTTTTCATTGGTCAGTCATGTATTGAGTGCATTCGACGCTTTTAAACCAATATTACTATAATTTGTGTCGTTCTGAATTCAATGACAGATGACGCATTCATCCGAATTTTCAAGAAATTAACGGACTACATAGACAAACTACATCTATATATCAATATTTACACGTTTTCTGGGTATGCTTGGAGTTCAGTAATTCGGGTATTTTTTACTTTTTGCGAGCTAATGTGGTTGACCATTACTACTGAGATTCTCACTGGGTGTCTCATACTTAGGTACTTTGTCAAAACTAAACATAGTAAATAACAAGCATCATCTCATAGGCACCTTCCTGTTGAGATAATGACTAGCGAACTAGTGTGGTTAACCATTACTACTAAGATTCTCATTGTATCCCATACTCGTGGACTTTATCTAAAGTAAACTTAGTAAATAACAACTAGTATCACCCATAACCACCTACATTTTGGGGTAATTAGTTTGGCCGCATAGTGTGTTCCAGCCTGAATGTCCCCATGACTTTGTAACACAACTCAACTAAATAACAATTGATGATATTCTGAAAATAATAAAATAGACAAATACTATACCTGGGATAGTTTATTAAGCGTAGAAAACAGATATTTTATTGTCGAGAAAATGCTTGTATCGCCATTTTTTAAAGATAAATTTTGTTTGTTGGAACTCTGAGTTGGTCATTCCAGAAACGCGATTGGGCATCAAGAGAATTCTTTAAAAAAAAAAAAAACCTCATCGAAACAAATGCAGTATTTATTTTATTTATTTATTTCCACTCCTCAAAAAGGTTTTGTTGGGCCCTTTCTCTAAAGTCTGTGGTGAGGTGAAATCAGAGACGAAGATGTTGACATGTCAGTTGTCGTTTACTACACTTTGAAATACAGGTAGGTGCGTGTATGTATGTGTATGCGCACGCGCGTTTGTGTGTGCAGGTGTGTGTGACAGTCACTGGTTTTGAGAGTTTTTAACATTCCACAACTTCCATTGTGAAGAAATAGAGCGTGACAAACGATTTGACTGTATTTCACTTAATATCGCTCTATCCGCGGCAGTAGAGTGACTGCAGAAAGAACAAAACGCTTTTTGTATAGAAAAGTAATTCTCGTAACAGAAAAATACGCGAGACAGGTTTATTCTGCTCCCTTGAAATAGGAAAAGAAAACAACTTATTTTTTTCATACTTGGCAGGTTATGAATTTCAGTACATCCGACCGTCGTCGTCATGGTCGCTTTATCCGCAGAGCAATTGACTTAGATTATCTGAAAAGCTTTCGCATAGGTTCATAGCTTCATAAACTTTCCAGCTATGAATTCTTTTCTACTGTTTACATAACCGCCAACCCTTTCTCTCGGGTTGGTTCATAGCAGTTGTTGTGAATGACCAGTCTTCCAAAGCTCGTGATATCAAACCAGGCGCCCCCAACGTTCTCTCATCGGTCCTATAGGGCCATTTCCAGATCATTAGTAAACATCTTTGCAGATGATATTATTGTTTGTGAACCCACTTCCAAACATCATGATGACCAGAACTTCATAGCTGATCTCACCGCTGATGTAGCTCTAACAGTTTAATGGGGAAATAACTGATTACTGGTTCTCATCTGCTATTGGCCTGTTGATTAAATGATTGGGGCATAGTATGCGTTAGTTCCTTCAAACATCGTTAGATTTGAGATACGAGATGAATATATAAAAACTTTGTAAAATTTTTTTTTGAAAATTCAAAGTTTAAATTTTTTATCAAATGAGACATTTCTTAAGATAGCTTATTAATATTCAGTGTCAGGTTATATATCTAAAAGTTTGTGTTGATTCCTTCAATCATCTTAGTTATCAATAATGCTGTCTCATCTTACTGCCTTTATTCTACCAAGGTCCATTTTGTGTGTTCTCCCCCTCTCCCTCCGTACCTTATTTTAGTATTTTTTTCTGGTGCTACTTAAGTCTTAGTTTTAATGAATTGCTGGTATCACTCTTGTAATTTCTGCTATAAAAGTAGCTCATAGACAGGGGCATTGTGACAAAGTGCCAGGTAGGTCAATGAATGCCATCGTTAATGGCCAGTTTTCTCAAGCCCATGTAATCAATGCAGACATCCCCAAAGGCTCTCTCTTTAGGCTTACCCTCTTTCCATATTATATTAACGATCCACCCAGGAACGTTCTCAGATCATTATTAATGCTTTTCTATGGTACTAAGAGAGAGCAGGCACTTAACCTCCCCATACACATCAGTATCTTTCTGCCAGAGGACACTTAAAACTGCCCTTGCCTGACCGAGTCATTAGACCTGTGGTCTTCTGATGAAATGAATTTCATCAGCACTCACATTTTTGTGATCATGTTTTTAGAAGCTGAAATATGTCATGTTTTTCTTCTCTGATTACCAATATTCATGTGTTATTAGCCTGCTGATTAAATGAGTGGAGCAGAGTATGTGTTGATTCCTTCAATCATCTTAGTTATCAATAATGCTGTCTCATCTTACTGCCTTTATTCTACCAAGGTCCATTTTGTGTGTTCTCCCCCTCTCCCTCCGTACCTTATTTTAGTATTTTTTTCTGGTGCTACTTAAGTCTTAGTTTTAATGAATTGCTGGTATCACTCTTGTAATTTCTGCTATAAAAGTAGCTCATAGACAGGGGCATTGTGACAAAGTGCCAGGTAGGTCAATGAATGCCATCGTTAATGGCCAGTTTTCTCAAGCCCATGTAATCAATGCAGACATCCCCAAAGGCTCTCTCTTTAGGCTTACCCTCTTTCCATATTATATTAACGATTCACCCAGGAACGTTCTCAGATCATTATTAATGCTTTTCTATGGTACTAAGAGAGAGCAGGCACTTAACCTCCCCATACACATCAGTATCTTTCTGCCAGAGGACACTTAAAACTGCCCTTGCCTGACCGAGTCATTAGACCTGTGGTCTTCTGATGAAATGAATTTCATCAGCACTCACATTTTTGTGATCATGTTTTTAGAAGCTGAAATATGTCATGTTTTTCTTCTCTGATTACCAATATTCATGTGTTATTAGCCTGCTGATTAAATGAGTGGAGCAGAGTATGTGTTGATTCCTTCAAGACCAAAATATGTTTTTATTAAACTTTTTAATCCTTTTTAGAACGCTGGAAATTTTAGTTAAAAATCTATATATTTTTTGCGTCAACGTAATATTTACGATTAGTGTTTTAGAGCCTTTTTTAGGTGAAAAACACATGGATTTGGAAAGTCTTGCAAAAATGAAATAATTGTCGGATTTTAATGAAACTTTCAGGACTTATTCACAAATGAATGAAATTATTTTTGGAATTTTTTGTTTTAGAAAATCATGGTAAAAATATTTTTTTAGATATGTTACTCCCACTTCCACTTAATTTCATTAAATTTCGAGAAATTAAATTGAAATATCAAAATTTGTTGCAATAGTTAAAAGCAGGACTCCTTGGGGAATTTATATCATCGATTTTTTTTTGTTTTTTGTTTTTGAAAACAAGACCTCTAGTTACCGAAAATCTACTCTAATAAAAAATGCAAAACTATGACACTATTTAATTAGAAAAGCTTTTAATTGCTTTTCTAAATAAGATTTATTAAGGAAACTATTGTTTTAAGGAAAAATCGGTGAATAATGAATTTTTACAAGAACTGTTTTCAGTTTTTCTAAATTTTAATTATAATAATTTAAATTATTTAAAATTTTGCATTACTTCAATTCGGTTAGATGATGTTGTTATTAAGTGAAAACTATATTTACGAATCAAAAATTAAAAAGCTTAATAAAAGTCGTTTGCCCCGAATATTTTAAAAATAATTTTTTTTATAGTAGAAACATTCCCATTTTCGTAAGTATGGATGTCTGTGACGTAATTTAAGAGCTGCCCTACCTAAAAATCTGACTGTCTGCAATTCTTTCATTTCCATTTCTGTGTTTCATCGTGTTTACGTCTCAACAGGCTTTGCAAATCATCCCTTCAAAATTTTAAACTTTAAAATTAAAGTAATTTTTACTTGTTTAAATTCCTATTTAACTATATATTTATATCTATATATAGTGTGTGTCACACTTCAATTAAGTCATTTTTTTAGTTTAACTTAAAGAAAGAGCCTAGAGACGAAACCCAATACAATTCTATTAAACAAAAATTTTTACTTTAACTTAAATTAAATTGTTCTTATTCAATTTCTATTTGAAGTTTTTATTTTTTAATTTGCGTATCATTTTGAAATTTTCTTTTGAAATTATTTTTACCTTAACTTCTAAAAAAATCTTTTTGTTAGTAGTTTTTTTACTTTTTTTAAGTTTATTCTTTTGTGTGAGATTTATTTTGATAAAAACGTAAGGCTATAAATAAATATATAAGTAATTAAAATTCAATAAAATATAAAATAATTGCTGAAAATATTATATTATGTGACCAAAAAGTTGAGATTCCAATCAATACAATTTCTATTTGAAATATACCAGAGTATTTTGTTTAATGGAAATAGTAATTTTCATCATTTAACTTTCAATTAAAGCTAAAAAAAGAAAGCTTCAAGAATGATTTTTCATTTTAAAAAATTAATGGTTAATTTGCAGTTTAGCACCCGCACCCAGTTCGCATAATTTCCAGAATATTTACATTTATGTGTAAATGGATATGCTTCATTCGATTCATATAAGGCATTCGAAAAGGCAAAAATGTAAAATATGAACGAGTTTTTGAAATTTAATTTTAAAAATAAGAAATTTATTTTTTAATAAAGTAAATTGGCATATAAAAATAATTCAGTAATTTCAATAATTAACAACATTAAATATAATAATTTTTGTAAAAATATTTTAGAATTTCGATTTACTTTATTAGAAAATAAATTACATTACGATTTACTTTATTAAAAATAATTAAAAACGAAAAACTTCTTAATTTTGTTTTGCATTTTCGATTTACTTTATTAAAAAGTAATTAAAAACAAGTTTGTGTTATTGACTTATTTTTTATATGTCAATTTACTTTATTAAAAATAAATTTCGTTAATTACTTAATTAAAAATAATTAAAAATATTCACTAATTAGGGTTTTAATTCTTAATAAATTACTTTAATTCGGTTATAAAAGTTGTTTTCTGGTGCTGAGTTGTCTCTGTCCTGAGTTGTCCCGGAGCTCAGTCGGCAGTGTTGAGTCGGCGGTGTTGAGTTGTCGCACCCACTTCCAGAATTGATGAAAAACAACATTGATCTCATGTAAATAACAAAACCATCGTGTTTCTTTAATCCTTATTCACATAACTGACAACAAAATAATGCATTACAAAAACCCAGATTACTTTCATATTAGCTAAAAAAATAAAATTACGGTTAACTGTGCTTGTAATATGCATGGTGTGTTGTGAATGTTTATGGTTGAGCAACAAATTCAGTGACTTTGTTGCTGTTGTTGTTTTCTGTTTATGATGGCGCATTAAATCTTGGTGCTGAGGGCTACTCACATGTCATGTTGATGACCAAGTCAATTTCTGCTCTTAGTTTTGATGTGAAGCAGACAGGAAAATTCAGTTTCGCACAGGTATGGAGTCGCGAAAGGCACCGGCACAGCGAGAGCCTTTCTAACCAGTACAGGATACATTTCCATCTGAGAAGCTCAGCAGTGCTCCAGGCGACCATCGGTGAACATCGTTTGGATTCCACGATTGTTTCTCAGGTCGATGAGATCTTCCTTGGTGTCACTGTCATCACTTCACTGGAGTTTCCTTAATAAACCAACCCTAATGACTCTATATTTTCGCACCCCTTAGGAACCGATATCGCACCCTTAGGGGTACGACTACCCCTGGTTAAGAGTCACTGAGGTAAAGGGTTACTATGTAATGTGAATGAAAGAGATGGTAAAAAGGATAGATAACGACTGACCCAAGAATTAAATAGCTTAAGATTCTAGTATTACATACGGTGGTTCGTTCCACAAAATGGCAGTTCTTTGGAAAAACAAGCTGTCAGCGAAACTTTCTTCTCATATTTGGAACTCGGTGGAAAAAAGAATAATTCGACTCTGTATAAGTAGCAGGGTGAGATATAATAACAGTCTGAACTGGTGGGACTAAAGAATGAAGCTCTCATTTGAACATTTGGCATAAAAATAGCGATAGAGTAGCGAGAAGGCTTCAATGTGGGTAAGAGGTTCGCAGAAGAGAGAATAAGTAATAAGTAAACGATTTCGAACTCCGTCGAAGGCTGGAAAGTGTGGACTGGGCAGCTTCCAGTCCAAATTTGGCAGCAATACAACATTTTAAGCTTAATCTGACTGTTGTTAGCATAAAGAATGGCAGAAGGTCTCAAGTACTTCCTGGGTAGAAAAGAATGAACAGTATATTTGTCAATAGATTGAATATATGAGTTCTACTTGAGATTTAGAGGGAAGACGTCCAATGTATGGAGCCACATTGATAGTGAAACCGTTCATCGTGACTGGAGAAAAGTCAGGGTCCGATCGGTGATGATGAAACAACACTATCTAGTTTCTGAGATATTGTTGTAGGGTGAAAAACAGGTCATCACTCACAAGGCCGTGCAAAGGATTTTGAACTCTGTCGTGGCTGAGAAGTGACGATTGGGCAGCTCCAGCTCGTTTTGGGACTGACCCGACTCTTGCAGAGATGATGCATGGCAGGGGTAGTAAAGGGTCTTTCTGATGCAGACTTTATAGCGCACTCGGATGAAGATTAACAACTCATAATGGATCACTCCTCTGTCGCTTGGGATTATTTTGGACTGAGGATTAGCTTGAGGGAGACAAAAGTGATGTTCACCCCTCCACCAGGTGTGCCCTACAAAGAACTAACAATGTTTTTGAAAAGTACCAGGCTGCAGGTTGTTGACATTTTCCCATACCTTGTTAATTATCAAGGGACGTTGCTCTAGAGGCTGAGACGTTTTTTTCACGTATTCAGAAGGCAAGTGCTGCAATTGATAAATTGGAAAATAGAGTCTGGTCAGATAGAAGCATTACCATCGAGAATAATGTAAGTCTGTACACGCCCCTCTCTTTTAACGTCCTTACTGTACTCTTCTGAACAATGAGCAAAACATACTGAAGGCATATAAACTCTGAATGCAACAGTATTGAAACAATAATAATCCTCAACCTGATGCGATGGACAGGACACGTTGGGGGATTCCCAAACAGTATATTTATTTATTTTCGTCTATCGGCCTGAATATTCAATATTTCAATTCCCGTTAAAGAAAAATTACCTTATGAAATTATTTCGTTTACGTTTTAGTAGATATAAAAACTTCGTTGAATTTAAAACGTGAAGAATTTTGTTGAAAGACACGTTTCCGGCTTTGCTTTACAGGTAAGGCTTCTCCTTAAAGCACGACGGTTTTATTTTAGGCTAGAAGTTTTCAGGTTCGAATCTTGCAGGAGAGCGCATATTCATTTTTTTTTAATGAGATTTTTCGAATATTCTGGACGATTAGTAAATACTAAATTTGCCGTATACTCAAATATGAGACACATAAAATAGCTTGAGCGATTCTACCAAAAATGCCCGAGACGTATACTTAAAAGCAGATGGCAATCTTTGAATGCAGATACTGTTGTCCTCGGAATATCTGAATGTAACACTATTTAAACTAATAATCCTTAACAAATGCAATGGGCGAGACACGTTGGTGGATAACAGGATTCCCAAACAACTTTACTATGGAGAACTGAAGACAGGAAAGCGTCTACGACACAAGATTAGAAGGATATTTAGAGATTTTTTGAAGGATAATCTGAAATGATGTGCAGCTTTGGGAAGAACTGACTTTAAATCGTAAAGAGTGGAGGCACCTTTATAAGGGAGGAGTGCAGTGCCTTTGAGGTTGAATATCTCAGGCATTGATTAAGCGTGATCTTTGAAGAGGCACTCACTCTGATTTGCCAGCTAATATGCAGACTTGGAAATATGGTGTTAGTGAGCGCATGCTGTTTCGAGTGTTATGTAAACAATCTGAAAGGACATCGTCCTGCTAACAATATCTGTATTCTTTATTTGAACTGAAAAGTGGTGGTACACAGGAAAGTTTTAGGCCACGCAGATCCAATCAACCCAATCAAGGATATGGAGTTTATCTGCCATATATGCCTGAAATCGAATACTAGTCTCAAGGGTGAACTTAGGGGCCAAAGACACCGAAAAGAGATGGAAGCCATTATAAGTGAAGAGAAAGGTGAGGAGGTGGCACTCATCTGAGTAAGATGTAGCAATCATCATGTATGTATATATATGTATATCTCAAGAGTCATTAAGGGGTGATGGATGCCGAAGTGAGACGGAACCTATGACAAGTGATGCGTGGGATGAGGGGACAGTTCGCGGATCGGGCTGCTCTCTCATTTGGCAACCCACAGAAGACGGATGGAGATGGATGGACAGCGTCGTCGTCAGCAATGACGGACAGCCTGAGAGGGAGAGAGAGAGACGGAGAGAAAGAGAGGGAGAGGGAGAGAGTGAGAGAGAGACGGAGAGAGGGAGAGGGAGAGAGAGAGACGGAGAGAGAGAGAGCGAGTCATCCTAGGGTCCATGGATGCCGAAATGAAATGGAACCAATTAACAATTGTTATGGGAACCTACCCATAATAATAATGGACTATTCCGGACATCATAAATACTGCGCCTCAAGAGGGAGCAGCGTTCAGAGTCAGTCAGAGACAGAGTCAGACGATTACTGTAAGACATTGGAATAGTGATACTTGTCGAGACAACTTAGTTCACTCTAACCAAGTCTGATATTCATTACTAATACTTCTACTTCTTTGTACATATTTCTGTTTGTAATATATCTGTGTTATTCCATATCTGTGTTCGAGTAATTCTTCATTTGGTTCTACCTTGGACCATCACCGTGGTGCAAGGAACTTGGACCATAACAACAATGATGTGAGGGCTAAGGGGGCAGTTCTAATCTGAGTAAGAAGTGTCAATCCCCAAGTATGTGTCGCTTGTCAGCTTCTTCCACTGAACCAGAGTACGTCTCTTATCACTATTGAATTCACATGTCATTTGACTGTCGAGACATTTAAGACGAGGATCGACAAGATACGTCAAGACGACACATAAAACAGTATTATTTAGCAAAATTATTTGAAATTAATCCTGAAATTACATCGACCTTCTGAAATTTCAGACAATGTACCTTATCGTCAAGCATCTTACATTGCAATGCAATTCTCTCTCTATCTCGCAAATTACCCGTCAATATTAAAGCGGTGCGAAACGTGAAATCAACGAGCCGAGTTCAAATTCAGGGCTTGCCTTTAGG
Source organism: Acanthosepion esculentum (assembly GCA_964036315.1). Classification (NCBI taxonomy): domain Eukaryota; kingdom Metazoa; phylum Mollusca; class Cephalopoda; order Sepiida; family Sepiidae; genus Acanthosepion; species Acanthosepion esculentum. The sequence goes on from OZ038495.1 coordinate 79,767,977, forward strand.
ATTCTTTTTCGTTTTCACGTGCCGTCTCCCTTCAAGGCGATCATGGCCCTCCATATCCTCCTGTCCCTTACCACTTGATTTTTTGTTAATTCTCCCAAACCATGAAGTATGTTACACGCTGCTTTCCTCTATCCCTTCAATCTGTCCTGCGAGGATCAGGTTTTCCAAGCCCCGCTCCTCATAACGTGCCCCAGGAATTTCAACTACCTTTTCCTGATGTGAAATATAAGTTTCCTTTTTGTTTCCGTTCCCTCCGAAGTTTGAGGCACTCGACGGATTGCTAGCACTGCCGGGAGCTGCGGCCTAAATTGTTGTACACCACCAATCTGGGAAACACTCACACTGCCAGACGGGGAGCAGTGGTGACCAGACGGCCAGGCATACCAACGTGGTTTAACAGTCGTAAGTCGTAAAGTAGACGACCACCTGTACTTGCGATAAAATAAACAATACTTTTTACGTTCTAATGTTTTTGCCTTCTTTGCCGATGACTTAGTATAAAAGTGAATTAATTTTGTACCGTTTTTAAAATGATCTTAGATCAGTGTTAGATCAAGTAATGGCTGCTGTATGAATTCAAAGAGAGCTCTTCAGCAAAGGAATCGGCAAGCAAAATTCGTTAAGTGTGCCGATAAATTTGTCTGGAATAATCTTGTTAATTGCGATCTGATTTTCGTTAGGCGTGGCATTATCTGAGTAAAACCTTCACCAGAGAGAGAGAAAAAATCATCGCCAAGAATTACGTGTCCAACATTTTATACAGCTAAGGCGACGAGTGAGAAGACCAGACGTTTTTTTTATGAACATTCAGTACATAAAAAAGATGTAATCGATGAGAAAATTTTAAATCAAGCATGGCTAATCATGTGTAGCGGGAGCGGTTTCAAGTCTACTGCAATTGAATAAAGTAAAAATAGCAGATAGTTACCAAATTCGCTGTGTCATATAAATTTCCTTTATTTAGATATGATTTTTGTTTTCCATAACATGTGTTACGCTTGGTGGCCCAGCAAGTCTCTTTAATGATTAACAGGTCAGTTTAAAGACATGTCTCTAAACAACGTAATTAAATAGCTAAGTGGAAAATATATAAAAAATTATAATTTGAAGAAAATTTAAAAGCAACGTTTAAAAGTGCTAGCGGAGAAAATGATTTGATAAAAATACGAATTGATGAGATTTTTTTTAATCATATCACCCCACACAAGGCAGTAAAACCACTAAGACACACTCAAGGGGGTTACTGAGTGTGAAAGAATGAGAAAATAGAGACATTATTAAAGTGCAGGAACAATAGAAGGGTAATCAAGAAAGTAGTAGATAATGCTGGTTTTTAAGGCACGCCCTCCTTATAGGAAATGTTGGCGCAACACAATCTTTTTACTTTTTCTTGACCTTGTAAATGTAAAACGAATATATATTTAAAAAAATGTTTCCATTTGAGAACGTTAACAGAGGCATTAACGTTTTTAAAAGTTACCCCTCCTTCAACAAGGATTCTCCCCCGTTGACACATTAATCTTTCTCAAGAAGATTCATCGCCTTCGAAATAGAAAGGTTTTGAAAGACGCACCCTAACAACTGGAGTCAAATCAGATAAATTTTCCTGTTAATGATACAATATAATTTACTTATTATTGGCCTCCGTACCTGAACAGGAGATGGACACGATCAAGTCATTTCCCTTGCTCTAGACCAGTGGCTCGCAAAAAGTTTGGCGCGCCTCATAGGAGCGGCGGAAGAAGATATCAGGTGAGACAGAATGATGGAAAGACAATCAAAGATTTAGAAATATTTTTTTTTAAATTCATATGCCAAAAATAAATATGATCTAAGATATTATTATAGGTTACTTGTAATTGCATGCATGTGTCCCAGTATAAATAGTTATAAATAATTATTGACCGATTTTATCATTGTGATATTTTTGCATTATATCAATTATTAAGAATATAGTAACTAGGGTCCGCAAATTGGAGGAGAGAGTTATCAATCATAGTGTTCTGACTTCGAATCTGCAGTTATCTCCCTTTATCACTGTTTTTTATTTTTAAAAGTACATTTTATCACATAAAATTTGGTGAAGCATAAGCAAATTGACTGATTTTATCATTGCGATATTTCTGCAGTATATCAAGTATTAAGAATATAGTAACTAGAGTCTGCAAATTGGAGGAGAGAGTTATCAATGATAATGTTCTGATTTCGAATCCGCGTTTATCTCCCTTTAACACACTCACTCTGTTTTTGTTATTTTTAAATGTACCTTTTATCATATAAAATTTGGTGAGGCACCAGCAAATCTTCATTCATCCGGGCCACAGAGAAAAAAAATGGGAACCACTGGTCTGCAGGTAATCTAATGATTTCATATATAAGCCGAATGGAGTCAGGTCAGGAGGTCCTTCTACTACAAGTAAAGTATAATATGCGATTCAAGACAGAAAATCTAAAAGATCTGAATCGAATTTAATATCCTCCAAGAATCTTTGATCTAAGAGAAGCTGATCTGTGGTGACCATAATATATACTGTGTTCACCCTAAAAGATATTCAAGTATGCTTTGTATTCCGTATCCCCTCAAAACATCATAAGAGCTTGGTACACCAGAGAATTGTCTTAAAGGGGTCCTCATAACTACCAAGTGCTAACGCATGCCTCAAATGATGTCGGGGGAGGGGTTCGCCGATTTAAGGATGGAGTGGACCCAGGTGATCTTAAGATATACGCATATAAGACAATCGTATGACGGGAAGTTATATAAACGCCTGACTCACGAAGGGAGAATCTTTCACGTGAGAGGAAAATCGAACGTTCGAAATAGTATACACATCCCTAGAAGGGAAAAACAGTTCAGTATCGTAACTTTATCGGACGTTGCTAATATAGCATTAGATTGACATTACATAAACAGGGTGCAGCATTACGAAATTTCAAATGAATTCTACTCTTAAGTGTTTAGTAATTGCATTGTTTTTACTCGCCCAACAACGGATACTATTGTCTATACAATGTCTATAAAAATTATTAGAAAATATAATTGAGCCAGATGCGAATAAACTGACTCCGCCTAAGATTTTTAAAGCTGGAAAACAACTTGGAATCAATAGAATGTTTATCAAAAGGGCAATCAATAGATACGAGACTTCCTCCATGCAATAGATAAACCGGGATCAGGACATCGTCGCACACCCAGAATGCCAAAATTCATTAAATAAGTGCATGAAAAATCAAATGTAATCCAAGAAAATCAATGAGAAAAATTAGTTAAGTAGGCTGAAACATCAGAGAAAACCATGGCGAGGTTATATAGAAATGATCTAGGGATGTTGCCCTTCAAGATAACCAAGAGACAACTTCTTTCAGCAGTCACGATGAAAAAAGAGGCTTCGAAAACTAAGCGGATTCGTGATGGCACACTGCAAAATATCATTTTCACTGATGAGAAACTGTTCCTTGTTGAACAGACTTTTAATCAGTAAAATGACCGTGTTCTTTCAACAAGTCGTCAATCAATTTCTATTGTTTCGGGAAAATGGTTTGGGAAGACGTTTCAGAAAGGTGAAAATCTCCGTTTGTTTTTGTACCTCATGGAGTAAAGGTTAACAAGGAAGTGTACCTAGTGGGCATCTTGGTGTAATATGGTGATGAACATTGGACACTTCAACAAAGATACATCAATAAACCTTACTGCTTGTCTAACATTGCAGTGGTGCAGAGAAAATTATCCTAGTTTCATCACCAAGGATGAATGGCCTCCCTCATCATCAGATATCAACGCCCTTGAAAATTGTTTGTGGGTACATCTTGAGAGTGAGGCCTGTTCTACTCTGCACAACAATATTGAAGCTCTTAAAGTAATATTGAAGCGACAAAATACCCTTGGAGACTGTCTGTGATGCCATCAATGACTTTCCCTGAAAGACTTTGACATGTGATGAAAGCTAAAGGGAATCATATTGAATGAGATTTTCTGGTGTCATTTAACAGATTAATGCTTACTTTGTGTTAAATTTGTCTGCTGATCTAATAGATTTTTCAGGAGTTATGAGCCTTTTCTTTTGAAACCGTATTTATGGTGCAACGTGTATAATAATAGCCGTAACGTATTACTTGAAAAACTGGAGACTATCAAGTCCTCAATCGCTCGATAGATATACATGACGCTTCGACATTCTAGTCTATCATGAAACCAACCGAGTACTTCTATGAATACCGCTACTACCGTGTTAATGTTGGAAGTGTAATCTTTCTTGATTTAGATATGACATGATGAATATTTGATGGTGGTATTCATTAGATCAAGTAGGGTGCCCTACTAACACATATTTTGTAATCTGTCACGTGACCCTGATTACACGGTAAATCAGTTCAGATTATTCTGACCATGTTGATTTTAAGATTCCACTGGATATCAAAGTTCAAGTGAAGTTTTCTTTTTCCGTTCTATGATGTTTATTAACAAATTCGTTCACTAATACCTTTGCCAGTTTCAATAATGTATCATTTCAGTATGAAACCTTAGCATGGAAATATACTGTCAAATATATTTTTCAAGAATTATTGTTTGTTTGAGGTAAACTAAAAAACCACCATTAAAGGATTTCAACTTGTTTTTTTAGCATGTTAGCATTATAACATAAGTAGAGCTTTCCTATTCCATGAAACAAATGCAAATAATGTGTGAGAAAGTCAAGGAAATAAATATAATAAAAATCGTAGAATAACATTTTAGAATATTATCAAAATAATTGTTTTATCAAAATATTCATAAAACAATTTCAATGTGTTTTTTTATTATTAAAGCAGTTTTATGTTCCACCGACGAGTATTTTTGTAAAAGTTGGAATCACTTTCTGACTGATTAATTTGGTCACGTCTTCGCTGTTTTCTGAACAACAACAACAACAATAATAATAATAATAATAATAATAATAATAATAATAATAATAAGAAGAAGAAGAAGAAGAAGAAGAAGAAGAAGAAGAAGAAGAAGAAGAAGAAGAAGAAGAAAAAGAAGAAAATGTGGCACATGATAACATCAACAATCCCTGTTGTAGTTGGTGCCCACGGGTTGGTTGGAAAAGATTCCAGTAGACTCATTGAAAGGATTCTAATTTCTAACCCCAGGAAAGAAATGTGTACACACCAGAAATCAAAGAAAATAAAATAATAGTAATGATAATTAACATTAATTAATTAGTTGATAATTAGCTAATTATCGGATATAACTAACATGATCCTTGCTAAAAATTTTCACGAAATTATATGTAGGTTCGTAGTAATTTAGGACTAAGGTAATCAAGTTCTGTTAGTGCCGAGTGATAGGCATTTTCTTGGGGATAACCTCGTGAAAAAAGTATTTTTTTCACAACAAATATGCATTGTTTACATTTGGGTTAATGTCCTCAGCTTTGTTAGTCCGAATGTAAATAATGTAAATAATGATAATTCACTAACTTCTCATCCCATTTATTCAGACATAAAATATTTCCAACATAATCTCTTTATTTATCAATAAACTTAATACAGTGGTGTATATTAATTACAAAGACCGAACAATGACCGAACATATTAAACACATAGTCTGAACAGCCAATGAACATTTCAGATCCACGATCTCTATACAGTAAATATTTCAGCTCTAGGAATTACATTCCAGACTGAAAATTTAATGATCACCCGTCGTACATAGGTAAGCCAAGAAATTGAGAGAAACTCTTTCTTCATCAGTATTCTTAACAAGTTACAAAAATATAATTTTGAATTATTATTATTATCATTATTGTTCGTTTGACTACGCCGTGAAAAATCATGGCATATGTAAAATTAATATTTCGTTGTCTATACTATTATTAGATATAAATTTGAAATATTAGGTTGTTCGGAAAATAATGTCCTACGTTAGAATCAATTTTTAATTCCTGAATTTTAATCTATTTAAGTAGTGTTTAAGCCCTTGAGCCAATCGTTTCTGTTTGTCATAAGGGATTCATTTCTCCTCACAAAGTGACTATTCGATTAAGAAGTTCAAATTTTGCAGATGTAGCATCGAGAACACTTTAAAACGTCAAATTCTTTGACATCCACTGAGTTCTTGTGGAACCCATTTATCGAATTTCCACACCGTGCCAATTTTCCAGAGATGGTCTCTCACGTTGGGGAGTATTTATCCGGTGGTACGAGGAACTGTTACAACCGGAGACCTCTGGGCTGCAGTATATGACCAGTGCATTGTTGGACTGCATAGCACTTGCTGATATCACCTTCGTATCTAGAAGGGATCTCATCCACCCACTCCCCCTTTAATCAATCTGCACATGCAGTAGGTTTGATAGACCAAAATTTATGAATAGTTTGGACGCGTCGACTAACTTCGCCTGGTATGCCTACCAGTCGAAGCGGTTTATCTGGGTGTGGTTGCTGTTGCATGTAGACAGCTCTTTGGAGTCACAAGTGAGTTTTGGGCGTTGGGTGGGAACCAACGCGGATGATCGACTCTCAAACGAATCCGTCAGAGGTGGTATTCCTCGCCGACATCCCAATGTCCACAGATAAACGTGTCTATATATGGACAATATAAAAAACAATAAAGACTTCTGTTTTGGAATAAGGATAATAAGTTTTTGTACCTAACCGATTTGTTTCAAATATCAGAGTTGTTAGCATCAGTTTTTATTATTCAGACTGATGACATTTTAATCGAGACTCTTATGCCACAACCAGCAAACCGCTGACATATTTTCAACATTTTTGATACTTTTATAACGCTAACGACAACAATAAATGGCCCAGTGGATAAAAGCGTTGGTAGTATTCAGTGACTTGGCCCAAAGAGTTTTGAGTTCAATACCTGGTTACTGCAGTGGTGAATAAAAACTTGGAGAGTTGAGTTAAAGGGAGGTAACATTCGGAAGAGGCATTGCTCGTGGAATTAAAACAATCTGCTCCGGTGGACGAAATAAAGGCGTCAGTTCAATCACAATCACCTGAAGATGACCAGATCGTACAACGGCCGAAACGTCGCAAATATGGCAAGAAAGATGAGGACAACAGTCCGAACAATATAAATAGTATAAATAATAAATCGACATTTGTCGTTTACAATTCATTTCTAGAATGTATGTTTAAATACTGCATTATTTTGGCGTATTTGACGAAATGTCTATAAAAGAAGAAACAGTTGCATTTTTTTTGAGGTATGAACCGAAACATTTCACTTATTGTGAAGTGGAGCAAAGTGTAGGTGCCTGCTGAAATCACCCTTATTTCAGCTGTCACTTTTTTATTTAAGAAATGCGTCATATATACAAAAAAAACAGGGTAAATAAATGCAAATATTTTCTAGAAAATATCACCACTAGCTATTTATATCTACAAGGATTGTTCTCTTTGTGAAAATAGAGGTGCGCCTTATACACCTAAAATAGGAATATATATTAAAATGACGTAGATGTTTTCGAAATTCATAAATTTGATGACCGATAGTAAGGGAATCTATGGATATGATATACACGTGTGCAGCTTTTACATAGGTGCGTTTTATACACCGATAAACTTTTAGTTTTAAAAACGTATTAGATACGTGCAAAAGTTCACTGCTTTATATTTTTTAATTCTTCAGAAGAGAGCCACTCATAGATTTTCACAGATTTCTTTAATTCCCAAGACTTCTTGACAAAGATAGATTCATGCCGATTCCAAGAGCATTAGCGCGATGATTCCAAATTTTGGCGCTGGTAAAGATTTACGTCAGGGGTATATGCAAATACAACTAAGAAGCATTTTGAACACCATATTCATGAGCTAGCTGGTTACATATTTCAGGTGGCATGCTACTCAGTCAGTCGCTTCTGAGTTAAATGGGTTACGTGGGAGGATTTGATTTGACCAAGAATCCTTTTTGGAAATAATTTTTGGCCAAGCCGAGCACTTTTCAGCATATATATATATATATATATATATATATATATATTTATATATTTAAAGACATTTATGATACAAGTATTTAAGCAAATGCTCTGTTTTATAATAAACAGTATTAAATAACATTTACCGGCCTGAATGTCCGAGAAATTTTCATAGAAAATGTTTCGTTCTCCGACAGGAATCGAACCTGTATCCTATACGGAACCGTCATTTCGCGTGACGTACCTTAACCTTTCGACCACAGAGAAGCGTCCGGTTAGCAAGGTCGATTTTACTATCTTTAAACTTAAATCTTCCATGAATCTCTTCTATTCATATCTGCTCTAGCGTATCAAATGTAAACAAATGACGTCATATACTTTTGAATTGGACAAAGTCCGACAATTTATTTAAAGACATTTATGATACGTTTAACGTTCTTTTTATAGATACAAGTATTTAAGCAAATGCTCTGTTTTATAATAAACAGTATTAAATAACATTTACCGGCCTGAATGTCCGAGAAATTTTCATAGAAAAGTTTTCGTTCTCCGACAGGAATCGAACCTGTATCCTATACGGAAGCGTCATTTCGCGTGACGTGCCTTAACAATTCGGCCACATTCAAAAATATATGACGTCATTTGTTTACATTTGATACGCTAGAGCAGAATGGTTGCCAGCAGAAGGAACAACCCAACATGCGAAGTACAAGTTACAAACATCAACATATCTAAGAAGTGTTTTACCAGAGGATGGCAAATGCGACACCAAAATCCCAAGGGGCACTGAAATAGCGAAAGATGTTTTCCAAAAGTATTAAGAAACAGGAAAGCATTGTTAGAAACAGAGAAAAGAGTGTTGAACTGGTATGTAATATTAATCTTCCTATATGTCAATGGATGAAGAAGACACTTGAGATAACAGAAATGTCGTTCTACAGAAGACTACTGAGAATACTATGGATTGAATATGTAAGCAACTACGTGTTTTAGAGAAAATGTAAACAAAATGGACATTTATTTGTAGCATCATAGCTATCGTAGCTCAAGGCCATATAGAGCGAGACTCCTACTTCGGTAAAACGAGCTCGCCAGTCAGACCATCTTGAACGGACCTCCTCACTAATACCTGATGTAATGCCTTACGGAGCAACGTCAGGACGTCAGAGAGGCCACCGAGGAACCTGAGGGTTAACTGGTATTCACGATAGAAGGAGAACTCGCTTCGGGGTAAACGTTGGGCCTCCTCCTCTCACGAGTGCACACTTATTAGGGACGGGAAGTTCTTAATAGCGTCTTCCTTCCACATTTCGTCATTCTCATCCGCTTGCAAACACATTCGATCTAGGAATGCGATGCGAAGCGTATGTTGATGAATCTCAACGCAAGGCGTACCCAGACAGCCTTCAGAAAGGTGGGGGTGACAAATCTCCCGACATACCTTCTAAGCCTTGCCTCCCCACAAAAAGGATACCAAGTCCCTAACTACTTGCATTAGTATGGCATACAGGAGTAGAAGCACGGAGAGTCCGTAAAGGAGAATTGGGTAGATATGCGAAACACATGCTTCCGCTTTCACCTTTAAGGAAAGATTCCTCCGGGACCACAGACGAACTTCGCCCTCGATCTTCTGCCGCACTTACGACCATTTCATTTCCAGCATGAAATCGGGGCAAAATAAGAAGCTGAGTGTCTTGACCGTCTGTCCAGAGGAAAAGCCCGAGAAGAGACACTCCTTTCCAACCAGCAGACTTTATTGACTTGGCCATTGTCACTGTCTCTTACTCTCTAATCTCTTTGCCGATTTCATCAATCTCGGCTCTGCTCGTTATCAGCATAGGCGTAGTACCTACCCGAGGTGATAGCACCAGGTAAAGAGATTCAGTGTAGGGCCGGATTCGCTTTTAACTGGCGAAGGAAAGGCTCCAGCCCAAGAACGTAAAACAAAGGCGAAAGCGGACGACGAATGGAGCGAAACAACATGAAAGGCTCCGATCGTACCCCATTTACTTCCACCAGCGTACCGGGGGACGTGTACAGAAGACGGATCCAAGTGCAAAAATACGGCCTGAAACCGGCGGCCAAAAGGACAGCCTCCAGAAAACAATAGTCAACCCTATTCAATACCTTGGACTGATCTAAATTGATCAGCGCGGCTTCACCGTCGACATGCTCGATGATCAAGCATACCAAGTGAAGGTTGTCCTGAATAATCCTACTCTAGCCAATCAGATCAGGACAGCCAGCAAACTGTATTCATCCCATGTCCACCGTTCTTGTTTTTGCATAGGAACTTGATCACACCCATGGAGAAGCGTTGAGGTATAGATCCCTGTTTCAGGCAGTTATTGTAAATCAGTTCCAGCAAGGGAACAAGAACGGGTGACTGCCTCAAGTACAGTTCGTAAGGAAAACCATCTTATCTCGGAGTTTTGTCCCGGCCAACCAGCTTAAGTACTTTCCAGATCTAAAACACCGTATCGGGAACCTCGCACCCAGCCGCATCGAGGCGGGAAAAGTCGGCAAAATAAGCATTGTACTGAGCAGACTGGGCTCCCTGGTGATTAGATCCTGAAAGTTGTCACGAAAAGCCTCCAATAGCGTTCCAATCGCCCGCTAAAACGGCTCGATCCGCCGAATCAAATCATGCCGCTCCACATGGTCACTGGGCGCGTAAACCCCAATAAGATGAAGAGACTTACCCCCTATGGTAACATCTAGCACGCAAAACCTGCCAGACAGATTTGCGAAGACAAGAGCACACACCGCATTCAAATACTTGCTCACTATCCAGGAAACACCTTCCGAGCGTCCACAAAACATGCTGAATAGACGACAAACCTTTTAGTATATATTAGCGGTCGCGAGTTGAAAACCAGGTCTCCTGTACACAACATACATCGACATCGAGACGCTGAAGAGCGCGAGCGAAACTCGCCTTGCGAGTGTCCAACCTCAGGCCTCGGCCATTTATACTAACCAACCAGAGAGATATGATCAGTCCGATTAAGGTTGGGGATCTGCATTAAATATGGCTGGGGTTAGGACACCAACGGCCTGTTCCATTGAGCCTTGGCCATCTCACTTTTGATAGTGCCGTCAAGAGACAGGCCATCAATGTCCCTGGGGAACGTTAATTTCAGAACTCTGTACAGGAATAGGTGAACAAAAAGAGGGAGCCTCCCTGAACAAAAATGATTTAATTTTTTCACATTTTCTTCATCGAAGAACGCCAGGAGAGGGAATGTAGGTATTTTACGTCTTTTATTTTGCATGTTTACTTTGGTTTTTTTCTGCCTGATCCCCTCGACACCCGGCACTCATCTTCCTTTAAATTATAGCTTGGTTTAACTCTTTTCTTTTTTCATTGGATTCTGACAATGGGCTTCGTTCCCTTTTGTTGTTGTCTTGTCTTGGGGGTGTCACCTTTTTTTGGCGGGGATTTTGAAGTGGGAGCACTTTTTAGGGTGGTCATCTTGGATGGAGTGGGCGTTAAAGATTTGGCGACTGGAGGTGAAGCTAAGCAAAGTACGAGGAAACAGGAAAAATTTGTTAGAATCTTGCACAAAATGTTGAACTGCTATGTAATATCAATCCTCCTACATGGCAATGAATGCTGGACAATTTCCTCACAGATAAGAAGGATAAGACAGGAAGTGACAGAAATCTGGTTCTACAGAAGGATACTGAGAATACCAAAGGCGGAGAGCGTAAGCAACAAAGAAGTCAGGGAAAAAAGAAAAAAAAAAGAATACTTAGGATAAGAAATTGACAGCTGAAATTTCAGGAACACATAAATGAGGAAGGAGGGCTTAGAGAATTTAACACTTACATGTGAAAAGTGACAAGGGTAGGAGGGGGGAACCCTCTAGATCAGCTGGGGTGAATGGGTGGTGGAACGAGGTGTGGGAGGAATGGCAAAAAGGCAAACCTTACTAAGAGCTACAAGGCATAGGAAGTTATGGAGAACCATGATCGGACCCGTCATGAAGAGACACAGTACATAGAAGAAGGAAGGTATTTTAGGCGTAGCCCGAAAGTTTCTGACGGAAAAAGAAAAACTATAATAAATCAGAAAACAAAAATGAAATAAGACGCTATATGCTCGCAAAGTGTAACACTCACGGCGGCTTATTGAGCGCAAGACTGATGAGGTGGGGGTAGCGAGCCACCTACTTGAGGAGCTTGTGTGAATGGATTGCGGAACGAGGATGGGAGAATTAACAAAGGGAAAAAAATCTTCTAAAGACCACAAGAGATGGGAAGTTGTGGAGAGCCATGGTTTCCCATGTCTTGAAGGGGTGCGGTACAGAGAATATATGGCGGTGGATACTGGATACCAGCCAGATGAAGCGACAGGCGGTAACAGTGTAGCCGTTTGTCAGAAGAACACCATGGATGGAGCATGTGAGCAACGAGGAAGTTTTAAGGAAGATGGAAAAATGACGCACCCTCGTACTCAGAAACAGAAAGGGGACAGTTTAGATCGAAATTAGATTTTATGACAGATAATGAAGTAAGTGGGCTTGGAGAATTTGACACTTACAGGGCGTGAAAGCAAGAGAGGTTAAGGAACCTAAGTAACGAACGCAAATGAATGACAGAACAGGGAATGGGAGGGATAGGGAAAAGACAGATGAGTTAGAGCTACAAACTGTGGAGAGACATCACCACCTTCGAAGGGACATGGCAAATAAAAGAAGTGTATTTTATTTAAATAGATATAGATGTACTTATTGCTTTTTTTCTTTGGCTAATTTTATCGTATATTTCCAATTACGATATTTTGTCCAACGTACACAGCCACTTTTCTCAGGTATTTACTTAACTTTGCAAGGATAGAAATGAATAGGTGTAACACTTCGCTTCAACCACGAAAATATTCATAACTTACAGTAATTGATGCAATCATAAAAATATATATAATTGTACCGAGCAATTTCAGCTCTACAAGTATTTTTCATTTTTTTATATTATATAACATTTTTGTAGATTATATTTAACTCGCATAGCATCCATAAAATGATTCATTATCGAAATATGACATGTAGAGTATTAAATAAATGAACATACTCATGATACACTCTAATAAATATTTTGAAATAAGTGGCATGTCAGTTTAGGACGTAGGCGTTCAGGACCGGTTCCTTTCCTTTATTATTTGTGAATTACCCAGGCTGATTCGGAAAGATAGTGGGTTGTTTGCTTACTCTATGGTTTTTAACCTAAAGTAGTCCTTCCAAACTTCCTTGTTTACCTTGTTATTTAATTCATAACTGGGGATATTTATGATGTATGAATTACTTTAAAATGCGGAGAATATTGCTAGAAGATACTTAAACTCAATAATCATACGAAAGCTGTGAACAATCAGTAGAGCATAGACCCTGGCACTGAAAACTGATTTTGTGCATTTACGCGACGATGTTTATAAGAAGAAGTAGGACCAAGGGAGGTAAAAGTTAGATTAACTAAACTCAGAAGTTTATAAGGTTAAGAAATATATTACCCAATTTTTAATATCTATTTTTAGTATGAAAAATATGGTTAATAGTGAGCTTTCAGTTGTAGCAAACAACACACATGTGATCATCTGAAATGTGAAGGCTTTGATGGCGTTTGAGACAACGTAGCTGATTGGTTAATAAATGTTAATGTAGAAATTTGAATTTGGAGCAGATGTTTTACAGAAAAATGAATCAATTTCTGCGTGATCCCTTTTTTGCACAAAATTGAGATTTTTAGTAATTTTGATTAAATCCATTGAATTTTTCTACAATTTGAAACGGAATTCCACACACACAAACACACACACACGTGTGTGCGTGTGTTGAAAAATCTAGTGAGTGTATATATATATATATATATATATATATATATATATATATATATATATATATATGAAGAAATATAGTCTTAAAGTGTGCTATATTTATGAGATAAAGTGCTCAACATCAGAGATAGAGCGTGTGTAAATATAAAAGTGAACATAGAAGTCAACACTTAGAGGCGACAGTCTGTTTCATGCTAGATGCAACCGTCAGGTTGCCTGACGATTGCATCTAGCATGAAACAGACTGTCGCCTCTAAGTGTTGACTTCTATGTTCACTTTATATATATATATATATATATATATATATATATATATATATATATATATATATATATATATATATATATGTATGTATGTATGTATGTATAGTACAGGTAATCGATCCGTTGGTATATAATCCGAGGGCTTCCTAGTAATATTAATTATAAAAACTGATCTACAGAGAGCTCAATGTTTTTATTTTAACACGGCATATGCATTTTTTACAACAAAACCCCCAAATTACCTCAATATAGATATAGTCTATTTCAAGCCGTTCTGTATACGGCTATCACCAGTCTCTCCTGAGCGAGACTGATGATAGCCGTATACAGAACGGCTTGAAATCTAATTTTTGTTTTTTTTGCCATATATATATAATTTTTGTTTTTTTGCTGTAACATATATATATATATATATATATATATATATATTCCTAAAAAATTAATGGATTTTATTTTAAATTCGACATTTTGTTACTTCAAATGTTATTCTCATGAACTCATTTCTTTTTAATTAGATGCACTATTTTTATTTATTAAATAGTGTGTATTACCCTCAAACTACAACCGCTGTCCTCCAACCTGAAGTTCGTTTTGCCCACGTCTTAAAAACATACCACGATCTGCTCCAAGCCTAGTGAGTGAAATTGGGTAGACGGAGCTTTCGATGTGTGTGCTAGCACGAAGTAACAGTCATCGTGACCGAGAGTTTGAGCCTCTTAGTGGTGTTTAAACGTTTGATCTCTCCAGTCTATGCACTCTCTCCTAGAAACTCTAACTAATATCAGCCCACTATCGCTGTATCATAAAGCGCACAGGTAGGCTCTCTGCTCGCGTAGAGCAAACCAAAACCTGGGATCGACATCTTGGATCTTATGAGCTTGATGGCATAATCTTCGGGGCGTCCTTAGATATCTGAATACTGAACAAAAATCGGCAACAATCAAAATGTTTTAAGCAACAAATTATATACACTTTTGTATAAATGGCATTTTTTGGCTTAAACTTCACTTAATACATATCTCGAGAGTACCTCAAGGTAGAGAGTTACTGTTAAAAAGCTTATGATGAATGAGGTGTGTAATATGAATGAAAGAGGAGGTGGTAGGAAGTAAATATTATGACATGGGGGTGGATAGAAAACCACTGGCCCTTGACTTGAAGAGGATAAAAATTGTAGTGTTCAGAGCAGCATTCATATGGGAGTCTGTTTCACAGATTAGCAATTCACGCGGGAAAAGCTGCCTGAAATTTTCTTCTAACATTTTGAATATGGAAAAAATGAAGGCGATTCGATCCCGAGCAGGATGAAAGTGTTTGGGGGGCGATTTGACTTTAAGTAGCATGACATGTCCTAGCTTTAAAAGTAAAAAAAACAAAAAAACTCAACAATGCAACTCAACTGAACATTTGCTGTGGAAATGGCGATCGAGTATCGATAGGCTGGTAAAATTATGTCTCTGGCAAAGAGGCTGCAGACCAGAGTCTATGTCGTCCTTCACGAGACGGCGAAAACGATTTTTGAACTTTATCAGGTCTGCCGAGTTAGGTGTACTACCCGGCCTTCTTCAGGCGTTTATTTTTGTACTCAGTCTTAGTTAAAACAGTGTTAGTTCAAACAGATCTTCTTGCCTAACAATGATTGTGAGTTCAATCCCTGGGTCCGGTAGTGCTGATAAGTAGCATACTCTGGTTGAGTGTAAGAAATGGACAAGCGAACCAAACGGGAATACAACTGGTAAGTATTAACACCTATATAGAAAATGGAATGAGAACAATCTATCCTTGCGAATTGAATACAGAGTTCAGTTCAAAATTATGAGAATGTACCGCATGCGAAGACAGATGCCTAAAGATGGCCGGGAAATACAACGGCCGAAGCAAAATGAGTTTACTTGTTCAAAAAGAAGGCTTATAAGAATGAAATCTAATTTTCTTCTTTCTTAATTAGTGGTTTCTATATGGTGTTCGGAGGCGAGGATAGGGTGGCGGTTATTGGCGCCGATAGTGAAATCGGCGCGCTGAGTTCAATTTCTAGTCAGTTCTGTTTCTTTCACTTCCTCTACCTTTATAAGAACCAGATCAGGCCGAAAATGGAATACTGTTGCCATATTTGTGCGAGAGCTGTCCAAACTTCACTTTCCAGTCTTGATAGAGTTCAAAAGCGTCTCCGAGTCCTTATTGGGGAATAATTATTTTCCATCCTCCAACCTCTCTCTCTCTCTCTCTCTGTCTCCCTCACATGAGGGGTGTGGCAAGTCTCTCACTGCTCTATCGCTACTTCAATGGAAAGTGCTCAGACGAACTACATTCCTTGGTTCCGATAGACCTAACAATCACGGCTAGGACCCGCCATGTCACTTATATAGTAGCAAACCACCCACATCCCCTTTGTATTCCATTGGCGAGAAGCAAGTCCCACCCAAGCAGCTTCTTTCCGCGAACCCCTTCCAACTCTCAAGATGTTTCCCCAATAACTATCTTCTACTATCCATATGAACTACCCTTTAACGTAACTCTCAACCTGTAGTGGCCCCAGGCATGTACAGAGTAAACATTACTGTAAAAAAGTGGTTAGTAAGCCCCCTGTCTGCGAGTTCAATTCTCAAGAGCTAAAATATGCATTTACTGAGTGTTTACCTTAGAATAATGTTAGCGAGCTTGTTTCACAAATTAAGTGTAACGAGTTATATCCTCACTGGGTGATGATAAAATTATTAGTTTACAAGGAAACATTTAGCATTCATTGTCTGAGCAGCCAGAACAACTGTCGGTTGGAATTTATAAAAATCTCTCTATTAAAATACTTTTTCAGGAAAATAAGTCTCTCTAGTCCAGTAGCTGTTATCGATCTTTCCAGTATTGATGGGGGTGTCCTTTCTAAAATTTATTTGAGATGGTTGAAATTTATAAAATCTTTCTCTTAAAAAAACTATTTTTCAGGAAAATAGATTTCTCAAGTTTAGTAGCTGTTATCGATCTTTCCAGTATTGACGGGGGGGGGGGTCCTTTCTAACATTTATTTGGGACGGTTAAAATTTATAAAATCTTTTTGTTATAAAACTATTTTTCAGCAAAATAGGTTTCTCAAGTCCAGAGCGGTTATCGCTCTTTTCAGTATTGACGGAGGTGTCCTTTCTAAGATTTATTTGGGACGGTTAAAATTTATAAAATGTTTCTCCTAAAAAACTATTTTTCAGGAAAATATGTTTATCTAGCCCTGTAGCTGTTATCGCTCTTCCCAGTATTGACGGGGGTGTCCTTTCTAAGATTTATTTGGGACGGTTAAAATTTATAAAATGTTTCTCCTAAAAAACTATTTTTCTGGAAAATAGTTATCTCAAGCCCCGTAGCTGTTATCGCTCTTCCCAGTATTGACGGGGGTGTCCTTTCTAAGATTTATTTGGGACGGTTAAAATTTATAAAATGTTTCTCCTAAAAAACTATTTTTCAGGAAAATATGTTTATCTAGCCCTGTAGCTGTTATCGCTCTTTCCAGTATTGACGGGGGTTTCCTTTCTAACCTTTCATTTGAAGTAATGTGGAATGTCATGATTAGAATACCATGGACTGGACCTATGAGCAATGACAAATTTTAGAGCAATAGGACACAAAAAGGACACTTATAATTAAAATCCGGAAGAGACAGTTAAAATTTCTCGGCAATGTGAAGAGGAAAGACTGCTTGGAAAATTTAATACTCATGGGGAAGATTGAAGACAAAATGGACATAAGAGAAAAGTGAAAACTACCTCGCTACGGTGAATAAATGAAGCCAGTGCAAGTTTTAGGGGGAAAAAAATCACAAAATGACAAATTTCATTAAGACATACAAAAGACATGAAATCGTGGAGTGCCTCGATCGCCTACATCCTGAGGGGGCACGGCACATAGAAAAAGAAGTGGAAGATGTAGAATGACAATATCTTAAGTGTATCATTATTTATTCTTTGAGTCACATGTGATATACATTTTAGTTGTTTCTGCTGTTGAAAGTTTCAAGTGATTTGGTTTCTGCTAACTGGTACAGATCTTTGTTCGCGATTTAATTCAAAGTCCAACGTTAACGTAACGACGAAGGATTCTGAACTTCTGGATATGTAAAACTCGTTAAAAGACGACTAAGCATAAAGGAACGTTCTACTTCGTCGCCATTGTTGAGTCTTGACTCAATGTTGAAACTCGCCTATTGCATGGAATAATAATGCAACACAAAATGTACTTAGAACAAGAATGTATTATAACAAGAAAGTGTACACAATAAGTACATATAGTATTTCTGTATATTTCTGGGAAGACGTTCCTGGAGAATGTGTTGACTAGTCGCAGTCGATCAGAGTCTCTAGTTGGATCTCGTGATTCCTCCCCCCTCGTCTTCCGGTACCAACCATTATTTATATAGTTGGTAGTCACCTATGCAGATTAGGTGGATCCTACCACAACATAAATGTAGACCGTAAAGCATACCAGTCGAAACGGTGGTTTCCCCTAAAAAGGGGAACGCAGGTTCGATTCCTGCCGGATAGAGCATTTTCTTTACTAAGATTTATCAAATGCGTAGGTCAATAGATTTAATACACACTATTTAATAAATTAAAATAGGTCGTCTATTTCAAATACGAAGTGACTACTACCCACTGTAATAACATTTGAAATAATATATATATATATATATATATATATATATATATATATATATATATATATATATATAGAGAGAGAGAGAGAGAGAGAGAGAGAGAGAAAGAGAAAATGATAGACTGAACTTAATCGACATGTTTCATTCTCTGATAGTTTTTATCAATGTAAATGTAAAGATTTTGATTCTACATACTTTTTGTGTATGTGTGTGTGTGTGTGTGTGTGTGTGTGTGAGAGAGCGAGAGAGAGAGAGATATGTATATGTCAATGTGCTAAAAATATACATTGAGCTAATGTGTGTAAGTGAACGAGAAAGTGGAAAAACAACTCAGCGACGCGTTTCATTCCGGGAAAGAAGTTCTTCAAAATAATAATGGTTTTATTGATAGAACTTATTTTATATATATATATATATATGTTTATAAATAAATGACAATAGGAAAACAGTAATTGCTGACGCGTTTCGTCCAATGTGGACTTTTCCAAAGCAAAAAACGAAATGAATTTAATTAAACAAAGAAAATTAATAAAAACAAAAAACAGAGGTTTTTTGTTTTTATTAATTTTTAGCAACTGGAATGTAGGGGACGCTATTTTTCATATTGTTAACTGAAAATCAACGTCAGTTAATGTCACGTGTGGAGAATATTATCATTAATCTGTGTTGATGGATTCAACCATTTTCTTTTGATTTTAATTTAAAATCAAATGAAAATGGTTGAATCCATTAGATTAATGATAATATTATCGTCTGATAAGCTTAATAACATTATCATTAAACGAAGAAAGAAAATCACAATATTTATATTATAAACATTTTTAGACATTTAAAACAACATGCCTGGCCACATACACAATTCCAGAAAATCATCGTCGAAAACTCAACTATAATTAAACATGAAAACAATAAACAAAAACTAAAAATTCTTGAAGCTATATACATAAAACAATTGAAACCTAACCTGAACAAAATAAACTATGAAATCTCCACAAATATCCTTAAATGCCTATAATTGGTAGCAGAAGCCATTGGTTTATACCAACGGCTTTCCATACTCAATACTCATCGAATTCACTCTCGCGTGGTCATGTGTGACGTCATGAGCTGTGGTGCGATTTTCGCTTTCAGCGTCTTATATGCACGTGTTTATCGTTGCTTGGAAATCATCCATGTAAACAAAAACAGACTATCATTAATTTCTTGTTCGTGTATTGCTTAATATATTGTGTAATTGTCATCTTCGATAATGGCTTATGTAAGCCGAAAGCTTAGATTGGATTAAAAAATATGTATCAATATTGTGATTTTCTTTCTTCGTTTAATGATAATGTTATTAAGCTTATCAGACGATATGAAAAGAATTTACATAAAATAAATAGACAACACTTGTCTATATTATTTAATGAAACATGTATGAATGAAAAAATGCTGCCTAAATACACACA
Source organism: Acanthosepion esculentum (assembly GCA_964036315.1). Lineage (NCBI taxonomy): Eukaryota > Metazoa > Mollusca > Cephalopoda > Sepiida > Sepiidae > Acanthosepion > Acanthosepion esculentum. The sequence continues at coordinate 79,788,068 of OZ038495.1, forward strand.
ATATATATATATATATATATATATATATATATATATATATATATATATATATATATATATATATATATATGTATATATATATATATATATATAAAGATGAAGATGTGGGAAGGCTGAATTAAAAAAAAATTAAATTTTAAAATTTGCATTTCCACAAATTCAACTTTTTTTCTTCGCTACATGATTATAACCGACACTCGCGTTATGTTGTGACCTTGTTAGGGTCAGAATGAAAGACACAAGAGAGGAATTGAGTTAAACAAATATATTAACAGAAACAGTAATACAAACACATATAAATGAGAGTGTTATAGCTTGAATGTTCGGATTTGACTGTCAGAGCTGACTGCTGGAAACTTCCCTCTCCAAAAGGCAGTACCTGCTCCTATTTATAGCTGGGAGAGTCCATACATGCGTGGGTAAATTACCATAACACGTTATAACTTCCCCTTAAACCTATATAATTCCATCAATAATAGCCTGACTAATGACCGACGAAGTCTTTCTAGAGAAGGAAACACGTCCTATAGAATATTTCCACTTTGTCATTCGGACAATCCTTCATGTTAGAATCCATCTTGCACGTTCTCCGCGCATTGAATATTTCTGCCATATCTGCTAAATACCTGAAGATTCTTGACAAAATCCAAATAAAGGTTTGCAGTTTTATCGGTTCTGGCCTGGAATCAGAGCAGTGACTTTCCAAATGCCATGAAGTGGCTTCCTTCTGTCTTTTCTATAAATACTTTCATGTAAACTGTTCGAATAAGCTCTCCTTCTTGGTATTAATATATTATTTTTCTTTAGTTTCTTGTAAATATTTTGTATTCATTTTGTAAATACTTATTGGGGTTAGTTTTTAGAATTGTTATTTTATTCCCCACCCCTCCACAGACACTGAATTGTAAATATGGGGACTAGTTAGTATTTTCATAGAGACAATGAGGTATTATGGTGGTTGTAGTAAGAAAGGTACGTATGAATGTGTTGTTTTGGTGTAAGGAATATTGTTCGTACGATTGGGTCAGTGTTTGCGGCTAGCTAAGTTATAGTTAAGACAGAAGAAGACCGTGCTTTCCCCAATCCCCCCTTCGGCCTTGTGCCACATTTCTTTAATTTATACAGAATAAATATCGCTCTCCTTCTTGGTATCTCGACCTCATGAAAACCTACTTGACAATCTAGTATTGCGCTTAGCACTACTAGATTGTCAAGTAGGTTTTACTGCTGAAATAGTAGGTATAGATGTCACCGTAAGTTCTATGCTAATAGTTTCCTTTCTCATACACTTCGCATATGGGGTTCTCTTACGGTTTCTTACTTAACTACAACCCTGATAAAATTATATATATATATATATATATATATATATATATATATATATATATATATATATATATATATATATATATATATATATATATAAGGAAGCGGTTATAGTTGTCCCAACGAGAGAAAAGTGTATATATGAAAAAAAAAGAGAAATTGCAAATGTTTTTGGTTGTAATGTGGATTGGTTTTTAAATATATATTATGCTTTTTTAAAAAAAAAGTCCGCATTAGAAAAAACGTTTACGGTTTGTCTCTTCTTTTAAATATATATCTTTGAAAATGACGGAATGGCGCATTCTTTGAAAGAAACGTTTTTCGCCCAACACTTCGTTAAAACAACAATAATCAAAACGGCGAAACTGAAAAAGGTAACCACGAGGGTAAATAAGGAGCCACGACTAAAATAAATTTATTACTAAAAACTAACAAATAAGTGTAAATATGCCCCTTGTGAGTATAAAACAAAAATAAATTTATCCCGACCCACCCATGAGATACCGAGAACGAAGAAATTTCTCCTTTTGCCTGCGAAAAGTCGGTCGATGAAGCTTGATGTAAATAGCTTCTAAAAACTCTTACACACACACACACACACACACACACACACACACACACACACACACACACACACACATATATATATATATATATGTATATATATATATATATATATATATATATATATATATATATATATATATATATTAATAAATTATGTCTAACCGATAGCACGGCTAATTTTGTGCTGTAACATGATATCTATTTTCACTTATCACCTTTAATTGTTTTAGATATACAAGTATACATGTACATACATGTATGCATATAGGCAAAACCTAAGAGATTTAAATGTCTTAGTAATAAACCATATAAATAGGCGTTTAAGACCAATTTATGCTTGTTGACTTCGAATTAAACTTTAATAAGCTGATATGATAAAATGTCCTTTTTCAGAAATTAAAAATGTCCGTTTTCTATTAGTCCTATACGTCTATACAACCATTTGCATATTGTATACAGGTTTTTTTTATTCTGATTCTATAACAATTACTGTAACAGGATCAATATTCATTTTACTTTTAAGATTTTTGTGATGTGTTACAATGGCGTCAGGTACTTCAATACATTGAGTAAGCTTCAACATGGCTTATTCTTTCTATTACATTTGTGGGGATTTCTGAATAGATGCACAGCGCCGAACATTTAATCTTCTCCTTAGAATTGTTTACCATCATTATTTTGACTTGGCTATCAGAACAAACCCTGGGCCCCACAGATTTGTTGTAAACCCTGTTACAATGCACTAACTGCATGATTTAATAACATGAATCCTGTCCCAATGATTTAGAGGCAACCGCAGAGCCATGCAGATAATTATTATTATTTTTATTATCTAACAAATATAACTGGTTACAATGTTTCTTCCAGGAAAAAAAAATCAAATATCCCAACTTATGAGATATTTCTTCACTTGGATTGTCTCCATGCCCTTAGTCCACCAGCAAATCTTTCATTAGATGTGAAAATGCCTTCAGATGAGGTTCCTGCCAAATCGATCGCTTCAGATGATTCTGTTTAATCAAGAGGAAGTGGCAGTAAGCCTCACTAGATCACCCAGAAAGACTTGAATGAATGTGTCTGTAATTTGTACCTATCTATGCAGCAATCAGTGCATACAGGTTGAAGCAGCGAAACCTGGTCAAGGCAGATGTAAGGATAAGCAGTTTCAGGACATGAGTTTCCCTCATTCTTCAACATGGAAAATAAATTGTACTACTACAAAAAATTCTCTGATTTGCTCACTTGACTTCCTATTGGCGACTTTTCGTAGGCTTTTACAAACTCCTGCAAAATGGGAATAAATACCAATCTTGGCAACCCTGTTCATCTGAAGGGGCCGTATAACAATATGGAGCTCCTTTTGGAAGCTGTCAAGTACAAGTAATATCAAGGAGACTCTGTGGGGAACTCAAGGTCAGTGGGTTCCTTATGAGCAGGCAGGAGGGGTTCACCAAGTAATGTTGCTTTTTCTCTCTCTCTCTGGGGGAGTCGGGCTGTATCCAAGCGTTACAAACAGAAGAGTTCGTGTTAAGAGAGCTGTCCTACCAGGGGGACACAGTTGTTCAAGAAAATCATCTGACGGACAAGGTGCTACACCCCCGTCTTCATATCAAGCTTAATCTAATGAGGAATTTCACGAGGAAAGCGCGGTCAACATGAATGGCGCAGCCTTCCAACATCTGCGCGTTCTATTCTCTGCTCTCGGTTCTGTGCTAAGCTCAAAGAAGGGCATAGATCCGAGAGGCGCTGAAGGATAAAGAATTTCAGAAGATTCTTACTCCGAAGGATCTGAGAGCATGGGAAGCATCTAAGTCAGACTGCAATTGGTTTCCTTGGTAACATAGATTACCAAGTGTGTGTCAAGATGAGGGTATAGGGTGGCGAATGTCACTCAACATTCACTTTCTCCACTCCCATCTGAACCTCTTCAACCCGAACCTCGGAGCAGGGTGATGACCATGGATAAAGGATCCAGAACACCAGCATGATGGAGGACGTCTGTTAGTTGCTCATGCGTGACATCCCGGAAGGAAGTAGACAAGATTGGCAAAAAGGACTCACTCTTAACTCTCTGCTTTACTATGATGTTTATATATGTTATTTTACAAATGATAGTGGTATTTAGTATTGTCAGTGCTCTTTATCTAAACTATGTTTGTTTTTTTCTGTAATATGCCTTTTTAATATTGTATGAAATAAACATATTGCATTATGAATATATGCATTATAGTATAAACGGGATATGGGGAGGCCAAAAAAATACACCTGCTAGAGCAAAACTGTTTGAAAATTTGAATTCATCACATAAAAAACAAAAAACACACCTGTTCACATGCTTACCTAAGAGGAAACCAGTGTTATCCAGAAATGTACCGGTCGACCGTTGCTTTTTTTTTTACCAAACCCAATCTTTGTTATTACACACACACACAGACACACACATATATATATATATGTGTGTGTGTATGTGTCTGTGTGTGTGTGTGTGTATGATGTAGTCCTGGCTCCTTTTCATCCGACCTAAGTTCGATAAAAATATTTTATTCATATTTACAATTCTATTTGTTTTTAACAAGCCATTGAACAGCTGGAATTCCTAAAACTGGCTTTGTTTACATGAATGAAAATGAATACTTATGCGTATCCAACATTATTTAGGCGACAGGATGTTGATTAAATTACAAAGCAAACGCTGTTCTTTGTTTTTAAAATAATTTCCTTAAAATAATTTTCTAGATGTAGCTGTGCTATCCGATACGCCTTTGTCTACAGGATTAAAAAATTCGCCTCTGACTTACCGGATAACAAAAATTAAATTCTAAAGAATATCTTCAGCTTCAGCAAGCGTAAAATCACATTTGTGGGATCTGTTTTGCATGGCACATCGGTATAGTAAGTCCGATCCTATCGGTCATAGATCTAGCACACTAACATTCAACAGGATTTTATTTATATATATATATATATATATATATATATATATATATATATATATATATATATATATTATTATTATTATTTTATATATTAGAACAAAAACGTATATATATATATATTATTTTAGATATTAGAACAAAAACGCATTTATATATATATATATATTATTTTAGATATTAGAACAAAAACGTATATATGTTTATATATATATATATATATATATATATATATATATATATATATATATATATATTTAATTAAAAACGACTGACAAGGTGCTTTTATTTAGTTTTTTATATAAAAAACTAAATAAAAGCACCTTGTCAGTCGTTTTTAATGAAATGTGCTTGAAAGAAGGATTGCTGCCTAAATACACAAATATATATATATATATATATATTATTTTAGATATTAGAACAAAAACGTATATATATATATATATATATATATTATTTTAGATATTAGAACAAAAACGTATATATATATATATATATATATATATATATATATATATATATATATATATATATATATATATATATATATCGCACATTTGATGCTGGTGTTAATAAAATAGTGTTCGATGTAATATAACTGAGCTATTAAGTATATATTAATAAACATACATATTATTACTCACTGTTAGCAAGACTCAGAGTTTCATGCACAAGGAAATCTTCAGGTGCGGAGTAGAGACTAACCAGTACATAATTTAAATTTTAATAAAAATATCTCGTTAATGCAATGCTGACGCAGTCCATATATTATACAAGGATTAGTGATTTAAAAAAAATTGTATTTAAAATAGACGGGATTTTTATTTTATATTTAACATAAATTTTATATTTAACATAACATAAATTACTGTTTTTTAAATTTTGATTTTGTATTAAAATAAACGAACCTAAACTATAACATATATATATATATATATATATATATATATATATATATATATATATATATATATATATATATATAAAGATATTTTTGTAGGTACAAAATTTTATAACTGAAATGAAGGTGTTAAGCTTAATATTACTAGACATATTAAAATACAAAGCAAAGAATAAAAAGGGAAGCAACCGGTTTCGCTCCCGCGCTTCTACGGGAGATTTTAATGTCATATGCAATGAAAAAGGAAATGAGTGCGAAGGGGAGAAAAAAAATTGGTGCTAGAGGCAAACGACAGCGAGCCCCAACAGACACTCACGCTGTTTACACAGGGAGGGCCTGCGGGACCCGATGTCAATTGACTCCAGCACCTTTAGATGAAATGAAGAGTGTGAACGGGACAACACGGTGAACCAATCCGCACTGAATTTAGCCGTGCACCTTCTGTTCTTTAATAGATGCTCACAAATGGCTGAACTGTAGGTGTTCGGGACGAGTCCATCAAACGGCCTGAGTGTCTGTTGCGGCTCGCTGTCATTTGTCTCTAGCTCTAAATCCCCCCCCCTCACACTCATTTTCTTTTTCATTGTATATTCTGTTTTTTAATTACATTAAAATCCCCCGTAGAAGCCTGAAGAGCGGGAGCGAAACCGGTTGCTTCCCTTTTTATTCTTTGCTTTAGTATTTTAATATGTCTAGTAATATTAAGCTTAACACCTTCATTTCAGATATATATATATATATATATATATATATATATATATATATATATATATATATATATATATATATATATATATAAATCGTATTCACGACAGACATATATATAGATATATGTATATATATATTGTATTCACGATAGACAGGGTTTAGGTTTTATACTTAAAATAAACGGGGAATAAAGGTTTTATTGTATATCTAAAATAAACGAGGATTAAATGTATTGTTTAAAAAATTTGTAATGAAATAACCGGGCCTCAAACAATAAGAAACACACAGTGTATATGCTCGATATAAGATAAGTAAACAGAAGAGATTTAAAACGAAAGATAATAATAATCTACCATAAAAATGAATCTGGCTCAACATATTTCAGGCAGTATTTATCTTTGCTTCTACATGTGACCATCAATTCATTTCTCTTATTTAATAAGTTAGCTTTATTTATGTCTTTTTCTGCAAGGCATACATTACATCTAATATGCAAAAAGGATTTTTTTTAAATCGAGGATCAGGGTTTGGTTGTTTAATTTTTGAAAAAATTTTTATCACTTGCTGATAGGGTATCAGTGTGCGTGACTTGTTGCTTTTCTTCTGTCAATCTGCGGGTTGTATTTAATGCTATTCCAGTGTTCCTATCTTTCGCTAAGGATGGTTTGCCTTACCTGCAATTTAAATGTTGGTGTGGGGCTAACCAAATTATCTTTCGAGGCCAGATTGGGCAACACGTGGACAGAGTGGAGCTTGTAACAGTAATCGTTTGACGCAATCAGATTGTGAGGCAGCGATTGGAATGCATTTGATTAACAACCCGGTTTCCCTTTTCGAACGTTCAGGGTGCCGCACAGGGCGAGGTCGGTTAAACATTTACGCTTTTTAGAAGCAGTTGACATCAAGCTTCATCGATCAATATATATATATATATATATATATATATATATATATATATACTGGGTGTAAGAGTAATATTGTCCAATTGTTAGATGAAACTGTAAACCGTTGTAAATTTAGTTTTCCTCTTGTCTTTCCATTCATATATATATATCTGTGTGTGTGTGTGTGTGTGTGTAAATATTCTTAGATGGAGTATATCTATAGAAGGGACAAAATGAATGGAAAGACAAGAGGAAAACTATACTTAGTTCAGCCAACGCGTTTCGTCATTAGACGAACTTTATCAAGGCAAATATGATGAATTTATTTTGCAACAAGTATATATTTTACAGTTATTTAAAATCCCCAAATTTAAGAACGCTCATAAAAATTCAGCAAATTAACTGAAAAGATTTTGGTGTTATATCCTAGATTACCTCATATAGCATCTTTGAAAGGAAAGTTTTAAATTTAAAGATGCTCAATTTAACTTAAAATGAAATTTAGACGTTAGAATATTTCATTTAGTATAATCGAAAAAGAAAAAAGAAAGAAAAAGAAAAAAGAAGAAAAAGTTTCTTGGATTGAAATATGAGATGGACGTTTCTATTATACATTTCCAAAAGTTGAAATGACGGATTCGGCCATTTTCATTTGATTTTTCAGCACATGGGTGCGAGGAATTTTAGAATATATTTTTTATTTATATTTATAATTTAGAGTCTTTTTTTCCTTTCCATCACTTTAACAGCCATCTCCTACCTACTATATTTTTATGTTCTATTAAGTAATGGAAGTATTGCCATGTCACCCTCTTATGTACCATCTTGGGTCCTCTCCCTATGGCTCCTTTACATATAATCTTATGTAAACAGTGTGGAAGGTTAGTGTGCATACATATTAATCTTGTATATGTATTTATATCTTTAGGTGTATTGAGATTCATATACTTATGTACACATGCGCATCTATATATGTACACGCTTTTCCTCTCGGTTTTTCCTTTGTTATTATTTTATTTTATCTTCTGTACCCACTTTGTTTATTAAAAATAGATTTCCAAATTTTATCCAAAGTTTTCATCCAAATTTTTTAGCCATTTTATTGTCCCTTCCTTTTTTTTCTTTTCATTTCATTGTACTTAAAATGTTTTTATTATATATTCAATTTTTCCTCCTCATTTGTTCTCATCACATGTTGTTCTAACCACAGCCCGTCTTTCTAAACTTGATAACTTGGTCGAACCATTTTAGCTACTACTGGATACATCTTTATTTATTTGACTCCATTAGAAATTATTGGGCAAAGCGACAAGCGAAGATGTTTTTGATTTTTGAATTCTCTCTTTTATTTTCATTGGTTGATTAGTTGTCACGAGTTCTTTTTTTTTTTTTGTAGCGCCCGTATCCATACATACATACAAATTAAGGCATACACGATGACTGTCGACTCTTTAAACGTGTAGAACCATCGTTAACATATTTGATCAACGGCAATGTCTCTTGAAGCCAGCAAGTGATAAAGTGATAAATGTGATAAATGACATGGCGATTGCCACATCTTACTCAGAAGAGTGTCGCCCCATCACTCATTGCATTATTTGTGGTGTCTACAGTCTCATTTCGGCGTCTGTGTACCCTAAGTAGATTCTTATGATGGGTCTCGTCTCATTTCAGCATCCATTGCTCCTAGGACGACTCTTGATATATATATATATATATATATATATATATATATATATATATATATATATATAAGTGAACATAGAAGTCAATACTTAGAGGCGACAGTCTTTCATGCTAGATGCCGATGATTGCATCTAGCATCTAGCATCAGTGGCCCGATGATTGCATCTAGCATGAAACAGACTGTCACCTCTAAGTGTTGACTTCTATGTTCACTTTTATATTTACACAAAAAAAGGAAAGACTAAAAACAACCGAGTTATATATATATATATATATATATATATATATATATATATATATATATATATATATATATATATATATATATTTAGAAAAATATGACAAATCGGAAAGGTTTTTTTCCGGGATGCGTTTCATCCGTTAGGAATTCATCGGACTTGGCTTTGTTGACATTGTCACGTCTACACATGCGCACGAAACGAGGGACGCAGGTAGTTTCTAAATTTTGTTTTGAAAGAATATTTTTTGAGAGAATATTTTTTTCTCAATCTAGTCGAAATCATCTGTATTCTTTTTCTTTTTCTACTTCTCTCTATCACCTTTGTCCCTGACTATCCTACAGTGTGACAATATAAAATCTACCAAGAAAGGTGATATATTGCAAGAGCCTTGACGCAAATTCATTGTGGCTAAAATAGCGATCAAGGCACTTTCCAGACATTTTCGTCTTAGTGGATTATTTTCTTTTTTTAATCAAAGTAGCATTCCCTATTCTCTCAAAAATATTCTTTCAAAAATTTTGAAACTACCTGCATCTCTCATTTCGTGCGTATGTGTAGACGTGGCAACGTCAACAAAACCCAGTCCGATGAAACGCGTCATATAAAAACCTTTCCCGTTTGTTATATTTTTCTAAATACTGTTTGTTGATATATAAAATTATACAAAATTATATATCGTTACATACATATATATATATATATATATATATATATATATATATATATATATATATATATATATATATATATAAATATATATATATATATATATATATATATATATAAATATATATATATATATATATATATATATATATATATAAATATATATATATATATATATATATATATATATATACATATATATATATATATATATATTTAGTAAGGTAATGGTGGGTTTGGTAATTCGTGTGGATAATTCCAAAGAGGATGTGATCCAGAGAGCAATGTAACATCAGACCAAATATTAATTAAATAATGAAGAATGAGACAACCTGAAGGTTCCATGGCTATAATTTATTTCCCCAGAAAATATATTTTTTCTGGTTCATCAGGTCACATCTCTACTTACAAAAGAATTAGGTTTCTTTTATTTTTAATACAAGTTTTTGGGGAATAGTTTTAGATTGATATAAGGTGACAGAGGTGGTGGGAGGAGTGTGGAAAGGTCTATCTTGGAATTGTAAAGTAGGAATAAGGTTATTTTTAAACCATCTTTAATAATTTACTTAGGTTCAAGTGTACTCAGTTAAGAATCCAGACCATTTGACCTCTTAAATAATTTTTAGACAGGATGAGAAAAGGAGGAAAAAGGAAGACAAATCAGGTGTAAAGCAGGTGAGGGGGAAAGGAGGAAGGAGAAAGGAAGAGTTAAGCAGGGGTGTGGGGGAGGAAGAAAGAAGAGTGAATTATTATACGTAGGCATATCACATATCATATATATGCATGTGTTTATCGTTGCTTGGAAATCATCCATGTAAACAAAAACAGACTATCATCAATTTCTTGTTCGTGTATTGCTTAATATATTGTGTAATTGTCATCTTCGATAATGGCTTATGTAAGCCGAAAGCTTAGATTGGATTAAAAAATATGTATCAATATTGTGATTTTCTTTCTTCGTTTAATGATAATGTTATTAAACTTATCAGACGATATGAATGGAACTTACATAAAATATATAGACAATACTTATCTATATTATTTAATGAAACATGTATGAATATATATATATATATATATATATATATATACATATATATGTACACACACACAAAGATCTTAGTGATTACCACATCTTACTCAGGTGAGAGCTGGAACCTCACCCTTGCGTATCACATATAATGGCTTCCGTCTCATTTCGGATTCCATGACCCCTAAGATGATGCTTGAGACCAGTATTTTATTTCATAGTTAACATGCATATAGGACAGATAATCTCTGTATCTTTGATTGGGTTTTGGTCTGCATGACCTGCAACTGTGTATCACCATGTGCCATTTCAGTCCAGATGATGATCTGCAAACTTTGTTAAACAAACAGCACAAGTATTGACTTGATCCTGGTTGTTATGTTGACCTTTCATATACCCTGCCCTTGACAACAACAAACGCTCCCCCACATTTCTAAAACTGCATATTATTTGACAAATTAGAGTGAGTGCCTCTTTCAGATATCGCACTTGATTTGAACATGCCCGAGACACACGTCCCTTTCTAAGAAAGTGCCTTTGCTCTTTATAGCTGAAAGCCATTTCTTCCCAATGTTGCTCAGACGTGTACAATACATTCAGGTTATCCTTCAGAATATATTTAAATATCTTCCAAGGCTTATGTTATGGACACTTTCCTGTATTTAGTCTATCCTAGAAAACTTGTTTGAGCTTCCTGTTATCCGCCATTCTCACAAAGTGTACTGTCGTTCGCCTACATACACACATGTAATAACGCAACAAAAATGACATGACATTTATCTAACCAATGAAAACAAAGCAATATAGGATTTAAAAATCGATACATCTCTGATCTGCTCCATTCCTAAAGAATTCTGATTAAGCTAAATAAATAGCGGAATCTGTCAAATTTATAAAGGGTTTCTGACATTTTATTTAATCACACACACACACACACACACACACACACACACACACACACACACACACACACACATATATATATATATATAATTTGATAATTAGTATGGATAATTCCAAAGAGGATATAAATCCAAAGAGAGCTCAATGTAAGAACAGAGCAAATAATAATGATGAGAGCAGATTTCTAAAGTCTCTGCTTTCATTATATATATATATATATATATATATATATATATATATATATATATATATATATATATTGGGTGTATTTAGGCAGCATTTTTTCATTAATACATGTTTCATTAAATAATATAGATAAGTGTTGTCTATATATTTTATGTAAGTTCTTTTCATATTGTCTGATAAGCTTAATAACATTATCATTAAACACTTACAAAAAAACTTACATAAAATATATAGACAACACTTATCTATATTATTTAATGAAACATGTATTAATATATATATATATATATATATATATATATATATATATATATACAGACAGACGGTGAAGAGAGCAAAATGCGCAGAGGAGAAAATGCGGGGTTGGTGTCTGGCATGGTATATCTCACTTCATAAGTAAGTCACCTTAGAGCTGGTGTCCTGATTAAAAATCACCTGCCTCCCAACAGAGTGACATCTTGGGAGTATGTATTCTTGAATGAGGTATCGATGCAACATACAGACCACCACTAAAAGGGTACATTAGCAGCTCCGGGGCATTGTGCAAGCCAAGAAAAACAACCACATTTGCAGTTCCAGACAAGGAGAAAATGCCACTAGTACGCAGAGGGAGTGGGTTACAGTGAAAGAGAGAAAGGAAAAAGGACAAAAATGAACGGAATTCAAGAAGTGTTGTGTAGGATCCACCTAATCTGCATAGGTGACTACCAACTATATAAATAATGGTTGGTACCGGAAGACGGGAGGGGGAGGAATCACGAGATCCAACTAGAGACTCTGATCGACTGCGACTAGTCAACACATTCTCCAGGAACGTCTTCCCAGAAATATACAGAAATACTATATGTACTTATTGTGTACACTTTCTTGTTATAATACATTCTTGTTCTAAGTACATTTTGTGTTGCATTATTATTCCATGCAATAGGCGAGATTCAACAATGAGTCAAGACTCAACAAGAAGAAAGGAAATGGCGATTGAGGTTACATTTAAATGTTTGAAGATTGTATTTATCAGGGAAGCAAGAAAATGGAAGGCAGTTCCACGTGTGGGAAGTGCGTGAAAGGAAACTGTTGGAATAGAAGTGGCGGTTGTATTTAACTATTTCATCAGTAAGAGATTGGGATCTAGATCTTAGATTCATGTAGTCGGGGCACCAGGAAAAAAGCTCAATAGAACAGTTGCTATGAAAATATTTGTATAAAAAAGACAGAGGAAAGCCACGCCACGTCGGTGAGAAAGTGACTGAAGTCGAGATGACAAAATAGCCTAATAAGATGATATAAAGTTAGATCAATAACTAAAGGCGATCATGACTCGCCATATACTCCTATCCTTTGTAGCTCTTAGCAATGATGGTCTTTTTACTATCATTCCAAGTCCTTGTTCACTGGCGTAAGTATAGCGTGCAGTGCAGCGTGGGGGGAAGGATTAGCAAATGAGAGAACTCATCTGACGGTGAACGCCCCTTCGGTGGTCCCCAATGCAGAACACAAGCTCTCTCTTAGTCCTCCAACATTCCTCCACCTTGGCTCCAACAATGCCTGAAACGCCCCTGAACAGCCGTTGGTCGTTGCAGAGCCAACCTCCAGAAATGGGGGATATAACACAGATGATGATCTCAACTGCCAATGCGGGAAATCAGAAACTGTGGAGCATCTTACAGTTTGCCCCAATCTTGCAGATTCATGCACATTTAACGATCTTGAAACCTTAACACTCGAAGTAAGGATCTGTGAGCAAAACACTGGATGACTGTAGGGCAACGACTCGATGATAATAATAATAATAATAATAATAATAATAATAATAATAATAATAATGATAATAATCTTTATTTTCTCAGTCATTTATAAAAGCTCCTAGCTTACTCTCTGTTTGGCTTGCCTTCCATATGCACCGTGAGTATCGAAATTTTTCAATCTTCTTTTCTCATTATGTGTCTCAGAATATTTCGAAAGGCTTAATGGCGGTATGTCCAAATCCGTCCCAGGGGCCAATTACGGCCCGAGGTCAAATTTCATATGAACCCCATCCTCTACCATGAATATATATCACATACGGTCCGCCACTATTGTCAATCAGAGTATGTAAGGTACACACCTATGAAAAGCAGTTTCCTATTCTACCAAAAGTTAGCAGCTGCACTGTGTGGCAGCTCTCTGACGTTGTGACCTTAACTTTGGCCATTTCCAGCCAATTTCCAAAATACTGCCTTTGAAGCAGACCATTGTCTTTGAACTCGACCTGGACTACATACTGCAGTCCAGATCTCAGTATCACTCTTTATATTAGTGCAGGCAAGTTATTTGTTTTGGTCATCTAAGATGAATAAATTCTAAAATCTTAGTGAATTAATTTGTTTTGTGTTGGTCAAAATCAGTTATAAATATATTTAGACACTTGGACTTGTGTCACTTTATGCTTTAGATGAATGTTGGTGTTATGTTCCTATTCATATGATTTTAACTTAAAAGTTGACAGATAGCGTTGATTACAAATAATATCTAATTTTTAAGATTAACCTGAGATATATTACAGCTTCCTGAAGTTCTTTTTTCTTAGACATATTTTACTTCATCTCATATTGGCTTCAGTTATGCCAGGCTGAGTGATTTTGGGAAGACCTGTTTCAATTTATTTGTTATCCATGTGAAAAAATGAAAATATGTCATTTGCAATTTTAATTTTAATGGATTAAAGACTGCCAAAAAGAATGGTTGGCCCTCACGCATATTCACCTCATCAGATCTGGCCCTCTTTGAAAACAGTTTGAACACTCCTGGCTTAGTGTATTCCAATATCATTTTCAAAGACTTCGTCTACTTTGCGCCGTAGAAATACTTAAATCAATGTTTCATTAAAATATCTACTTTTTTATATCCTATATCCAAATTGCTAAATTCCTTTCAATGTATATGTTGTGGTAGGATCCACCTAATTTGCATAGTGGAGTACCGACCATATAAATATGGTTGGTACCGCGAAGAGAGGGGAAGGAATCAGGAGATTCAACCAGAGACTGCCCGACTGCGACTCAGTCAACACATTCTCCAGGAACGGTCTTCCCAGGAATATACAAAAGACTATATGTAAATATTGTGTACACTTTCTTGTTTCAATACATTTTGTTCTAAGTACATTTTGTGTTGCATTATTATTCCATGCCTTAGTCAAGTTTCAACAGTATATTTGCAGGTTTAGTTTGAAAGCTAATGAATAATTTTCATCATTTACGATAATTCTCTTCAAATGATAAAAAACTGTGAATGCAAAATAAATAAGTATGTATTTACAGTTTATTAGCATTAACCTTATTTCAGATTCTTCTTTTCAGAGCATTATAAACACGCACGTCACGTGAAACCTCATTTGTTTCACAAACACACAATGTTTTTCTTCCTCAATGTTTTTTTCATTAAGAAAATGTTTAAGGTGATAAGCCCATTTTTTTTATCCGCAAAGCCTGTTTATCTATTTGGCAAGCCTGTCCAGTATTTTATCCCATGCCATTTCATATTTATTATAATTTAGTTTAATTCAATTTCTTTCTTCTTTTTATGTGTCATGTCCTTTCAGGACGTAGGCGATCATGGCTCTCCACCTCCTCTATCCTTTGCAGCTCTCAACAATTTCCTTCCCTCTGCTAAGTCCCCTCAGACCACTTTCTGTCATCCACTTGCTTAAGCCCACCAGGTATGGCATACATTGTTTTCCCTTGTCTCTCTTTCCCTTTATTCGACCCGTGAGTATCAGATTCCCCAGAACCCTCCTTCCTCATTATATGTCCTAGAAACCTCAGCTGCCTCTTCCTGATGTTAAGTATCAGCCTCCTCCTTGTTGGCATCCTCTCTAAGACCTCATCGTTGCTCACACGTTCGGTCCATGATATCCTTAGCACCCTTCTGTAGAACCACATTTCCGTCGCCTCGACTCTCTGCTTCATCTTTGAGGAAATCGTCCAACATTCGCTGCCATAAAAAAGGACAGATGTCACGTAACAGCACAGTAATATTTTCTTTGTTACCACAGAAATAATCCTGTCTGCCCAGCTTTTGGAATGCGTATTTGGCCATCCCATTACGTCTACGGATCTCAGTATCGCACTTATCGTCCTCTGTCAAAACGCTTCCCAGATATTTAAACTTCTGCGCCTGCTTGATTCTAATGTTCCCGACCTGCAAATCGCATTTTGGGCTCACCCTTTTACTGAACATTCATCGAATAAAAGTCTATTTAAAATGGAGTGGGTACATTTCAGAGGTACTATATGTAAAAACCAGTGAGCAATGGTGTGGAAAACTGTATAAAAGATCATTGATAGTGATCAAACTTTACAAGGCGCTTCATTTTGGTGACCTTAAATCTATGAGGTCAGAGGGATAATTTTAAAAAGTAAAATAAAATTTAATTTATATTTAAACATAAATATTGAAGGCTTTTCTTTGTAAAATTTATTCGATCATTAATCATTTGATATGAAATTAAGTTTCAGCTAATAAACAAGATATAAGTTCTA
This sequence comes from Acanthosepion esculentum, assembly GCA_964036315.1. Classification (NCBI taxonomy): domain Eukaryota; kingdom Metazoa; phylum Mollusca; class Cephalopoda; order Sepiida; family Sepiidae; genus Acanthosepion; species Acanthosepion esculentum. The sequence goes on from OZ038495.1 coordinate 79,804,620, forward strand.
ACTATTTAACTCATAGTTGGGGGTGGAAGAGGCAACAGATAAAACAGACAGAGATACAGATACGAACACTATATATATATATATATATATATATATATATATAACGAGAGAGAGAGAGACAAAATTAGAAAGAGATAGATACATATGAAAACACTGAGACAGATGTGTACATATTTAAATCGATATATATATATATATATATATATATATATATATATATATAAGTGAAAATTGAAGTCAACGTTCAGAGGCGACAGGCTGTTTCATGCTGGACGGAACTGTCAGGCCGCCAAATACACACACACACACACACATACACACACACACACACACACACACACACACACACACACACACATATATATATATATATATATATATATATATATATATATATATATATATATATATATATATATATGTACTTTAAAAATCAGGAGATCAGTTGAATCCGCTATCTTGTCTATTTTTAATACCACTGTTTCCTTGTCTGATTCAACTCTGACTATTAACTTTTTATGTATTATATATATATATATATATATATATATATATATATATATATATATATAGACAGAGAGAGAGAGAGAGAGAGAGAGAGAGATAAAGCGAGAGAGAGAGAGAGAGAAATAAAAAGAAAACTTATCTTAGGCTGTGTTTAGTCCTCTTATGGACTTTTATCAAGATAAATGTCAAGATTTTATTTAGCGCCATAAATACCCGTAGTAGTAATAATTCTGAAGCAGGTATATAAAAGATAAACTATTACAACTGCTCTTCAAAGTACATTGGGGAAATTTGCAGAAATTAAAAATAAAACTTATCTAGGAACACAAAAGTGACCTTATACACAACAATTTATCAATTGCTTTAGCAATACATAGAAATAAATACAAACACAACTTTGATCTAAAGAATGTCACACTTATTAAAAGAGAAAGTAATTTGGAGAATTCTCGAAAGTGAAGCTTATGAATTTTATCAAAATATAAATCTGCAGTTTGTTTTTTTTTCAAATATCTCCGCTTCCGAAATACTTCTTTCCCAAGCCAGCACACATAGATATAAAAATGTTAATAAAAAAGAGGACCTATTGAACC
>OZ038495.1:79810719-80100719 GCA_964036315.1 Acanthosepion esculentum
CCTCGGATTGATTGAAAAAGATTCCAATAGACTCATTGAAGGGATTCCTGGAAGACCATGCCTTAAAGAAATACAAAAGATTGTTCTCACGCGTACAGCCCACACCTTACGAAGGACTTTATCTATGTAAAATATGTCTTCTTTTTTTTTTTTTTTGTAAATTTTTTGTAAATTTTTTAAATTGCTCAGTGGAAAATGTTATAATGCCATTTCTGACCTTAGGTCTCTGGGGAGGACCCGGAAAGAAATGTGTACACACCAGAAATCAATGGAAATAATAATAATAATAATAATAATAATAATAATAATAATAATAATAATAATAATAATAATAATTGTCAAAATTCAGGCTTCCTTAAAATCGAAATGTCAAAAATGTAGTACATGATGACATTAATACTTCCAGTTGTAGTTGGAGCACTCGGATTGATTCCGATAAACTCATTGAAGGGATTCCTGGTATCCAGTGCCTTAAAGAAATACAAACAAATTGTACTCACAAGTACAGCTCATACCTTACGAAGGGCTTTATCTATGTAAAATGTATGCGATCTTAGGGGTTTTTCCCTCAAAAAATGATCAATGGGAAAGATCATGGAGCCATTTCTGACCTTCTGGTTAGGACCCGGAAGGTAATGTGTATAGAACAGAAATCAAAGGAAATAATAATAGTAGTAGTAGTAGTAGTAATAATAATAATAATAATAATAATAATAATAATAATAATAATAATAATAATAATAATAACACTTGTTCATAAAATCTGTTTACTTCAAGAAAAATTATTATTTGAAATTAAAGTATAAAGTAAAATTTCATTACACTCACCTGAAGTTGGAAACTTTTCAGCGTGTCGAACTCTTCGGGAACAGAGTGGTTATTTACCTACAACTTGATCATAAGTAATACCTATCGAAGATTATGAAAAACGCACGTGAAGTTGTCCGTCTCTCGCAAAGAAGGTAAAAACCAGTTAACGTTAAAAAGTCACTGTGAATTATTTCCCACAGAGTGCGACAGAAAAAAGAAAATAAAACAACAAATTCGAATTCACCTACAGTAAGCGAGGTTTCGCCATTGATTTTGACTTAAAAAAATGATGAACTGTATATTATTTTAGCTTGGAAAAGTGGTTTTCTCTTTTAATTGTATTTGATTGTCGAATGAATTGTCAGCAAGCTGACTATTGTCACCTGACACATCAAATACTATTCGCCTTTGTTATTTGGACTTATTTTTTTTCTCCTGTATATACGTGTGTTACTTATTAACGCCTCCGTCCTCTATGGCGAACCACTTTCTTGATGATACACTTCCCGGTAAGTATGCAATGTACAAAGTAGGTTGGGTAATTCTTATAGTGGGTTAAGGACACGGTGCAGCTGATTCCGTGTCGATCTGTCTACCTATCTATCTATATATCTATCACTATTCATCTCTCTCTCTCTCTCTCTCTCTCTCTCTCTCTCTCTCTCTCTCTATATATATATATATATATATATATATATATATATATATATATATATATGTATATATATATCAGTCTGTTCATATCTATCTATATATCTATCACTATTCATCTCTCTCTCTCTCTCTCTCTCTCTCTCTATATATATATATATATATATATATATATATATATCAGTCTGTTCATATCTATCTATATATCTATTTATCTATCACTATTCATCTCTTTCTCCCTTTCTCCCCCCTCTCTCTCTATATATGTGTGTATATATATATATATATATATATATATCGTTCTGTTCCTATCTTTCTCTCTATCTATCTATCTATCTATCTATCTATCTATCTATCTATCTATCTATCTATCTATCTCAGCCTGTTCATATCTATCCATCTCAGTCTGTTCATTTTTTCTTTCGTTCTTTCTTTCTTTTTTCTTTCTTTCACTATTCACCTCTCTCTCTCTCTCTCTCTCTCTCTCTCTCTATATATATATATATATATATATATATATATATATATATATATATCAGTCTGTTCATATCTATCTATCTATCTATCTATCTATCTATCTATTTCAGTCGATTCATACTTATATCTATTTACACCGCTATCAACACAGTCCAACAAAACAATGAGTAACAAGCGGGCGTCATTCTTTAAAAGCGTGTTGCTATATATTTCTAAGTTACGCACCCACAGAAATATATCTACTCCACCTATTAGCTGACCTTCGAGATTTACATTTTTCTAATGGCAATTTCATTCTTAATGAGTATATTGAGCAAACAAGACGGTATAAAATATCGAATAAACTAGATATTAAAATGTTTAAGAAATATGAATGGGAAAAACCTTCATATACATTTAACTACTTTTTACATATCTAAAGATGTTGCGTACATAGAATGCTCTCAGTCGAATTAATCTTGTTCTACCTAAATACCTCTCTATTCTACATATTAGTAGGGACAAGCAGATATTTGAATTAAACATGTTGCCAAGCACAAATACATGCCTGTACGTCCTACCTAAATACCTCTATATTCTACAGATTAGCAGGGATAAGGAGATATTTGAATTAATCTAGTAGCCAAGCACAAATGCATATCTATGCGTAATACCTAAGTACCTCTCTATTTTGAAGATTAGTAGGGACAAAAAGATATCTGAATTAATCTAGTTGCCAATCACAAAGGGAAATAAGAAACCATGACTAAAATAAATCTATTACTAAAGCATTACTAAAGACAAACAAATTGGTGTAAATAATCTCCTAGTGAGTATAAAACATTAAAAAATTGCTCACCCCCCCACCCATAAGACACAGAGAACGAAGAAAATTCTCTTTCTGCCTACACAAAGTCTGTCTATAAAGTTTGATGTAAGCAGGTTCTAAAAACGGTAAATGTCTAAGTGACCGCGTCCCATGCAGTATCCTGTACGCTCCGTCAACATATTCCTAAGCGCAACCCGGGTTGTTAATCAAATGAAGTACAACCACTGACTCAAAATCTGGCTGAGTCAAGTTTTATTAGATATCGCTTGCTCAATATCAAAATTGGGTCCTGTCTTTCCATTGAACGAGTCTTTATTACGCATGAGTTGGAAAAGCTTTCAAATTGGCATGACTCTTGCTGGCAATTGTGACGCGTTTTTCGTGTTGTTGTTTTTAGGAACACTTTATTATTCTATAACCTTTTCCCGGTTTTCACATTATTTGTGATCAGGGCGTTTATATTTTGAAGAACGTGTCAATTTGAAATAATCGGAAATGCTTGAATTGTCTCATTTTCAAGAGATATGACACTGAAATTTGAATAAACATTTGTTCAATTTCACTAGTGTCACATTTACGGAAATTGAATGTTTGGTTCTTTTGAGAGGTTTGGATTTATTTATTCCTACTACTAGAATTAGTAAGGAACAAGCGTTTGCTGAGGTTGAGTTAATGTTTTCACAGCTAAATTTACATAAACCTACATCAACTGAAAAAATGTCCTTATGCATAACAAGATTGTTTGATCTTGCATGTGAATATTCGTCTCTTTCTATTAAGCAAGATTTTCTTTTTTGGGGACGTATTCATCACCAGACAGTAACGGACTGGCCCACCGGGATAACCCAAAGTGATGGTCTATCACTTTAGAAATAACCGAAAAAAGTAAAAACTAAAACAAAAAAGGAAAAATATTTAAAACTTTCGAAGAGGCGGGGGCTTTTCATCTTAAGCTTAATTTCCTCCATCCATTCCTTAGGTTTACTATGGCAGTGGAGAGTGATTCCGCTTTACCCTTTTTGGATGTGCTGTTTGAACGGGAATCGGGGTCGCTTATTGCAAGCGTACATCGTAGGCCGACTTTTATTGGATTGTACACCAACTGGAATTTTTAGTCGCAAATTCTCGTAAGATTAATTTAATTTCTACCTTCGTCCACCGTTCCTTGTAAGTTGGTGGAGGAATTGGCGAACATTTACAATATTTTCCGGGATAATTGTTACCCGGAGTATGTGGTCATTTGGAACCTAAGGTGAAGCGTTTTTAGGCTCCTGTGGTTTTGGGACCCTGGCCTTTTTCCAGTATATTTAAAACTACCCTGGTTGGATAGGATGGGTCAGACACTTGCTGATAGGGTATCAGTGTGCGTGACTTGTTGCTTTTCTTCTGTCAATCTGCCGGTTGTATTTAATGCTATTCCAGTGTTCCTATCTTTCGCTAAGGATGGTTTGCCTTACCTGCAATTTAAATGTTGGTGTGGGGCTAACCAAATTATCTTTCGAGGCCAGATTGGGCAACACGTCCCTGCCTATATAAGACAGAGTGGAGCTTGTAACAGTAAGCGTTTGACGCAATCAGATTGTGAGGCAGCAATTGCAATTCATTTAATTAACAACCCGGTTTCCCTTTTCGAACGTTCAGGGCGAGGTCGGTTAAACATTTACGCTTTTTAGAAGCAGTTTACATCAAGCTTCATCGACCCTAATTTGTGCAGGCAGAAGAACTTTTCTCTGTCTCATGGGTGGGCCGTGAATAATTATTTTTTATGTTTTATACTCACTAGGAGCTTATTTACACCGATTTCTTTGCTTTTAGTAATAAATTTATTTTAGTCACGGCTCCTTATTTACCCAGCCCCACCCCCGTAATTAACTTTTTCAGATTCGACGTTTTGAATATTGTTGTTCAAACGAATCTTTCTACAGAAGTGTTGAACGAAAAAGGTCCCTTTAAAAGAATGCGCTATTCTGTCATTTTCAAAGCTGTATATAAATTCTTTGGTACAGATCTTTTGTTTATATATATATATATATATATATATATATATATATATATATATATATATATATATATATACCCAAGTATAGGATTGGTGTATACGGAATAAATTCCAATAACCAAAAAATGCTATTCTTAAAAGATTCCTCAATACAGATTAGAGCAAATATAATTTATTCGAAAATTATAACATAAATATGTTATAAAATCACTACAAAAATAATAGCCATTTTGTTTCAACACTTCTGGTGTCTTATCAAGTGATGGTGTTGAATGCCCATATCACCACTTCAACTGTATCTAAGTTGTATCGAAGCTTTGCATCAACATTAGATTTTAATGTTTATTCTGGGTTTTTGATCTTTCAATTAAAACAAAATAAATAACAAAATATATGTATTTTAACTCAGTTTCTTCTTTAAATCATTTTATAATATTTTAAACTTAATACAGATTAAATTTAAAATTTAAAATTCGTAATTTTTAATTTTCAATTTTATAGTAAAATTTAATATTAATTAGTTAGAATGATTTCTATTTTAGCCTAATCCTAACATTAAGGCATTAATTATTACGAACGAGGTTCGTTGTCAAGTTTTTTGAATTCTCATATACTTGTATTTTGATTAGTCATTGTAGCTTATTGTTGTGGTAGGATCCACCTAATTTGCATAGCGGAGTACCGACGATATAAATATGGTTGGTACCGGAAGACAGGGAGGCAAATCAAGAGATCCAACTAGAGACTCTGCCCGACTGCGACTTAGTCAACACATTCTCCAGGAACGGTCTTCCCAGAAATATACAAATGACTATATGTAAATATTGTGTACACATTCTTGTTTCAATACATTTATTTCTAACTACATTTTGTGTTTGCATTATTATTCCAGGCATTAGTCAAGTTTCAACAATGGCGACGAAGTAGAACGAACCATACGAAAAAAAAAAGAATTAATAATTGAGAGTTTTCAACAATTGGGATAAGTCATTGAAGAACCCAGGCTGAAAAAAAAAATTATTAATTCAAAGTCCAACAGTTAACGTAACGACGAAGGATTCTGAACTTCTGGATATGTAGAACTCGTTAAAGGACGACTAAGCATAAAGGACCGTTCACTCAGAAAAATTTGAAAGGTGTCGTAAACAAATAACGGTAATTTTAAATTGAAAAAATTATCTACAACGAGGCACCCGTTAAAAAGAAAAAAAAACTGGCCGACTACAAAAACATGCATGGAAGTAAAAGGAGCACAAATACACCGTGTCGACTTTGAAAGGTAACGAACTTTAAAAAATTATTTTTTTTGTTTGTTCAACAATATAGTGACAAAGTACCTCTGATAATAAAATCAGAAGTTGTCATTAAAATACGCGAACAGAAGTCGAAAACGAAAAAAAAAGTCCGACGGTCTCTGTTCACAAAAAAAAAAAAAAACTACCAAAGTTGATTATCACGGGCGTGAATGTAAAAGCAAGACATAAAATTAAAAAAGTCGTACGTTGTTTCGATTTTTTTTGGTCAGCTTATATGATATCCGTGGATACACAAATTAAAAGTATATTCTTTGTTGCATGAACACTATCAGCTAAAAGATGGATGAATTATCCAAAGTCATATCTGAATTATTCAAATCCCAGCAGGAACAGTTTGCCTTATTAATAAGGGAACAACAGATAGCGCTGCAAAAATATCAAGATAAGCAAGATGAAAGACAGCAAGAACAACAGATAGCGCTGCAAAAATATCAAGAAAAGCAAGATGAAAGACTTTTAGAAATTCAAAAGTTAACACTGGAGAAATTAAAAAACTATCAGGCAAATGAGGGAAATTCTTCATATTCTAATAACACCATATTTAATTCGCTGGAAACTTTCAACTATGTGCCAGACGAAGAAAAAACGTTTGAAGCGTACTTTAAACGATATGAAGATATTTTCTACACAGACTGTGAAAACTGGTCGAATTCAAGAAAAGTCAGTCTATTACTAAGAAAGCTAGGTACAGCAGAACATAGCAAATTTGTAGATTTTATTCTACCGAGAAAAACAACTGAATTGGAATTCTCGGAAACAGTGAAATTGCTAAAAGAGCTGTTTGGAGCAAATATGTCGCTTTGGCATAAGCGATGGTTATGCATGAATGTCTCTAAATCCGACGATCAGGATTACTTAACATATGCATCTATAGTGAATAGACATTGTGACAATTTCAGATTGGCAGAGATTACGGTTGAAGAATTCAAGTGTTTAATTTTTGCTCAAGGACTGGTATCCAGTAAGAGTGCCGAAATAAGACGTAGAGTTTTGTCTAAACTCGAATCTGAACAAACCTTACCCTGCAAAAGTTAGCAGAGGAGTGTCAACGGGCCGTAAGTTTAAAGAAAGAGTCGCAAAAAATCGAAGAAGCTGGTATTGCTTATATTAAAAAAATAAAAAAACAGTCAAATTTCCCATCAGAAAAAAATTGGAGTAAAAATTTGGCGTATTTTAAAAATAGGCAAGAAAATAAAAAAAGTCCCATCATATAATTGCAGACGTTGTAACGAAAGACACTGGGAGGTAAATTGCCCATATAGAAATAAGAAATGTTTCGTGTGCCAAAAGAATGGTCACAAAGGATCGTGTTGTAAAACGAAAAAATTCAATAGCCGAATTAGACAAACAAATTCGAATATCAAATCAGATGGAGATTTGAGGAAATATGTGACGACTGAAATATTCAAAAAGAATATCAAATTTCAACTCGATTCGGGGTCAGATTTAACAATAATGAACGATAAAACATGGAAAATTTTAAAAAGACCTACAATAATGAAGTCAACGAAACTCGCTCGAACGGTAACTGGAAAGGAGATTAACTTCGAAGGCGAGGTTGTACTTCCCATGAAATTGAACGGGATCGTTAAAAAAATAAAAGTTTTCATTCTGAAAAATGGAGAAAACTTGTTGGGCACAGATTTTATTGAAACATTCGAATTGTGGGATAAACCGTTAAACTCATTCTATAGAAAAGTAGAAAGTAATACGCAAACAAGACAGGACATTAAAGATGAATTAAAGAAAAAGTTTCCGGAAACCTTTACACCTGGTCTTGGAAGATGTAACAAGTTTGAAGCTAAATTTGAATTAAAGGAAAATACTATGCCTATTTTTAAAAAGAAACGTAACGTGCCTTTCGCAAGTGTAGAGAAAGTTAACGAAGAACTTGATAGGTTGGAAAAAATGGGAATTATTCCAAAAGTAGAATCTAATTCATGGGCTGCGCCGATTGTGTGCATAAAAAAGAAATCAAACCAAATCAGAGTCTGCGTTGATTTTTCGACAGGGTTGAACTCGGTAATTAAGGACTACCATTACCCGTTACCGAGTCCGGAGGAGATTTTTAACAAGCTAAATGGCGGAGTGATTTTTTCAAAAATCGACTTATCAGATGCCTATCTCCAAATTCCCGTCGAAGAGAAATGTTCGAAGTTACTAGGGATAAACGCGCATAGAGGTTTATTCAAGTACAACAGGCTTCCTTTTGGTATTAAAGTGGCACCAGCCATTTTTCAACAAGCTATGGACGTCATGTTAAATGATTTAGACTTTGCGTGTGCCTACTTAGATGACATCATAGTAAGGAGTGCAAACGTCGACGAACATCGAGAGCACCTCAATCAAGTATTTAAAAAGATTCAGGACTTTGGATTTAAAGTCAAAGAATCAAAGTGCGAATTTGGTTTGGAGGAAATTAAGTATTTAGGTCACATAATCAACAAAAATGGCAGATTTCCAGATCCGGAAAGGTCCATTGCGATTAGAGACATGCCGACGCCCACTAACGTGGCGACACTACAGAGTTTTCTGGGGCTCGCAAACTATTATCAAGCGTTCATTAAAGGAATGTACAATCTAAGAGCTCCGTTGAATGAACTACAAAAAAAAAAAAAAGAAAAAAAAAAAGCTGATTGACATATACATATGTAGAATGCAAAGGGGATCTACAAAGAAATAACCATAATCACCATCCCATATAGGAAGCCAGTTTGAAATCCAAATGGGATTCCAAGGCTTGGGAGGGGGTGTTGTGGTAGGATCCACCTAATTTGCATAGCGGAGTACCGACGATATAAATATGGTTGGTACCGGAAGACAGGGGGGAAAATCAAGAGATCCAACTAGAGAGTCTACCCGACTGCGACTTAGTCAACACATTCTCCAGGAACGGTCTTCCCAGAAATATACAAATGACTATATGTAAATATTGTGTACACATTCTTGTTTCAATACATTTATTTCTAACTACATTTTGTGTTTGCATTATTATTTCATGCATTAGTCAAGTTTCAACACTTATGTAACAGCTTTTCCCCTAACGACCGGTGTTTGGTCGATTTGAACCTTTTAAAACTCTTTATTCTACATTCAATACCATCACTTGATAAGACACTAGAAGTGTTGAAACAAAATGGCTATTATTTTTGTAGTGATTTTATAACATATTTATGTTATAATTTTCGAATAAATTATATATATATATATATATATATATATATATATATATATAATAGATTAAATCCGACAAATATTTTAATATATTTTCTGTTTATACGTTATTTTTATGGATATTAATGTTTAACTAAAAATTGTGCATTTACTAAAATATGTAAATGATCTGTTTTTAATTAAACATTATTAATTACATTTACCAGCCTAAATATTCGAGAAATTTCGCAGAAAATATGCTTCTTCCGATAGGAATCGAACCTGCATGTGGAAACTGTCATTTAGCCTGATGTGCTGTTGATTCGGCCACAGAGGACTTCCGGGTCGGCAAAGCTCAAATTACTGCTTATAAACACACACATTCAACAACCTTTCTCGATAATTCATTTCTGCTCCGAAACATAACCTAACGTAAACAATGACAACATATTATATGAAATGGATTAAATCCGACAAATATTTTAATATATTTTTTTGCTTATATGTTATTTAAATGTAATTAATACTGTATAATTAAAAGCAGAGCATTTACAGAAATAATTTGTATCCATAAAAATAACGTATAAACAATATATATATATATATATATATATATATATATATATATATATATATATATATATATATATATATATATATATATTCATTATCGAGAAGATATGTATAGGTATTGAGTAGGTTATAGTGTAACTCCTGGGCGTATTTTCGAAAATATAAATCATGTTTACCATTCAGCACTGCAGGCGGAGAGCTGAATAAAACGGCAAATAGCGTAATCTATAAAACTTATAAATATTAATGCAAATTAGCTAGGGTCCAATGCACGGAGAGGATTATTATGAGACTTAACCAGAATGTGTTGAGGGGTACATCTACAAATAAAGCAGAAAACTGTACTTGTAGAAAAAGTCAAAGTTGTCCCTTAAATAGACAATGTTTGAAGACGATGAATTTTATTGGTTCTGCAGCATCGAAATCGGCTTGACCCGAGCACGTTTAACAGGAGATACAGTAATCATACAACATCATAATAGCACTGTTCTGTCAAGATATAACGTGGAAATAAAAGATGAACAGTACCCCCAAGCAAGGGTAATATGGAGAATAGTATGGAAAAGTAAGAGCTATGCAGAGGGAGAGAAAATTCTGCAAATTGTACTAGCGGTGGGGAGTTGTCGATCTTGATGTTTTTGGACCCAGGCCCACTATTGAATGAGATAGAGGAAATTATAACAGGATGTTTGCAACCCAAAAATATGTAACCCGGATGAAAATCAGATCCAGACTAAAAACAAAAAAAAACAAAAACAAACAAAAAAAAAACACACACACACACACACGCACAAAGCAACAAAAACAAAACAAAACAAAATCTACGAGTTCTCCATGCATGAGGTATAGACTACAAATGATAAAGAAGTCTACCTGACAATCCTTTATTTTTGAGGGTGAAACTTGAACTAACTCGGTTTTATCTTTCATTCGTCCTATGACTCAATGCGCATGAAAAAGAGGGACGTTGTGAATTTAAAATAAAAAATAATTTTTTTTTCAATGTTTACATACTCTACTAGTCGATTTCATTTCTTTTCTTTTTCTTTTTTGCTAATGGTTCTATCACTTTTGTTAATAAATATCCTACATTGTGATAATAGAAAATCTGTCAAGAAATGTGAAATGTTGTAAGAATCGTGATGTAGATTTACTGTTGATGATCTAGTGATCAAGGCACTTTATATACATTTTTCGTCTTTTTAAATTGATTTTTCTTTTAATTGGAGTAAAATGTGTAAATTCAAATTATGGTCAGACTCATTACAGTAAGCGACTAATGAATCAAGGGGGTTGCTTTGTAAAAGATACCTTTTGTATTGTATTCATATAATCTTTTACTTGAGGTTTCTCCAATGTATTGCTTGTGGCAATTATTACTGGTGATAGAGTAAACCCCTCTTTCAAGTCTTATTTAAAATTGCTCTTGATTTATACAAATTTATATATCGTTTTCACACGGCTTTTGTGTATTTAAACTGAATATATTATCTAATGCATGTGGTATTTTAAAAAAGCAAATAAAAATTTAAATTCGAAATTTGATAATCTTGCCGTCAGTGAAGCAACAGGTACCCAAATAGTATTTAATAAATGAATACGTTCATAAATTTGATGTAATGAGGTAATGAAGTATGAGGTGTGTGATATAAATTGAAAGGTCGTAGGAAGCGAAAATCACGAAAATAAGGATATACAGCAATTGACTTGAAGATATTCAGATTGTAATGATCGGGGAAGCACCAACGTGGGAGTCTGTCCTTGAGAAAAAAGGGGTCTAAATAGAAGTTTTTCTTATCTGTGTCCTAGCTGCAAGAGTCTGAACCGGTGGAATTGTTCGCCTTGTGTAAAACACAGAAAGTAATATTTTCAGACGTATTCTAAATTGATGTTGAAAGACATTATTTTGTTATTTTGAAGTACACGGACGTAATTATAAGGGATTATTAGAATGTCTATCAAACTCGTTTAGAAAAGAAGAGGATTAAACTGACCTTTTCTAGACGGTCTTTGAGTTTAATAGACATTGTAATAATTAGAAGGAGGAACTGTGGAGTATTGGATAGCGGCTCGGATTGAGGAATCGGAAATCCGAGTTCGAATTCCTGTCGAATCCATTACATCCACTTACGTGCTAATACCCTTGGGAAAGGTATGAATCCTCTTCTTCTCCTCCCCCAGCTATGCGTAAATAGCAGGACAGGCCGGGTTCTATAGCCTTGGACGGCAACTGCGCTACCTACAAATGGCAACCTACTGCGGGAAAAAAAACTGCTTCGTCAGTCATGTATCGAAAGATACATGATCGCCTGCGCGTGTATCACGCATGGCACATAACTGAATAATTAGTTATAATTATATTCGTCTAAATTTCTGGGGTGAAGGGTTTTTATTTACATGCGGACTATTGTCCTAATCTTTCTTGTTGTTATCACAACGTTTCTGTCCTTGGGTTGTCCGGCCTTCATATATCGATCCGGATAAACTTCAAGGAATTACGAAATGAACCCTTTATTTAATTTACGCAGGTCGACTGTTCTCTTTCCACTGCCCATGTCTAGGGATATCTTGTCTAGTTCTCATTTTTAGTACTGCTCAGGTATTGCTCGTGCCTATTCAGAGAAGCTTTTATCTTCTCAGTTTTAAATAAGAGACGTCTACGTTCACAACAGATTGCTGCAGCCTGTCTTGTTAATCAAATATTCATATCGATTTGATAAATATTAATAAAAGAAAGAAACATGCTCTAAAGTCCCGGTGATTAATTCTGAAAAGCCACATTCTGTCTTCGCTTAAGCAGAGATCGTTGGAGGTGATTTGAGTTCAAATTGTTCTTATCTGACGGCGTGAGAACTACAATGTATAAAAGTTAGCAAAGGACACTTGGACATAACATGAGAGAAAATGTTGAAAACCATCGATGTCTTAACGGCACCCACCTCCTCTTACATTTGTTATAATTCAATCCAAATCATAAGATGAGGGAATTAGCAATGATTATAATCTAATCTCAAGTGTCTCCCTTTCCATCTCTCTCTATTTTTTTAATTAAATTCTTAACTGCATGTTATATATATATATATATATATATATATATATATATATATATATATATATATATATATAACATACAGTTAAGAATCTAATTAAAAAAATAGTATGTTATATATACATATATATATATATATATATATATATATATATATATATATATATATATATATATAAAACATATAGTTAAGAATTTAATTAAAAAAATAGTATATATATACAGTGCTGTTCGATAAAAGTGACTCACCTTATTCTTTGAATTTAGCTCAACTTTCGTTTCATCGGAGAAGAGAACATTCTTCCAGTCTTCTACGGTGACATTTTTGTAATAGTGAGCCCATTCAAGTCTCTTGGCTTTCTTGGCTTTCCTTATTAGCGGCTTAAATCTTCGTGTACAATATTTGTAGCCTTGTTCTAACAGCCACCGACGGACTGTTGAAGAGGCAAGACTAACACCTTGCTCTTCGCTTAGACTGGATGCAATTTTTTGACGAGTTATAGTTCTATTCTTCGCAAGTTCTCTCTTGATTACCCTGCCAGTTCAATCATCAATCTTTTTCTTTCGTCCCCGTGTTTCCTTCCTTGGAGCAGGAGTGGCATCATTATGTGCCCTAAGCACTCGAGAGACAGTTGATTGCGAGGTTATAGCAATTTCTGCAATTTCTCTCGTAGACTTGCCCGCTTTTGAGAGTCCAATAATAGATGCCTTAAGTGGTTCTGTTTGTACCCTTTCATATGGTTAGTGACTTGAGTGGCAATTTCAAGCTGTTTTTATACTGCATGAGGCTTTCTAGAATATTCTGGAATACTCTAGATTTAATTTAAGCTGTTCTAGAATTCTCTAGAATATTGTTCTGGGTGTATTGTAAAATAGTTTTCAATATTTTGTCAAAAGCTCTTTAAATTTACCAGTGTAATCGTTAGAATGCGATATCTGAGTCACTTTTTTTGCACAGAGTTTTTTCCTGAATCTCATTTATATCTAAATTTATAATTATCACTAGAATACCTTAGGGTGAATAAACTTTTTTCCTAGGTGGTCGGGAAGGGGTCTTTATATTAGTAAGATTAAAAATGATTTTAACCCCTTGATAGACAATAGACAAAAAATATTTTTAGTAAAAAATATCAGGTGAGTCACTTTTATCGAACAGCACTGTATATATATATATATATATATATATATATATATATATATATATATATATATATACATACACTACAGTTGATAGTTGAACTTGATAGAAAAGTGAAAAAAAATGAGAAAGAGCTCTTAGAATCATTCAAAATAGAATGGAAGCAATTATCAAGCATATACTTAAAGAAACTTTTGCAACGAATGTCAAAAATCTGTGCTGCCGTAATCAAAGTTAAAAGAGGATATTTTGACGAGAGCAAAATTTAATCATAAAATGCTTTTATACTTGTCATAATAAAATTTCTAATAAAAAACATCATGTCACACTTTTTTAAACAAATATTATAATAATTTGATCTTATTTAAAGTACATAACAACTACTTTTTGAACCAATATATATATATATATATATATATATATATATATATATATATATATGGTGTATTTGTATGTTCTCTCTGTAACATTTAGCTTTTCACTTTTTTTAACATTTTTTTCACTATGGCGCCAAATGGCTGTGTATTCGTTATGATAATGGCGGACTATTTAATATTGTTTATTAAGCTTCGTTGACGATATCTACTGAGTAAGGAGTCTGTTTCTTACTGGGTATCTTATTTTGCAGTCCTTTGTCAAAATACACTAAACCTAGTAACTTGCAATTTCGGTTCAAGGTTACATTTTCCTATCTCTCATTTTCTTCTTCTTCTTGCTTCCCTGCATTGTCGCGCCCTTACCATTTTTTTTCTTACTCTCCGTGTTTATGTCGACCTTCGCTTCATTTTCTCCTTTATCTCTCCTCTGCCTTTTCGTGCCTTGTTCTCTTTTCTTTGACTCTTCATTGCCTTCCCCTTCATCTACTCTCCCCGTCTTTGTTTCCCTCTCTTTCTTTATTCTCCCTTTTTACTTTGTCCCTCTCTCTCTCTCTCTCTGCACTTCTTCCTCTAATTCTCCACCCTTTTCTCTTTGTGTCTCTGTCGCTTCTCTCTTCCTTTCACGCTCTCTCTTTTCGCATCTCTCTCTTTTCTCTTTGCATCTAACTGTTCACCTCTTCTCCTCCTCTCCGATTTTCTATTCTTCTCTTTTGCTTTCTTTCCTTTCCCCATCTTTCTTTGTATCACTTAGCTTTCTCTTTTCTCAACCTCTTTTCTCTCTCTCTCTCTCTCTCTCTCTCTCTATATATATATATATATATATATATATATATATATATATCTTTGTTCCTTCTTTCTCTCACCGCACCTCTTTTTTGTTTCCTTGTTCTTTCCTCTTTGTTACATTATATTTCATTGCTAATTCACTATATCCTGTTAGATTTATCGGCCAACTTATTCGTCAACGTCCTCGATTCAGTTGGCTGCTTCGAAACATTCACACACGGCTACCTGTGAAATCAACAGATATAAAAGAAAGAGAGTGAGAGAGAGAGAGAGAGAGAGATATTTAGAAATGTTACTGACATTTTTTGCCTATTTTTTAAAAGCAGATTTTAATAAGATAAACAAGCATAGAAAAAAGTCAACTAAAATACAATAAAAAAAATTATCACCATTCTCATTAACGAGTAAATATAAGTTGTATTTTTAATTATCCATAATTATAATAGAATTATTAGTCAAAGCATTCCTGTTCTGAAATCGAAACATTACTGTGCTAATTACGAAATATCTATTCATCGATTCATAACAATGTGTCGATCAGTATGAACTGCGTGCTGTGCCAATATGTAGTCAGTTGTTATTTATACAAACACTCACGAAGGGCTGTCTACATTTCTGAGATGAGGTATTGTAACTATTTACATTATTTACATTGTTCGGACTATTGTCCTCATCTTTGTTGAAATATTCACGACGTTTGGGCCGTTGTACGCTCCGGCCTTCTACAGGGGATGTACATTGGAATTTCGAACTGAGTCCTTCGTATGGCTCAGTGGATAAAAGCGTTGGTTGAAGGAATCCAGTGACTTGAGCCAAAGAGTTGTGAGTTCAATACCTGGTTACAGCAGAGGTGAACAAAAACTTGGAGAGTTGAGTTACTAAAGGGAAATAACTGAAACTGAGATATCCAAGTGTGGCATGACATGTGGAACTAGAACAATTTACCCCGGTGGGCGAAATAAAGGGTTCGATTCGAAATTCCAACGTATATCACCTGAAGAAAGCTGGAGCGTACAACAGACGAAACGTCCTGAATATGGCAATAAAGATGAGGACTCAAGCAGATATCATGAAAATAGAGTCATTAGAATATTACAAAGACAACCAAAATAGTCATTACTGTGTTAAGTACAAAATATCTATTCATTGATTCATAACACTGCGTCAATCTGTACTAACTGCGTCTTGTACCAATATGTAGTCAGTTGTTATTACACAAACACTCACGCAGAGCTGTCTACATTTCTGAGATGAGGTATTGTAACTGAAGTCTTTGGCAATTTCAATCCTGGAAAGATTAACAATCAAACAACGTGTTAAAGTTTCAAGAGTGCAATTGGAAAAATTGTTCATAAATTCAAACAAACTGGGTCGGTGGCAGATGTGAAAACACCATAGCGTGCTTGTTTACGCCGTTCAGCTGAAAGCATTGCTGCAGAATGTGGCCGAAAATCCAGACACCTCTATTCGTCATCGCGCGCAGAAACTGAACCTCTCCACAACAACGCTACATCCTTTCCAATTGCACTCTCGGTTGGTCGATTATGTTGATCAAAAATGTCGCGAAGTGCGCGTAATGTATTTCTGTTTGAACGTCCATTTTCATAATAGGCTTCGATCACTTTAACACGTTGTTTGATTGTTAATCTTTCCAGGGTTGAAATTAACAAAGACTTAAGTTTTTAAATCTGAAAGAAAAAGAAAAAAAATCATTAGATGCTTAAACTTAATTCATATTTAAAATTGGCCCAAGTTATTGGAACACCCTATATTTACACTAGTTACATTGATCGGATTGTGGTTCTCATTTTTATTGTCATATTCACGACGTTTCGGCCGTTGTACGCTCCGGCTTTTTTCAGGATCTGAGATTATTGTAACTATTTACACTATTTACATTGTTCGGACTGTTGTCCTTGTCTTTGTTGAAACTTACTTTGAAGTATTTGTCTGTATTAACTGCGTCTTGTGCCAATATGTAGTCAGTTGTTATTTACACAAACACTCACGAACAGCTGTCTATATTTCTGAGATGAGGTATTGTAACTATTTACATTGTTCGGATTGTAGTCCTCATCATTGTTGGTACTTACTTCAAAGTCTCTATCTGTATTAACTGCATGTTTTACCAATATATATTCGGTTGTTATTACACAAACACTCCCGCAGGACTGTCTATATTTCTGATATGATGTATTGTAACTATTTACACTATTCACATTGATCGGACTATTGTCCTCATCTGTATTGTCATATTCACAACGTTTCGGTCGTTATACGCTCCGGCCTTCTACAGACTCCATCCGAAACATAATAGTAGAAAACACAAACATAATAACCTCATCCATCTGTAAAAAAAAGATTAAAAATAATGGAAGCCAACAAAACAAGAAAAAGACAACACTTAACAATATTAACTACGAACAAGGCCACAATATGCTTACTGTGTTCGGAAAATAAAACATCCCTATAAGAGTATTTACATTAGTCGGACTATTGTCCTCATCTTTGTCGCCATATTTGTCACAACGTTTCGGCCGTTGTACGCTCCGGCCTTCTTCAAGTGGTTGGAATTTCGAACCGAACCCTTTATTTCGATCACTGGGGTAGACTGTTCTAGTTCCACGAGCCATGTTTGATGGATGTCAGTTATCAGTTATCTCCTGGTAATTTTCCCTCTGAAAGTTCTCCACTGCCTGAACCGGGCATTGAACTCACACTCTTTGGGTCTGTCACTGGATCTAACCAACGCCTTTATCCACTGTACCATGTGTCCTCAAGGTATGTCACTGGATCTAACCAACGCCTTTATCCACTGTACCATGTGTAGGACACATGGTACAGTGGATAAAGGCGTTGGTTAGATCCAGTGACATACCCAAAGAGTGTGAGTTCAATACCCGGTTCAGGCAGTGGAGAACTTTCAGAGGGAAAATTACCAGGAGATAACTGATAACTGACATCCATCAAACATGGCTCGTGGAACTAGAACAGTCTACCCCAGTGATCGAAATAAAGGGTTCGGTTCGAAATTCCAACCACCTGAAGAAGGCCGGAGCGTACAACGGCCGAAACGTTGTGACAAATATGGCGACAAAGATGAGGACAATAGTCCGACTAATGTAAATACTGTACATAATACCTCATCTCAAAAATATAGACAGATCCCTATAACACTAAAGACATACACATAACGCACACACTCAATTAAATTGAAAAAAAATCATCCTTGATAATGGCTAAAAGTCGAAAGCGCTCGGGATTATAGAACATTTGGATAGTTCATACACACTCTGTGTCCAAAAAAGAAAACATTTGTTCGAACACAAAAAAAATTAAATAAAAGGTTAATCGTAGTTCCTTGTCTGTTGTTTTTAATGAAACATGCATATCTATCTATCTATCTATCTATCTATCTATATATATATATATATATATATATATATATATATATATATATATATATATATATAATGAAGAAAGATAGTTTTAACGTGTGCTATATTTATGGGATAAAGTACTCAATATCAGAGATAGAGCGTATGTAAATATGTGAACATTGAAGTCAACACTCGAAGGCGATAGGCTGTTTCATGCTAGACGCAATCGTCAGGCCGCCAGGTGTATATATATGTCTCATTAAATAATTAAGAAAGTTTTGTGTACTTATTTTTTAATAGGATCCTCACGTAATTTGGCATAATTGCTGTATCAAATCAGTAATAAATCATGGTTTCTCTGGTAATTACGGACAAGTTTCTTAGTATCCTTATTATGGGAAGAAATTACTATGTTGATGCATATTCATGTTATTCCAATTACTTTCGAAATTTGCACGTCATCATCAGGATCTTGTTTATTCTAAGACCAAATTGTGTTCATCTGGAAATTAAATTTTTACTCGTGAAGTGAAAAACGCTAAGTTTATGTACTGTACGATTTTTAGATTTTATGATGTAAACACACGACAAATATCAAGGGAGGTAACTAAGGCATTGAAATGTCTAAATATTAGAAAAAAGACTATTTAAAACTATTAGTTAAAACCTAGATATTTTAAACTACCTACTGTAAACATTTTAAAATATTTGTTCAGTATTCATAATTAATTTTATTATAGGTTCGTTTCAATATTTTAATAGCGATAGCTTCATGAATTTTTAGTTTATTATTTTCATGATAAAGTATAGATATATTTTCCACAAGAATGTTCCTAAATTGAGAATGTGGACAGGCATGCTGCTGTAAATGTTGAGAGAAATTAGATGTCTCATTCAAGGACCAGATTTGAGAAATTCTAAAAAGATACATGCCATTATTCCACTAAGTGGTGATCCCATTAGCAATCCAAATTTTTGTTTGTGAAAATCATTATTAAATGTGAAATAGCATTGATTGGTGATGAAACTTCAGATTTTTATTATTTTAGCTGTTGGTAGGGAGATTTTAGCCTTAGAATGTGTTAGGTGCCTTTTTTAGATTTAGGTATTTTTCGACTGGGACGTTGGTGTAAAGATATTTTATATCTAGACTGGCCATGAGTTTGTGAGTCATGTTCATTTCCCTTAGTTTTTCAACTAAGCTGCCTGATTTCTTTATATGAGATCGACTAATTGTTTCAGGTAGAGGGGTTAGAATTTTTTATGGCTTATGGCTGTTTGTGGATGGGCGCTGTCTATTCCTAAGATTTAACAAAGAGATTAGGAAACTAAATAAAACTGAAAACAAATAACAGAATATCACCCTAGGACAACAAAATTTTATGATCTCCCTAAACCCCACAAAACAGGTATCTCGATGCGCCTCGTCATCTCAGAAATAGTTGTATCAGCTGCATAGATACCTAGTTGGGAACTGATGATGTCTGGAAGTTCGTTGATGAACATCGGAAACAGCCTAGGTCCGGTGGTAGAGCTGTGAGACCCCTGCATTAATATCAGATGAACTAGAAGCCTTTTTCATTACATGCGTTTTTCATTACCTGATTTGTCAGAAATGATTGGATTAGGCCAAATATTCGTCTTAGCCCTTGAGATTGTGGAGAAGTCTGGTATATCGAACACCGTCGAACGCCTTTGATAATATCTCGGGTCATAGCCCAACCTTCGCCGTTCTTATCAAATTCAGCGACTACGTGTCTAGGGGTTAACGATGTGTATTACCGAATGAGAATGCAACGGAATAGTTTGTCTATAATTTCTATACTGACATGTTTCACATATTCTAAATATCTTAATCACTTTATGGCCGAGGGGTTCGAACGTTCGAATGTGAGACCCGGGTTCGAATCTCACCAAGAATTGTCAGGAAGGTGATTTCCTGAAGTTATCGGAGGGGTCAATCCCAGCGCCTGAAAGCCATACCATGGGTTGACCCAAGCCTTGTGAGTGAAATTGGGTAGACGGAACCCCTGGGCCCGTTGATAGCTGTGCTAACATGAAGTCACAAGTCATCGAGGCCGAGGGCTTGAGCACGCTGGCCTTGTTCAACTTGTTGATACCGCTAGATAAAACGCTCTTTCCCAGAAATTGTAACTAAGGTCTGCTCAGCATAGTTGCAGTATAAACTACAGGTAGGTGTTGAATAAACACAAATGCACCTGAGCAAGCGTCTGCAACAGGGATTGGATAGCCGCCCTAGTAGACATGTATCCTTGAATACGATTGTCCCAGCGATACATATATAATCACCAAAATGCTTAAGATGTCCATTATATAGATGACATGAACAACAATAGCGTGATTAAATCATCTATCAGGATTCTATAAATAGATAAATATCACCGTATTAATATTTATAACGTATTATTTATCAGTTGTATTTTTCCTGTCATTACCTTGGGATATATTTTTTTAAAAAATTTGTTAAATCCGCCAGTTAAGTGTCATGCGTGAAACACGATTGGGCGATCATCTCTCTTCACAACTTCCTCGCCTTAATAATTGCTGACTCTTTCAGTTAAGTGCCATACGTGAAACACGGTTAGGCGATCATCTCTCTCCACTACTTCATCGCCTAAATAACAGCTGACTCTTTCAGTTAAGTGCCATACGTGAAACACGGTTAGGCGATCACCTCTCTCCACAACTGTCTCGCCTTAATAACTGCTGACTCATTCAGTTAAGTGCCATACGTGAAACACGGTTGGGCGATCATCTCTCTCCACAACTTCCTCGCCTTAATAACTGCTGACTTTTTCAGTTAAGTGCCATACGTGAAACACGGTTGGGCGATCATCTCTCTCCACTACTTCATCGCCTTAATAACTGCTGACACTTTCAGTTAAGTGCCATACGTGAAACACGGTTGGGCGATCATCTCTCTCCACTACTTCATCGCCTAAATAACTGCTGACTCTTTCAGTTAAGTGACATACGTGAAACACGGTTGGGCGATCATCTCTCTCCACAACTTCCTCGCCTTAATAACTGCTGACTCTTTCAGTTAAGTGACATACGTGAAACACGGTTGGGCGATCATCTCTCGCCACGACTCCATCGCCTAAATAACTGCTAACTCTTTCAGTTAAGTGAAAAACATGAAACACGGTTGGGTGATCATGTCTCTCCACAACTTCCTCGCCTAAATAACTGCTGACACTTTCAGTTAAGTGACATACGTGAAACACGGTTGGGCGATCATCTTTCGCCACTACTTCATCGCCTAAATAACTGCTGACTCTTTCAGTTAAGTGCCATACGTGAAACACGGTTGGGCGATCATCTCTCTGCACAACTTCATCGCCTTAATAACTGCTGACTCTTTCAGTTAAGTGCCATACGTGAAACACGGTTGGGCGATCATCTCTCACCACAACTTCCTCGCCTTAATAACTGCTGACTCTTTCAGTTAAGTGCCATACGTGAAACACGGTTGGGCGATCATCTCTCTCCACAACTTCCTCGCCTTAATAACTGCTGAATCTTGCAGTTAAGTGCCATACGTGAAACACGGTTGGGCGATCATCTCTCTCCATAACTTCATCGCCTTAATAACTGCTGACCCTTTCAGTTAAGTGCCATACGTGAAACACGGTTGGGAGATCATCTCTCTCCACAACTTCCTCGCCTTAATAACTGCTGACTCTTTCAGTTAAGTGCCATACGTGAAACACGGTTGGGCGATCATCTCTCTCCACTACTTCATCGCCTAAATAACTGCTGACTCTTTCAGTTAAGTGACATACGTGAAACACGGTTGGGCGATCATCTCTCTCCACAACTTCCTCGCCTTAATAACTGATGACTCTTTCAGTTAAGTGCCATACGTGAAACACGGTTGGGCGCTCATCTCTCTCCACTACTTCATCGCCTAAATAACGGCTGACTCTTTCAGTTAAGTGACATACGTGAAACACGGTTGGGCGATCATCTCTCTCCACAACTTCCTCGCCTTAATAACTGCTGACTCTTTCAGTTAAGTGACATACGTGAAACACGGTTGGGCGATCATCTCTCTCCACTACTTCATCGCCTAAATAACTACTGACTCTTTCAGTTAAGTGACATACGTGAAACACGGTTGGGCGATCATCTCTCTCCACAACTTCATCGCCTAAATAACTGCTGAATCTTGCAGTTAAGTGCCATACGTGAAACACGGTTGGGCGATCATCTCTCTCCACAACTTCCTCGCCTTAATAACGGCTGACTCTTTCAGTTAAGTGCCATACGTGAGACACGGTTGGGCGATCATCTCTCTCCACTACGTCATCGCCTAAATAACTGCTGACTCTTTCAGTTAAGTGCCATACGTGAAACACGGTTGGGCGATCATCTCTCTCCACAACTTCCTCGCCTAAATAACTGCTGACACTTTCAGTTAAGTGACATACGTGAAACACGGTTGGGCGATCATCTCTCTCCACAACTTCATCGCCTAAATAACTGCTAACTTTTTCAGTTAAGTGAAAAACGTGAAACACGGTTGGGCGATCATGTCTCTCCACAACTTCCTCGCCTTAATAACTGCTGACTCTTTCAGTTAAGTGCCATACGTGAAACACGGTTGGGCGATCATCTTTCGCCACTACTTCATCGCCTAAATAACTGCTGACTCTTTCAGTTAAGTGCCATACGTGAAACACGGTTGGGCGATCATCTCTCTCCACAACTTCTTCGCCTTAATAACTGCTGACTCTTTCAGTTAAGTGCCATACGTGAAACACGGTTGGGCGATCATCTCTCACCACAACTTCCTCGCCTTAATAACTGCTGACTCTTTCAGTTAAGTGCCATACGTGAAACACGGTTGGGCGATCATCTCTCACCACAACTTCCTCGCCTTAATAACTGCTGACTCTTTCAGTTAAGTGCCATACGTGAAACACGGTTGGGCGATCATCTCTCTCCACAACTTCCTCGCCTTAATAACTGCTGATTCTTTCAGTTAAGTGTCATACGTGAAACACGGTTGGGCGATCATCTCTCTCCACTACTTCATCGCCTTAATAACTGCTGACTCTTTCAGTTAAGTGCCATACGTGAAACACGGTTGGGCGATCATCTCTCTCCACACCTTCATCAGTTTAATAACTGCTGACTCTTTCACTTAATTGCCATACGTGAAACACGGTTGGGCGATCATCTCTCTCCACAACTTCCTCGCCTTAATAACTGCTGACTCTTTCAGTTAAGTGCCATACGTGAAACATGGTTGGGCGATCATCTCTCTCCACTACTTCATCGCCTAAATAACTGCTGAATCTTTCAGATAAGTGCCATACGTGAAACACGGTTGGGCGATCATCTCTCTCCACAACTTCCTCGTCTTAATAACTGCTGACTCTTTCAGTTAAGTGACATACGTGAAACACGGTTGGGCGATCATCTCTCTCCACTACTTCATCGCCTAAATAACTGCTGACTCTTTCAGTTAATTGACATACGTGAAACACGGTTGGGCGATCATCTCTTTCCACAACTTCCTCGCCTTAATAACTGCTGACTCTTTCAGTTAAGTGCCATACGTGAAACACAGTTGGGCGATCATCTCTCTCCACTACTTCATCGCCTAAATAACTGCTGACTCTTTCAGTTAAGTGACATACGTGAAACACGGTTGGGCGATCATCTCTCTCCACAACTTCCTCGCCTTAATAACTGCTGACTCTTTCAGTTAAGTGCCATACGTGAAACACGGTTGGGCGATCATCTCTCTCCAACTACTTCATCTCCTAAATAACGGCTGACTCTTTCAGTTAAGTGACATACGTGAAACACCGTTGGGCGATCATCTCACGCATACTACTTCATCGCCTAAATACCTGCTGACTCTTTCAGTTAAGTGCCACACGTGAAACACGGTTGGGCGATCATCTCTCTCCACTACTTCATCGCCTAAATAACTGCTGACTCTTTCAGTTAAGTGCCACACGTGAAACACGGTTGGGCGATCATCTCTCTCCACTACTTCATCGCCTAAATAACTGCTGACTCTTTCAGTTAAGTGACATACGTGAAACACGGTTGGGCGATCATCTCTCTCCACAACTTCCTCGCCTTAATAACTGCTGACTCTTTCAGTTAAGTGACATACGTGAAACACGGTTGGGCGATCGTCTCTCGCCACTACTTCATCGCCTAAATAACTGCTAACTCTTTAAGTTAAGTGAAAAACATGAAACACGGTTGGGTGATCATGTCTCTCCACAACTTCCTCGCCTAAATAACTGCTGACTCTTTCAGTTAAGTGACATACGTGAAACACGGTTGGGCGATCATCTTTCGCCACTACTTCATCGCCTAAATAACTGCTGACTCTTTCAGTTAAGTGCCATACGTGAAACACGGTTGGGCGATCATCTCTCTCCACAACTTCCTCGCCTTAATAACTGCTGACTCTTTCAGTTAAGTGCCATACGTGAAACACGGTTGGGCGATCATCTCTCACCACAACTTCCTCGCCTTAATAACTGCTGACTCTTTCAGTTAAGTGCCATACGTGAAACACGGTTGGGCGATCATCTCTCACCACAACTTCCTCGCCTTAATAACTGCTGACTCTTTCAGTTAAGTGCCATACGTGAAACACGGTTGGGCGATCATCTCTCTCCACAACTTCCTCGCCTTAATAACTGCTGATTCTTTCAGTTAAGTGTCATACGTGAAACACGGTTGGGCGATCATCTCTCTCCACTACTTCATCGCCTTAATAACTGCTGACTCTTTCAGTTAAGTGCCATACGTGAAACACGGTTGGGCGATCATCTCTCTCCACACCTTCATCAGTTTAATAACTGCTGACTCTTTCACTTAATTGCCATACGTGAAACACGGTTGGGCGATCATCTCTCTCCACAACTTCCTCGCCTTAATAACTGCTGACTCTTTCAGTTAAGTGCCATACGTGAAACATGGTTGGGCGATCATCTCTCTCCACTACTTCATCGCCTAAATAACTGCTGAATCTTTCAGATAAGTGCCATACGTGAAACACGGTTGGGCGATCATCTCTCTCCACAACTTCCTCGTCTTAATAACTGCTGACTCTTTCAGTTAAGTGACATACGTGAAACACGGTTGGGCGATCATCTCTCTCCACTACTTCATCGCCTAAATAACTGCTGACTCTTTCAGTTAATTGACATACGTGAAACACGGTTGGGCGATCATCTCTTTCCACAACTTCCTCGCCTTAATAACTGCTGACTCTTTCAGTTAAGTGCCATACGTGAAACACGGTTGGGCGATCATCTCTCTCCACTACTTCATCGCCTAAATAACTGCTGACTCTTTCAGTTAAGTGACATACGTGAAACACGGTTGGGCGATCATCTCTCTCCACAACTTCCTCGCCTTAATAACTGCTGACTCTTTCAGTTAAGTGCCATACGTGAAACACGGTTGGGCGATCATCTCTCTCCAACTACTTCATCTCCTAAATAACGGCTGACTCTTTCAGTTAAGTGACATACGTGAAACACCGTTGGGCGATCATCTCACGCCACTACTTCATCGCCTAAATACCTGCTGACTCTTTCAGTTAAGTGCCACACGTGAAACACGGTTGGGCGATCATCTCTCTCCACTACTTCATCGCCTAAATAACTGCTGACTCTTTCAGTTAATTGACATACGTGAAACACGGTTGGGCGATCATCTCTTTCCACATCTTCCTCGCCTTAATAACTGCTGACTCTTTCAGTTAAGTGCCATACGTGAAACACGGTTGGGCGATCATCTCTCTCCACTACTTCATCGCCTAAATAACTGCTGACTCTTTCAGTTAAGTGACATACGTGAAACACGGTTGGGCGATCATCTCTCTCCACAACTTCCTCGCCTTAATAACTGCTGACTCTTTCAGTTAAGTGACATACGTGAAACACGGTTGGGCGATCATCTCTCTCCACAACTTCCTCCCCTTAATAACTGCTGACTCTTTCAGTTAAGTGCCATACGTGAAACACGGTTGGGCGATCATCTCTCTCCACTACTTCCTCGCCTTAATAACTGCTGACTCTTTCAGTTAAGTGCCATACGTGAAACACGGTTGGGCGATCATCTCTCTCCACTACTTCATCGACTAAATAACTGCTGACTCTTTCATTTAAGTGCCATGCGTAAAACACGGTTGGGCGATCATCTCTCTCCACTACTTCATCGCCTAAATAACTGCTGACTCTTTCAGTTAAGTGCCACACGTGAAACACGGTTGGGCGATCATCTCTCTCCACTACTTCATCGCCTAAATAACTGCTGACTCTTTCAGTTAAGTGACATACGTGAAACACGGTTGGGCGATCATCTCTCTCCACAACTTCCTCGCCTTAATAACTGCTGACTCTTTCAGTTAAGTGACATACGTGAAACACGGTTGGGCGATCGTCTCTCGCCACTACTTCATCGCCTAAATAACTGCTAACTCTTTAAGTTAAGTGAAAAACATGAAACACGGTTGGGTGATCATGTCTCTCCACAACTTCCTCGCCTAAATAACTGCTGACTCTTTCAGTTAAGTGACATACGTGAAACACGTTTGGGCGATCATCTTTCGCCACTACTTCATCGCCTAAATAACTGCTGACTCTTTCAGTTAAGTGCCATACGTGAAACACGGTTGGGCGATCATCTCTCACCACAACTTCCTCGCCTTAATAACTGCTGACTCTTTCAGTTAAGTGCCATACGTGAAACACGGTTGGGCGATCATCTCTCTCCACAACTTCCTCGCCTTAATAACTGCTGATTCTTTCAGTTAAGTGTCATACGTGAAACACGGTTGGGCGATCATCTCTCTCCACTACTTCATCGCCTTAATAACTGCTGACTCTTTCAGTTAAGTGCCATACGTGAAACACGGTTGGGCGATCATCTCTCTCCACACCTTCATCAGTTTAATAACTGCTGACTCTTTCACTTAATTGCCATACGTGAAACACGGTTGGGCGATCATCTCTCTCCACAACTTCCTCGCCTTAATAACTGCTGACTCTTTCAGTTAAGTGACATACGTGAAACACGGTTGGGCGATCATCTCTCTCCACAACTTCCTCGCCTTAATAACTGCTGACTCTTTCAGTTAAGTGCCATACGTGAAACACGGTTGGGCGATCATCTCTCTCCAACTACTTCATCTCCTAAATAACGGCTGACTCTTTCAGTTAAGTGACATACGTGAAACACCGTTGGGCGATCATCTCTCGCCACTACTTCATCGCCTAAATACCTGCTGACTCTTTCAGTTAAGTGCCACACGTGAAACACGGTTGGGCGATCATCTCTCTCCACTACTTCATCGCCTAAATAACTGCTGACTCTTTCAGTTAATTGACATACGTGAAACACGGTTGGGCGATCATCTCTTTCCACAACTTCCTCGCCTTAATAACTGCTGACTCTTTCAGTTAAGTGCCATACGTGAAACACGGTTGGGCGATCATCTCTCTCCACTACTTCATCGCCTAAATAACTGCTGACTCTTTCAGTTAAGTGACATACGTGAAACACGGTTGGGCGATCATCTCTCTCCACAACTTCCTCGCCTTAATAACTGCTGACTCTTTCAGTTAAGTGACATACGTGAAACACGGTTGGGCGATCATCTCTCTCCACAACTTCCTCCCCTTAATAACTGCTGACTCTTTCAGTTAAGTGCCATACGTGAAACACGGTTGGGCGATCATCTCTCTCCACTACTTCCTCGCCTTAATAACTGCTGACTCTTTCAGTTAAGTGCCATACGTGAAACACGGTTGGGCGATCATCTCTCTCCACTACTTCATCGACTAAATAACTGCTGACTCTTTCATTTAAGTGCCATGCGTAAAACACGGTTGGGCGATCATCTCTCTCCACTACTTCATCGCCTAAATAACTGCTGACTCTTTCAGTTAAGTGCCACACGTGAAACACGGTTGGGCGATCATCTCTCTCCACTACTTCATCGCCTAAATAACTGCTGACTCTTTCAGTTAAGTGACATACGTGAAACACGGTTGGGCGATCATCTCTCTCCACAACTTCCTCGCCTTAATAACTGCTGACTCTTTCAGTTAAGTGACATACGTGAAACACGGTTGGGCGATCGTCTCTCGCCACTACTTCATCGCCTAAATAACTGCTAACTCTTTAAGTTAAGTGAAAAACATGAAACACGGTTGGGTGATCATGTCTCTCCACAACTTCCTCGCCTAAATAACTGCTGACTCTTTCAGTTAAGTGACATACGTGAAACACGGTTGGGCGATCATCTTTCGCCACTACTTCAGCGCCTAAATAACTGCTGACTCTTTCAGTTAAGTGCCATACGTGAAACACGGTTGGGCGATCATCTCTCTCCACAACTTCCTCGCCTTAATAACTGCTGACTCTTTCAGTTAAGTGCCATACGTGAAACACGGTTGGGCGATCATCTCTCACCACAACTTCCTCGCCTTAATAACTGCTGACTCTTTCAGTTAAGTGCCATACGTGAAACACGGTTGGGCGATCATCTCTCACCACAACTTCCTCGCCTTAATAACTGCTGACTCTTTCAGTTAAGTGCCATACGTGAAACACGGTTGGGCGATCATCTCTCTCCACAACTTCCTCGCCTTAATAACTGCTGATTCTTTCAGTTAAGTGTCATACGTGAAACACGGTTGGGCGATCATCTCTCTCCACTACTTCATCGCCTTAATAACTGCTGACTCTTTCAGTTAAGTGCCATACGTGAAACACGGTTGGGCGATCATCTCTCTCCACACCTTCATCAGTTTAATAACTGCTGACTCTTTCACTTAATTGCCATACGTGAAACACGGTTGGGCGATCATCTCTCTCCACAACTTCCTCGCCTTAATAACTGCTGACTCTTTCAGTTAAGTGCCATACGTGAAACATGGTTGGGTGATCATCTCTCTCCACTACTTCATCGCCTAAATAACTGCTGAATCTTTCAGATAAGTGCCATACGTGAAACACGGTTGGGCGATCATCTCTCTCCACAACTTCCTCGTCTTAATAACTGCTGACTCTTTCAGTTAAGTGACATACGTGAAACACGGTTGGGCGATCATCTCTCTCCACTACTTCATCGCCTAAATAACTACTGACTCTTTCAGTTAAGTGACATACGTGAAACACGGTTGGGCGATCATCTCTCTCCACTACGTCATCGCCTAAATAACTGCTGACTCTTTCAGTTAAGTGCCATACGTGAAACACGGTTGGGCGATCATCTCTCTCCACAACTTCCTCGCCTAAATAACTGCTGACTCTTTCAGTTAAGTGACATACATGAAACACGGTTGGGCGATCATCTCTCTCCACAACTTCATCGCCTAAATAACTGCTAACTTTTTCAGTTAAGTGAAAAACGTGAAACACGGTTGGGCGATCATGTCTCTCCACAACTTCCTCGCCTTAATAACTGCTGACTCTTTCAGTTAAGTGCCATACGTGAAACACGGTTGGGCGATCATCTCTCTCCACAACTTCCTCGCCTTAATAACTGTTGACTCTTTCAGTTAAGTGCCATACGTGAAACACGGTTGGGCGATCATCTCTCTCCACAACTTCCTCGCCTTAATAACTGCTGACTCTTTCAGTTAAGTGCCATACGTGAAACACGGTTGGGCGATCATCTCTCTCCACTACTTCATCTCCTAAATAACGGCTGACTCTTTCAGTTAAGTGCCATACGTGAAACACGGTTGGGCGATCATCTCTCTCCACTACTTCATCTCCTAAATAACGGCTGACTCTTTCAGTTAAGTGCCATACGTGAAACACGGTTGGGCGATCATCTCTCTCCACAACTTCCTCGCCTTAATAACTGCTGACTCTTTCAGTTAAGTGCCATACGTGAAACACGGTTGGGCGATCATCTCTCTCCACTACTTCATCTCCTAAATAACGGCTGACTCTTTCAGTTAAGTGACATACGTGAAACACGGTTGGGCGATCATCCCCCTCCACAACTTCCTCGCCTTAATAACTGCTGACTCTTTCAGTTAAGTGCCATACGTGAAACACGGTTGGGCGATCATCTCTCTCCACTACTTCATCGCCTAAATAACTGCTGACTTTTTCAGTTAAGTGCCATGCGTAAAACACGGTTGGGCGATCATCTCTCTCCACTACTTCATCGCCTAAATAACTGCTGACTCTTTCAGTTAAGTGACATACATGAAACACGGTTGGGCGATCATCTCTCGCCACTACTTCATCGCCTAAATAACTGCTGACTCTTTCAGTTAAGTGACATACGTGAAACACGGTTGGGCGATCATCTCTCTCCACAATTTCCTCGCCTAAATAACTGCTGACTCTTTCAGTTAAGTGCCATGCGTAAAACACGGTTGGGCGATCATCTCTCTCCACTACTTCATCGCCTAAATAACTGCTGACTCTTTCAGATAAGTGCCATACGTGAAACACGGTTGGGCGATCATCTCTCTCCACAACTTCCTCGTCTTAATAACTGCTGACTCTTTCAGTGCCATACGTGAAACACGGTTGGGCGATCGTCACTCTCCACAACTACCTCGCCTAAATAACTGCTGACTCTTTCAGTTAAGTGACATACGTAAAACACGGTTGGGCGATCATCTCTCTCCACAACTTCATCGCCTAAATAACTGCTAACTCTTTCAGTTAAGTGAAAAACGTGAAACACGGTTGGGCGATCATGTCTCTCCACAACTTCCTCGCCTCAATAACTGCTGACTCTTTCAGTTAAGTGCCATACGTGAAACACGGTTGGGCGATCATCTCTCTCCACTACTTCATCGCCTAAATAACTGCTGACTCTTTCAGTTAAGTGACATACGTGAAACACGGTTGGGCGATCATCTCTCTCCACAACTTCCTCGCCTTAATAACTGCTGACTCTTTCAGTTAAGTGACATACGTGAAACACGGTTGGGCGATCATCTCTCGCCACTACTTCATCGCCTAATTAACTGCTGACTCTTTCATTTAAGTGCCATACGTGAAACACGGTTGGGCGATCATCTCTCTCCACAACTTCCTCGCCTTAATAACTGCTGACTCTTACAGTTAAGTGCCATACGTGAAACACGGTTGGGCGATCATCTCTCTCCACAACTTCCTCGCCTTAATAACTGCTGACTCTTTCAGTTAAGTGCCATACGTGAAACACGGTTGGGCGATCATCTCTCTCCACAATTTCCTCGCCTTCATAACTGCTGACTCTTTCAGTTAAGTGACATACGTGAAAACACGGTTGGGCGATCATCTCTTTCCACAACTTCCTCGCCTTCATAACTGCTGACTCTTTCAGTTAAGTGACATACGTGAAACACGGTTGGGCGATCATCTCTCGCCACTACTTCATCGCCTAATTAACTGCTGACTCTTTCATTTAAGTGCCATACGTGAAACACGGTTGGGCGATCATCTCTCTCCACAACTTCCTCGCCTTAATAACTGCTGATTCTTTCAGTTAAGTGCCATACGTGAAACACGGTTGGGCGCTCATCTCTCTCCACTACTTCATCGCCTAAATAACGGCTGACTCTTTCAGTTAAGTGACATACATGAAACACGGTTGGGCGATCATCTCTCTCCACAACTTCCTCGCCTTAATAACTGCTGACTCTTTCAGTTAAGTGCCATACGTGAAACACGGTTGGGCGATCATCTCTCTCCACAACTTCCTCGCCTTAATAACTGCTGACTTTTTCAGTTAAGTGCCATACGTGAAACACGGTTGGGCGATCATCTCTCTCCACTACTTCATCGCCTTAATAACTGCTGACTCTTTCAGTTAAGTGCCATACGTGAAACACGGTTGGGCGATCATCTCTCTCCACACCTTCATCAGTTTAATAACTGCTGACTCTTTCACTTAATTGCCATACGTGAAACACGGTTGGGCGATCATCTCTCTCCACAACTTCCTCGCCTTAATAACTGCTGACTCTTTCAGTTAAGTGCCATACGTGAAACATGGTTGGGCGATCATCTCTCTCCACAACTTCATCGCCTAAATAACTGCTGAATCTTTCAGATAAGTGCCATACGTGAAACACGGTTGGGCGATCATCTCTCTCCACAACTTCCTCGCCTTAATAACTGCTGACTCTTTCATTAAATGACATACGTGAAACACGGTTGGGCGATCATCTCTCTCCACAACTTCCTCGCCTTAATAACTGCTGACTCTTTCATTAAATGACATACGTGAAACACGGTTGGGCGATCATCTCTCTCCACAACTTCCTCGCCTTAATAACTGCTGACTCTTTCAGTTAAGTGCCATACGTGAAACACGGTTGGGCGATCATCTCTCTCCACTACGTCATCGCCTAAATAACTGCTGACTCTTTCAGTTAAGTGCCATACGTGAAACACGGTTGGGCGATCATCTCTCTCCACAACTTCATCGCCTAAATAACTGCTGACTCTTTCAGTTAAGTGACATACGTGAAACACGGTTGGGCGATCATCTCTCTCCACAACTTCATCGCCTAAATAACTGCTAACTTTTTCAGTTAAGTGCCAAACGTGAAACACGGTTGGGCGATCATGTCTCTCCACAACTTCCTCGCCTTAATAACTGCTGACTCTTTCAATTAAGTGCCATACGTGAAACACGGTTGGGCGATCATCTCTCTCCACAACTTCCTCGACTTAATAACTGTTGACTCTTTCAGTTAAGTGCCATACGTGAAACACGGTTGGGCGATCATCTCTCTCCACAACTTCCTCGCCTTAATAACTGCTGACTCTTTCAGTTAAGTGACATACGTGAAACACGGTTGGGCAATCGTCTCTCGCCACTACTTCATCGCCTAAATAACTGCTGACTCTTTCATTTAAGTACCATACGTGAAACACGGTTGGGCGATCATCTCTCTCCACAACTTCCTCGCCTTAATAACGGCTGACTCTTTCAGTTAAGTGCCACACGTGAAACACGGTTGGGCGATCATCTCTCTCCACTACATCATCGCCTAAATAACTGCTGACTCTTTCAGTTAATGCCATGCGTAAAACACGGTTGGGCGATCATCTCTCTCCAATACTTCATCTCCTAAATAACGGCTGACTCTTTCAGTTATGTGACATACGTGAAACACGGTTGCGCGATCATCTCTTTCCACAACTTCCTCGCCTTAATAACTGCTGACTCTTTCAGTTAAGTGCCATACGTGAAACACGGTTGGGCGATCATCTCTCTCCACTACTTCATCGCCTAAATAACTGCTGACTCTTTCAGTTAAGTGCAATACGTGAAACACGGTTGGGTGATCATCTCTCTCCACTACTTCATCGCCTAAATAACTGCTGACTCTTTCAGTTAAGTGCCATGCGTAAAACACGGTTGGGCGATCATCTCTCTCCACTACTTCATCGCCTAAATAACTGCTGACTCTTTCAGATAAGTGCCATACGTGAAACACGGTTGGGCGATCATCTCTCTCCACAACTTCCTCGTCTTAATAACTGCTGACTCTTTCAGTTAAGTGCCATACGTGAAACACGGTTGGGCGATCGTCTCTCTCCACAACTACCTCGCCTAAATAACTACTGACTCTTTCAGTTAAGTGACATACGTGAAACACGGTTGGGCGATCATCTCTCTCCACAACTTCATCGCCTAAATAACTGCTAACTCTTTCAGTTAAGTAAAAAACGTGAAACACGGTTGGGCGATCAAGTCTCTCCACAACTTCCTCGCCTCAATAACTGCTGACTCTTTCAGTTAAGTGCCATACGTGAAACACGGTTGGGCGATCATCTCTCTCCACAACATCCTCGCCTTAATAACTGCTGACACTTTCAGTTAAGTGCCATACGTGAAACATGGTTGGGCGATCATCTCTCTCCACTACTTCATCGCCTAAATAACTGCTGACTCTTTCAGTTAAGTGACATACGTGAAACACGGTTGGGCGATCATCTCTCTCCACAACTTCCTCGCCTTAATAACTGCTGACTCTTTCAGTTAAGTGACATACGTGAAACACGGTTGGGCGATCATCTCTCGCCACTACTTCATCGCCTAATTAACTGCTGACTCTTTCATTTAAGTGCCATACGTGAAACACGGTTGGGCGATCATCTCTCTCCACAACTTCCTCGCCTTAATAACTGCTGACTCTTTCAGTTAAGTGCCATACGTGAAACACGGTTGGGCGATCATCTCTCTCCACAACTTCCTCGCCTTAATAACTGCTGACTCTTTCAGTTAAGTGCCATACGTGAAACACGGTTGGGCGATCAACTCTCTCCACAACTTCCTCGCCTTCATAACTGCTGACTCTTTCAGTTAAGTGCCATACGTGAAACACGGTTGGGCGATCATCTCTCTCCACAACTTCCTCGCCTTCATAACTGCTGACTCTTTCATTTAAGTGCCATACGTGAAACACGGTTGGGCGATCATCTCTCTCCACAACTTCCTCGCCTTAATAACTGCTGACTCTTTCAGTTAAGTGCCATACGTGAAACACGGTTGGGCGATCATCTCTCTCCACAACTTCCTCGCCTTCATAACTGCTGACTCTTTCAGTTAAGTGCCATACGTGAAACACGGTTGGGTGATCATCTCTCTCCACTACTTCCTCGCCTTAATAACTGCTGACTCTTTCAGTTAAGTGCCATACGTGAAACACGGTTGGGCGATCATCTCTCTCCACAACTTCCTCGCCTTAATAACTGCTGACTCTTTCAGTTAAGTGACATACGTGAAACATGGTTGGGCGATCATCTCTCTCCACAACTTCATCGCCTAAATAACTGCTGACTCTTTCAGTTAAGTGCCATACGTGAAACAAGGTTGGGCGATCATCTCTCTCCACTACTTTATCGCCTAAATAACTGCTAACTCTTTCAGTTAAGTGACATACGTGAAACACGTTTGGGAGATCATCTCTCTCCACAACTTCCTCGCCTTAATAACTGGTGACTGCATCTTCCAAGACGATAATGCTCCCATACATACCGCTCAAGTGTTTAAAAATTGGTATGAAGAGCATGAAAGTGAGCTAGAACATATGGAGTGGCCTCCCCAATCTCCAGATATCAATATTATTAAACAATTTTGATGCATTTTGGACCGACAAGTTTGGAGCCGCTATCCTCCACCGCCGTGTCTTAAAGAGCTGGAGCAGGTGTTAATGGGAGAATGGCTGGAAATCCCTCTGGATGAAGTCAGGAAGCTGTGATTCCATTCCTAGACGTATTAAAGCTGTATGTGAGGCTAAATGAGGACCAACTCCATATTAAATAAATTTTCTTTGAATTTAACAAGTGTTTCAATTATTTTGTCCAACCCCTGTATATAATTGAGTTTATGTGGGTGCGGGTGTGGGTGCGGGTGTGGGTGCGTCCGTGTGCGTCATAAAAAAATCAGAAAGACAGAAACACATTGCTCAACCTTTCACGGGCAATAAAATCTTAAAATCATTTGCAAACACGGACACGAATTTCATGGAACATCTGTATAAATATTGATATTTACTAAGCTTATCTTCGTTCAGTAAACGACAATGGGGAATTGGGTAGAAAGAGTGTGTTGCATGAAAATTTCAAGCGACTATGGTTTCACTACCTCCAATACTAGCATTTGAAATCCTCTTTTACGATCGGATCTTCTATTCATGTTTTTGACAAGAGTTAAATAATAAGCAAATACTGGGTACATCACTCTCCATTACTTTTATCCTTTTGCCATTGAGTTGGAACAAATGTTTCAGTGTTTTCAGTAGCCGGGATTTGAGACACATAACTGAAATTTACATGTGAACTAGTGTCCTCATCATTGTTCTTATCACAACGTTTCGGCCGATCCGGGTAACCTACAGGGACTTCTGAACAGAGCCCTTTATTTAATCTACGAGGGAACTCTGTTCTCGTTCCATGTCTAGGGATATTTGGTTTAGTTCTTTTTTTTTAAAAACTGCTCAGTTATTGTTTGACCTGTTTCGACTGAGTTCAAATACACACTACTCGGCCCAGGGACTGAACTCACATTTACTATGTCAACAAATTCCCGAAGCATGTAAATGGTGTAAATAGTGAAAACTCGCCCACGTTTCAGCGCGTCTTTTTTCTTCAATTGGATAGCTCAAACTCTTGCCTACCATTTCCCCCAAAGATATTCAAGTCTGTTGTCAGGGCTCAGTTATGACCGTCGCCTATATGTTCTTCAGTTCCCTGGTGGGGCTTAAGATAACTGTGAGTTCACTTTAATTCAGGTCTGAAGGGCAAATGAAATCCCCTTAAAATTCTCGTTTGATTCCACCGGATCCGGTGCAGGGGTCTTGGTTGGGAGATTTGTTCGAATCTCAATGTAACGGAGAATCTTTTGTTGCCTTCACTCGGACAGATTCTGGTCCTACATATGTGACTCGTACGTACTGTCAATATGTAGTCGGTCTCACATTTCCCTGTGTATCGCCTTCTATACAGAATCATGCACTTTCACGGTTAATTTACTACAATCGCATATTATATGGCCTCTTCTGTGTCGGCTTTATTTCCAAACAATTTCCATTTGATTTGTTCTTGTACCTTTTTGTATTCTTATCTTAGCATTTATATTGTTGGTTTTTATGGCAGTAATTTTCATTCTTACGGTTTATATTATCATTGATATATATATATATATATATATATATATATATTTATTGTCATCCACAGACAGACTGTTTCGCTGTTTCACAGCTCATCAGTGTGGCTAGACGTCCGGTTGCCTCTAGCTAGGATCGAAACCCGACTGAATTTGCGTCAGTCAGAACTTTTCCCGCTAAGCTGTCGGCGCACGGCAGGGATGAAGGTGAATTTTAGCGTGTTTATTTTTAGATTCGGATAAACACACAGTGACTGTCGAATATATATATATATATATATATATATATATATATATATATATATATATATATATATATATATATATATATATATATATATATTCGAATCTAAAAATAAACACGCTAAAATTCACCTTCATTCCGTACCGTACGCTCTCTCTCTCTCTCTATATATATATATATAGAGAGAGAGAGAGAGAGAGTAGCATTCCAACAAAGTGACGCCGGGATACAAATATATGAAACCCAATCTACCCATCATGACAGCCAGTCTGATAAGGGTATACCAGGCTCATGCACCGCACCCAAATGCGCGCGATGTGGTGAAAGACGAACAGTTGCACACAGTGTACGTTTGTTAATCTCTTGTAAACAGGGTCTGCCAGTGATTTTGCTAATGTTCTTGTCTTTACCTTTTTATCATCGTACCCATGGATTCATTTACTTTAGCAGCAGTTTTAAACCTTTGAACACTGATCCCCTGATGAGTTCATGATCTGTTCAACTCATAAGGCCGTACCCTATAAAAATGTGCACCTCACTTATCACAAGATACCCGGTAATGAAAGAACAGGGAGAAGTGGATCCATGCCTTTTCTAAGAGCATTAATGAAGAAACACGAACTACCTGATGTAGAATTTGAGTGCCATTTATCAATTTCATACTCTTTGCATCCACCATTCCCACACCCAGAATGATGGAAAAGCATTTATATTCCCAACAAGTATTTATTTTTTCAACTATTTCCTTGTCAATGCACTTAATTTAGTGATAATTATTCATTATATTATGAAAATTTCAGATCAAAATTCAGCTAATGGCTTATATTTGAATTTATTGCTTGAAGAATTATTATTATATACCTTTCCATTTGAACTAATATCCTCATCTAACAAGCAAGATGATTTTGATTAATATTTTAAGTTTTGTTTTCTTTTTTTCATTTTGAGGTTTAAACAAATAAAAAATAAAAAACATAAAAGACTTGTGGGCGGGGTAGTTTAAAATTTAGTAGTCCTTGTTTTTTCCTTTTCTTGTGTCTTGATTTCTGTTCATGGGTCATTACCAGAGACCTGGGCCGTGGAAAATGTTTATATTTTCTTTACGCAATACTTTCCTGGATAGATGAACAGTTTATCACATGGCAGGTTTTTTGTATCTCTTGTAAGCAGTATCTCTTGTCAAGGATTCCGTTAGTGTTCTTGTCTATTTCTTATCGTACTCCAATTATTATACTCACATAACATTAGTCTTAAGGTGTCATGTTTCTTAAAATGGAACCATATTTTTCTTACGACACAAACAATAAGCCACAACCTTTACTGGAAACAAACCACCTGCGTACGAATAGAAAACTGAATTAAGGTTGGGTGTGTTTTGTTTTACGGTATATCAACCTCAATTGGTCATTTAATGCCGACAACATTTTTTTCCTGGTAATATTTTTGCTTTGTCAAAAATCTATTTCTGTTAATATTTTTTCTCAAAAATGTATCGCTGGTAATATTATTTTTTCAAAAACGTATAGTTAGTAATATTATTTTTTTTTTCAAAAACGTATAGCTGGTAGTATTATTTTTTCAAAAACTTACAGCTGGCAACATTATTTTTTCAAGATTTTTTATTTTTTTTATCAGAGGCCTTGCTGTTGGACGTAGTTTATCGTCATACCCAGGACGCGGATGTAGTTTATCGTCATACCCAGGATGCACTGAATTAAGCAAGTATACAATAATGGAAAGGGTCATAAGACAAGAAAGCGTTTTCTCACCGCATTTATTTAATCTTTACGGCAAGGCGATCCTATGAGATCTAGAAATCCTACCAGGATTTATTATCGGTGGGTACAATCTTAACAACATAAGAAACGTAGATGACACAGTGTTGATAGCAGACGTGCAAAGGAAATTGCCGGACGAAACCCCTAGACAAGGTAATAAAGGAAATCGGGAAAAGTTACTTCCAGTAAATAAATTGCCCAATCTTATCAATGTTTGTATTCTTTCGTTGTCAATATTAGACAACCATTATTTTTATTTGGATTTCATTTCTGTTTGAAGCAATCTATATCCGGTCATTATATATATATTATTTTAACCATATCATTGAAAAATACTCTTCGCGATGCGCCTGCAAGTCTAGTAATAGTACATTTTAGATGTCATAGAAACGATGCTTACTTTTACTGAAATATCTGCCGGTGCTTTTTCTATAGCTTACCAATCATAGCTCCAAAAATAGCAAGGCTAATCTGTGATTTTAAGTGACACTTATTTTGGATTTCTATTTGAAGATAGTTGTACTGCGTCCTTGTCATACGCGTGAGTGTTTGTACGCGTCCGTGTCGTACGCGTGCTTAATCTCGGAGACAGCCATGCCTTAAGGCAATTAAAACTCTTAAGAAGACAAAGTCTCGTACATCGGCAAATTTATTAAAAACCAAAAGAATAAAACTCGAAAAAGAAAATAAATAGATATAAATAAGACTAGTTAGTCTGAAAATACAAATAAACAAAGTTAAACAGAAATATGACAAAAACCAACCGGAAGCTTAAACATAAAATAAAAACATTTGTCTAAATAAGTAAAGGAAGGTAGTGAATAATTCGTGTACATGAATATGCATAAAATTTGCTAAAAAATACATTCCAATGTTGCGATGAGTTCGCGGAAATGGAAGTTAGGATAAGGTTACATTTTGCAACAAAGTGTATGGACAGTAAACACGTGTTGAAAGGATTTCTACACAGATAGATACAGGCGTAAAATAAACGTATGAAATATGGCTACATACATCAAATGTTCCAATAATGACGTGATAATAAAACTAGTCAAAATAGGGAGCAAAGGTAAAAAAGGTTACAAACCGGTGATGATAACATTGAGGTTGAGATTCGGATGATGAAACTGCTGACCACATGCTTTTGGTGTAATGCTTTTATCGTGTGGGGTTCCAGTGAAGGGCTAAACGGAAGTGGTCAAAAAAGGTGACGAAACAAAAAAAGAGACAAACAAGGGGTGGCGCAAAAAAAAATAGAGTTTCTGTATTGCGATAACAGAACAATATTTGTATTCCTTTTAGTAATAATTACATGTCGGGAACAAGTCTCTTCCAAAGAAAATTCAATTCTAAATAATAACATTATTTTAAAAAATTCAATCTGGTTCTACAAAAGTATTCTGAGGGTACCACGGAGCAACGCTGAAGTTTTAGAGAAAATAGAAACATAAACGACACTTACATAACGCTC
This sequence comes from Acanthosepion esculentum, assembly GCA_964036315.1. Lineage (NCBI taxonomy): Eukaryota > Metazoa > Mollusca > Cephalopoda > Sepiida > Sepiidae > Acanthosepion > Acanthosepion esculentum. Next base: position 79,851,379 of record OZ038495.1, read on the forward strand.
CCTGCTAATAGGGTCACATCCTTGGTCACGGTCACCAATTAATGTAACGCCTTTCGTCGCCGCCTACGCCCGGTGGAGTAACCACGTTTAGTGGTACGATCCTCAGGATCTTAGGACAACATTTTAACTCTAACTTTGCGCTGGTCAATGCTTACTTTGGTTCCAGCTGGTTGTTGGTCGCTGGCTGCTTCGATCCACACCGCCTCTGCGTTGTGTTCTTGATCTCTGAGCAATGGAAAATCGAAGGTAGTAGTCTCTTCGCGTGCGCCATATTATAAGAAATATTTCCACAACGAAAATTCATGGGGTTAATCTTCAACTGGTTTATATAGCTCTTGGTACAACAAAAATGAACCCTTCCCGCATCAATCTCTGTAGAAACACCGGGTCTTGTCTAAACTTCTGGGAGGCTGGGTTCAATGTCTTGGAATTAGGGATTCTGATGGAAGTCTATGAGTTCCTTCAAGTCATCTGCTTATATGTACTTCGGCCCAAAACTGGTGTGGGCCGAAGGATTCTTGGGATTTTTTGATTTATTAATTTTCACATTAATTCTAATAAGGGCCTTCTTTGTTCCCTATTTTCGCTTTCTTAATCAACTTTGCAAATTTGGAAAATTATCTACCTTCCTTGGGAGTAGTCACAGAAATTGCTTTTCCCTTAACTCCAACCTGATTCACTTCACATCTCGCACCGATACTCCGCACAGGCGGGGCTAAACTCTGTCCCTAAATACTTCCTTCGTGGCATTCTAACTCTGCCCACTTCTCTGTCTTTATCAGAAATCTAATTTTTGAAATGCGTAGGAGAAAGGGCGTGGTTTATTTTCCTCATTAATTTCAATTCTCTGACTCCTTTCGCACAAACAGAACACCTCCTTAGCACGACATGATTGATTTCATAACTTCAACCCTAAGAAAAAGGGTTGTTTTCCTTATTTACGTTAACGGAAATATAATTCTCATCTGCTTATCTTTCCGTTAATATTATGGGTTTTCCTAATTTCTTCAGAAAGAGATAAACTTATTTGTTATCGTCAATGAAAATATATTTGTTTGCCTAAATTCTCAAGAAAGAAACTCTCTGGTTTTCATCCCTGGACCGGTTACCGTCTCAGCGAAAACCTGCCTCTTATGACGGAACCGATTTCTTTCGCAGCGAGTTCATTCTTTGTTTTTATTTATCCATTTGTTTTTGCTAACAAAAATATAATTCTCGTCTACTTTTCTGTTCGCCAGTGACATGTGTTTTCCTAATTTCCCAAGAAAGATAGAAAATTGTACCCCAAATCTGTTTTCTTCCGCATGCCAGACTCTCGACAGATAAGAAAAAATAAAATTTAGGAAAGCAGAATTCCAGACGGTCCCATTTTCACCGAGAAAAATGTCACCTCTCTCTCTCTCTCTCTCTCTCTCTCTCACACACACACACACACACACTCTCTCTCTCTTTCTTTCTCTCTCTCTCTTTCTTTCTATCTCTCTCTCTCACACACACACTCTCTCTCTTTCTCTCTCTCTCTTTCTTTCTTTCTATCTCTCTCTTTCTCACACACACACTCTCTCTCTCTTTCTCTCTCTCTCACACACACACACTCTCTCTCTCGCTTTCTCTCTCTCTCTTTCTTTCTCTCTCTCTCACACACACACACACTCTCTCTCTCTCTTTCTTTCTATCTATCTCTCTCTCTCTTACACACACATACACTCTCTCTCTTTCTCTCTCTCTCTTTCTCTCTCTCTTTCTTTCTCTCTCTCTCTCACACACACACTCTCTCTCTCTCTTTCTTTCTATCCCTCTCTATCTGACCACCCCCTCGCTTCAGTGTCACACTTATCCTTAATTTCTTATTTTTAGAAAACCAAATTTGCTATCAACAAATGGTTCAAACCATGTCTTTTCAAAAGAGGAGGAAAGAGATATTTTTGAACGAATCCAAGTCTGGTACAAGGTTAGAAAGTTGAGCGCCTAGTAAGGTCAGAATTTAATAACATTGGTTTTTTAGAAGAACACATGAACTAGGTGTGCATGAAGAGATATGCAATGTGCTGGTCAGGGGACGGATAATATGTGTTGCAATATTGATCTTAGTTGAACTAGAAGCAACAGAAATGTGGTTCTGCAGAAGGATGCTGAGAATACCATGAACTGAGCACGTGAGCAACAATAATGTTTTAAAGAAAATGGAAGCCAAAAAGACACGTATACTTAACACTAGAAAGAGAGAATTGAAATTTCTACGGCACATGTTTGTCCGAAATCATGACGACTGACGATGTCCTGCGATTAAGCTTTTTGCTAAATTTTTCTTTCATCCATACAAGTGAATTCTTTTCTTTTGAACCAAAAAATCGAAAATTTATTTCGGACAAAGACAATTATTTGTCTTAGCTATCAAAGTCCTGATGATGATATTGGAAAATATCGAAAGTATCCGGGGAAAATAAAAATGAATAAATATAACCCCAGTAGATTTCTTGCTGTCTTTAATCATGAAATAAGAAAGCTTATACGTGATTACGAAAGGATTTTATTGAAAATAAGTGAACACAACATGTCTAAATTAATCAGACATATTTAAATGAAAATATGATGCCAAAATATACATATATATGTGGTGGACTCTCCCGTCGTATTCGACATATGAAGATCAAGCAGTTCAGTTCCTAGGAACCGACAGCCCGACTCCAGCACATATGATTTAATTATAGTGGCGAAGGCTTTTTGCAGAACCAACCACACCTTTTTGAAGGGCCGAATACAGAGACCTGGTGCTTTACGTGTCACAAGGTCCCCAAGCGACTCACTGCATGTTTTGAATTCAGACTTGTCCTTCTCCTAGTCCAGTTGCCATCCAAGGCTATAGAACCCAGTCTATCCTGCTATTTACCCATAACTGGAGGAAGAAGACGAGCATTTCCTTTCCCAAGGGAAATTAGCACGTAAATGAATATAATGGATTCGACTGTAATTCGCACTTGCTTCTCCGATTCCTCAATCGAGTCGCTATCCACTACGCCACCGCCTCTCCTACATTATATATATATAAGTCTATGTGTGTGTGTGTGTAATGTGAATGAATGGAATATAAATTCAAACGTTCATAAGATTAATTTAAAATAGGGCTCAATACAATCAAATAGTAGAATCAACGCTACAGCAATGCACCTATGTTTCGATGTATTAACACATCTCATTAGGCTTTAGTTAATGTCTGATTATTACAATTAGTAAGGTTTAATTACATAAAACCTCTTTTTCCGCAAAAAAAGGAAAAAAAGGAGCAAGAAAGAAAGACAAAAGATATAATCTGATTTTCCAGAGAAAAGGAAGAAGAGAGAAGGAAAAATATAAGGTAAGTATAGAAATGTAAATTAGCAAGACTTGTTATGTTCATAATCCAATCAAAATGGCTTATGCTAAGTAAGATGACATGGAATGCAGATTTAAAATTACAACAGATAAAAACGTTATACTTGAAACAAATATATTTTTGAATTGGACAATGTCCGACAATTTATTTATACGGTTAAGGCACGTCACGCGAAATGACGGTTCCGTATAGGATACAGGTTCGATTCCTGTCGGAGAACGAAAATTTTCTATGAAAATTTCTCGGACATTCAGGCCGGTAAATGTTATTTAATACCGTTTATTATAAAACAGAGCATTTGCTTAAATACTTGTATCTATAAAAAGAACGTTAAACATATCATACACTTGAAACAAAGACATCGCTACAATTTTTAACATCAAGCTGGTGACACTTCCTATGAGGAAGAAATCATAATATAACAATCGTAATATAACAATACTTCATAGTAGATAAATAATATGTCGCTCTAAGAAAGAAATAAAGTAAAAGCAAAGAAAAATATTAAACAAAATCACAACTTAAGATCGAAACAAAAATTAAAATACAGGGATTGGATAAAATAATTGAAACACTTGTTAAATTCAAAGAAAATTTATTTAATATGGAGTTGGTCCTCCTTTAGCCTCACAGACAGCTTTAATGCGTCTAGGAATGGAATCATACAGCTTCCTGACTTCATCCAGAGGAATTTTCAGCCATTCTCCCATTAATACCTGTTCCGGCTCTGTAAGACACAACGGTGGAGGATAGCGGCTCCTAACTTGTCGCTCCAAAATGCACCACAAATGTTTAATAATATTGATATCTGGAGATTGGGGAGGCCACTCCATGTGTTTTAGCTCACTTTCACGCTCTTCATACCAATTCTTAACCACTCGAGCGGTATGTATTGGAGCATTATCGTCTTGGAAGATGTAGTCACCATTAGGGGATAATGTCTGGGCCATTGAATGAACATGATCTCCCAAAATGTTCAGGTAATTTTTGCTGTTGATGTGGCGGCCCAAACTATCACTGATTCACCTCCATGCTTCACTGTTGGAAGAAGGCAGTCAGCGTTGTAAGCTTTTTTTTGGGCTGCCTCCACACATAAACTCGCCCTGAAGTTGGGAAAAGAGAAAAACTGGACTTGGCTGAGAATATGACTTGCTTCCATTGGTCTGCAGACCAGGCATTGTGATCTCTGCATCACTTCAACCTCTTCTGAATGTTGCGAGTGGAGAGAAGAGGTTTCCTTACGGTGGCTCTTCCATGATATCCAGCCTTATGGAGCTCACGACCAACAGTTTTAGTAGAAACTGGACTATTCAGATGATTATTTAACTCAGCACTCACTTTGGCTGCAGTAGTCCGATGATTTTTTGCCACATTGCATTTCAATGCATGTCAATCCCTGTCAGTAAGTTTACAAGTCCAGCCCGAATTGCTACAGTTGCTAGATGTTTTGCCCTGTTTCTCGAATTGCATCATAGTTCTTGATATGGTAGCTCTTGAAAACCAAACAGTTCAGCAACGTTAGTGATCGAGGCTCTTTGCCATGCGAGCGCCAACAATTTGCCCTTTTTCAAACTCAGAGAGGTCACACATTTAGCTTAAATTTGACTAAATTCTAAAAATAAATAAGACAAAGACAGTAAATTAGATAAATAAACGTATTTACAATAGATATAAACTGCAATTACGAAGTTTTAGTTAAAGTTCTTAATATAATAGGTCTTTGAAATATAGGAGTGGAATTTGCAACTGTTCCAATTATTTTGTCCAACCCCTGTAAATGGAGCAAACAAAACTTTTAGCATATAGATCATATAAAATAATAAATAAAAGAATGAATTATAAATAAAATAGATCATACTAAATGGAATGCAGCTGTTAATTAAAGGTTTTTAAAAATAAGTCAATAGAAAATGGCAAAACATCAGCCAAATGTATATAACTCTAAACAAAATATTATCAGTAATGTTAGGATAACAACGTACGGACTATACTATATCGAAAGGTCTAACTAAAGATAAGCTTTATATGTTTACAACAGTTTATTTGAAATATAAGAAGAAGCAATTGTCAAATTAAAGAGTCTCGTAAGATTGCAAGTCAAAGGTAAAAGACCGCTTACACGATTTTCAAAATATTAATTAACGGTCAAAACACATCTTACCTTTGATTTTTCTCAGGTAATGACTCACATCATTTGCTACATGCATAAATAAAATTTGCATCAGCAGTAGCATCCAATAGTTGATCTGAAACAATTCCAGGACATTGCCATTTGCATCAATAACATTGTCAGTCATCACTTGATGTCATCAATTGTAGCGAAGACTTTCTTTCAAGTTTAACGTCTGTATTCGTTGTAATTTAAATCTTAGCTTCATGACATCTTACTTAGCATAAGCCATTTTGATTGGTTACTTGTACCTTTAGGCTACGGCCACCTTGTGCATCACCTAGTAAAATCATACAATATCGAGCGATCCGTGTGCATGAAATTATTTACAGTGGGGAAAAACTCACCTTCTGAGCTCCAAAAGCGATAATTCGAAAAGCAGATCAAGCCTTTACCACCGATTGCTAGTAACCTGCGGATATTACATCAGAATATTCTTTCTCTTATTTGAATACCTTAAAGAAGGTTGAGATGCCTAACACCTTCAGTGGACTGTACGCTATATGGGCGTTAACCCCGCAAGAAGCTTCATCTGCCCTTTTGTTTTAAATCCTAGATGGATTTGTGGGTAATGATAGAGCTCGGTGAGAGGAGAGATCAGTTGTCAGGCTCTGTTCATTTAGAGTTTTGGAGGTGGACACATAAGCTATTGTATCATCAGCATAGATATTCATTCTGTATGAACTTTGACCTCGCAAGAAGATTCATCTGCCCTTCCAAATGGCTTATGTTTAGTCCTGTTAGGTGCCGAGCCAGACTGCACCAGAAAAGCTTAGTATGGGAACCGGTTTAGTTACCGATAGTCCGACTGATAAGTAGTAATGGGTTATGTGTTACCAGTAACATTCGTAGGATATATATATATATATATATATATATATATATATATATATATATATATATATATATATATATATATATATATATGTATATATATATATATATATATATATATTACCAAGTTAATTCTTTCAGAAATGTTTGAGCTTTATTCTGAGTGTAATTTTTTCATTTTTAGAAACTAATTTTGGTGGAGTTGTACACTAGACAATGCGACCAGAAATAAATGAAATTTTTCAGTTTTTCTTTTACTATTATTGTAGATTAACAACTCCAAGGACGCGGAATATCAAAAGAAAAAAAATTATTAAATTTTATAAAAAATAATAATGAAATAAATTTTATAAAAAAAAATAAATTTTATAAAAAATAATAATTTAACATTTACTACGCAAATTCATTGTAAATTGCCCCCCTCCTACGGAAACCAAAACAAATAAACAAATACGATCATCCGGCGTAATTTCTTAAAATGGCAATGAAATTGGTGCGATATCCATTGTTAGTTTTGACAGATTGTTCAATTAATGTTAATGAAGAGACAGCAATACTCATTGTCGGTTTTGACAGATGGAGGCCAGTATTATTAACCAATTATATACAGGTATTTTCTTGGTTTATAGAATTAAATATCTTTATATTTTATTTTATTATGATTGGAAAATAGTGATATACAAAACATGTATTCTTATGGTATATCGACAACTTAATTTTATGGTAATTTCTTGTAGACACTTGTTTTAATTGAATTATATGCAAAGTATTTTTTGTTTTTATCCTTTCTGGTAAAACGAAATTACTTTCCGAATAAATTAATATTCACAATTCGTATTTATTTTTTCAGCCGTTATTTTTCCCGCAAAGTGCAATTTATGAGATATATTTTAAATAATAAAATGTATTATAATTCCAACAACAATGGAAAATAATGTTATTTTATTTAGTAAACTTCACCCATCCAAGACCCAAGAGCTACTCAAGGTAGAGGGTTACATGAGCGTAAGAGTAGGAAGTAGGCAGTGAAGATATGAAACGTAGATAATGAGTGACTCTAAATTTGAAAAAGTTAAGATTGCAACGTTCAGGGAAGCATCCACGTAGGAGTCAGTTCCACAAAGTAGCGGTTCTTGGAAAGAAGCTTACTAAGTGGAGCGCCCTGCTTTTTAAAATCAATTTACGCTAAGCAAGGCGATAAAGCCGTTAAGACGCAAAGGGGTTACCGGAGTTGAAAGAGACTGAGAAAACTTTAGAAGGAATCGGAAACCAAATCTTAAACAGGAAACAAGGGATAAGCATCTATTCCTGACAGGATAGGAATGGGACCAAAGTTATACGTAAGGAATGAGGGATGCTTTAACTCTGTGGATGTAACGTTTCGGTTCTTGGCTATAAACATCTAAGCTGATAGCAGTAAAGAATGGAGTTCTTCTGAACATTTGCTGAGTATCGAAAGATGGCTGTGTCTGTGAGAAAGAGGCTGTCATTCCAACCAGGCTGCGTAAACGATTTTCAAGTAAAACAATTTAAATAACTGGGTAGCGTTTTAACAGAGGACGGGAAGTGTGACATTGAAATCCAAAGGCACATTGGAATAGTGAAAGATGCCCCCCAGAAGCTAAGAAAACGAAAAAGACAATGGTTATCACAAAATGACAGACCAGTCTCAAGGCTAAGATTAGGAATCAGTTCACAGAAATCCTTGCTTTGTGTTTAATGGAATATAAAAGGTATCGCCCATTCTTCTTCCTTATGTGCCGTGTCCCGTCAGGACGTTAACGATCATGGGTCTCCACAACTTTCTGTCCTTTGTAGCTCTTAATAAATGTTGTCCATTTGTTGTTTCTCCTGAAGTCTGTTCCATCATCCATCATGCTCATGCTCACTAAATATATTCTTTTCATCTGTTCCTCTTGCTTTCAATCTGTCCCGTGAGTATCAGAATTTCCAAGCCCTCTATCCAAGCAATTATTGCCCTAGAAATGTCAACTGGTAGAGGATGGAAAGGCCATTACGGCATTCCTTTAATCCTAGTTCCAGTAAATGAGGTATTACGTCGAAAGAGTCCAACATTGGTAAATACAAAAGTTGTTAGTCTCCAGTATGATAACACAGGGCCATATTCCGAAGAACAAAAATAAGGTCGTGAGAGTGAGAGGTTCTTCCACATCCGCCATACTCACCAGATTTACTACCAGCAGATTTTCAATCAGTAGAGGACGTCCTGGGTATGGCGATTATCTACGCCCAGCAGCAAGGCTTCTAATGGGGAGGTTTTGAGGGCATAGAACCACCTCTTAATTGCTGTTGTTCCCAGGTTCACCTTAACTCAGAGTGGTAGCACCTGTTAGGGTCCCAGACATGGGCAAATAATGAACATCCAAACTGAAAAAATATCCAACAATAGATTTTAATAGTAAATAAAGAAATTAAAGCAATAGATTTTGATAGCAAAAATTCCAGCAATAGATTTTAATGTAAAAAAAAAACTTCTAGCAACATATAATAGTAAAAAAAAGCATTTCCAGCATTAGATTAGAAATTCCTGGTATAGATTTTAATATTAAAATAAACATTTCCAGCGATAGATTTTAATAGAAAAAAATTCCAGCAGTAGATTTTAACAGTGAAAAAATTTAGCAAAGCTCCCAAGAAATTTTAATTTCGGCATTGATATGCCATTAAACAAACAAATCAAATCAAAGCTCCCAAGAAAATTTAATGACCCATGAGACGTTGATATACCGTTAAACAGACAAATCAAACGAAACCAACTCAATGAATAGCACGTTTCATTTGTGGCGAAAAGTTTCTGAACAAAGAAGAAATTGGGAACAGTCTTTCCTATTTTTCTTTCTTTTTTTTTTTGGAGGACGGACCCAAATTTCTTTAAACGTGGAATCAAAAATGTGTCTTCCTGTTCGGTTACAGCTATTGAAAATAAAGGGGATTACATTTTTCATAAATAATATTTAAATAAATTCAAAACCAATGCATCTCAAGACTAGGAATCAATTCATTGAGATCCTTGCTTTGTGCTTGCATTCGTTTATTGCCGACTCGAGTAAATCAAGCATGACATCAGTGGTGTCCTGCTGTTAAGGACAAAAAAGGGTGTGATTCTGATGCATAACAATGCTAGAACTCACTCCCAAGAAAAAAATAACATGGTTCGTATGGGAGGTTTCATACTCCCGAGGTTTATCTCTGCAAATTTTCACTTCTTTCAATCACAAGAACAAAGAAGATATTGAGAAAAGATTTTTCAATATTTTATTAGATTTGGTTAAACGTAGAATCGAAAATTTACCTTTCCATTAGGGTTTCATTTGTAGCACCTCGACGCCGTGTAAAGGTTAACAAGTTTGTCTCGCTAGATCAATTAAGAATGAGTAGCGAGTTCCATTCTCACTGAGTGCCTCAGACTTTCGGCCTTGTGCCACATCTAAGCTACGCTTAGAAAATCATTTCGACACCTCGACGTGGTATAATGTTTAGCAAGCTTGTCTCGCTAGAATAATTACGACTGAGTTCGATCCTCACTAGGTGATCCACACTTTCGGCCTTGTGCCACATCTAAGCTACGTTTAGAAAAGCACCGTTAGGCTCAGTTGTTAATAATGAAAGCGATTACACTTTCGATAAATAATATTTAAATAAATTTAACTTACATCTGTTTTATATCCTTTCTGTTAAAAGGTAATTGCTTCCTGAATCTCCCATTACATAGTGATTTTCTAAGCCCGGCTTAGATGTGGCACGAGGCCGAAAGTATGGGGCACCCAGTGAGGATCGAACTCACTACTCAGTCGTAATTGATCTAGCAAGACAAGCTTTCTAACCATTACACCACGCCGAGGTGCCCATCTCCCCTTACATAGGCACTTACAGCCTCATTCACTTCTACACCTTGATTCAAAAACACTCGCACTATCCTTATTTCTTTTTTCTCTTCTGTGTTTGTAATAAAAATGTCTTCTTCCCGTGTGTCTATAACAGTTTTATAGTAATTACTTGAAGAGACTCTCAGATTAAAAACACTTGTTTCAATTGTGTCAAATAAAAACAATAATGTTGATTCGCAGAAAACATGTTTTGTTATTTCTAATTTACGCTCATATTTCGTGTCTGTAGATCAGGAAAATACCTATATATAATTTGACACTGGCCTCTGTCTGTCAAAACTGACAATAGATTTTGCAGCCGTTTTATGACCAATAATCGAAAAAATAAGAGCTTACATTTTGCCCTGGGATCCTTTTCCAGAATAGCTTTGCTGTTAAGGAAGTCCCAAGAGTGCCACATTTTCTGTCAAATTCTTACTTTTCCTCATTCTTTCTATCTCTCTGTCTCTGTCTCTGTCTCTGTCTCTCTCACTCACACTCACACACACACGCATACATACAGAGACTTTTTAAAAATCAATATTCAGACTCAAATGTTTATTTTTTTTTAGAATATAACATGGTCGTTTTTTGTTTTTCACGAGAAAACTCAGAAGTTTTTTTTAAAAATTCTGTGCAATGTACAGACAGGGATGCCTACACTCTTTAACTGAGTAGAATTATGCAGGAACTATTTTTCTGAGTATGACGATAAACTACATCCAACAGCAATGCCTCTGCTCGGAAGATTATAGGTTTTGAGACGCGTGGAACCACCTCTTAATTGTTCCCAGGACCACTATGACCCGGGGTGGTAGCACCTGTTAGGGCCCCAGCTATGGGCAAATAGTTAACACCTAAAACAAAAACAAAACACTATGAAAGTATAAAAATATATTTTTATAGTAAAAATTAAATATGTATGTGTGTATGGAGCTGAAATCTATAAATAGGTAGGAATTGTAATGTTAGCCGTTTCCTTATGTGGAAACATTCAACATTGATTGAGTTAGTAGTACTATTTGTTAAAATTTAAAGTTTTTCGATGAAAACTATTTTTCAGCAAAATAGGTTTCTCTTATGCAGTAACTGTTTTGACGAAACTTTAAGAAAATCGAAAGAAATCGATCCTAGCTAAAGGCAACCGGACATCTAGACACACTGATGAGCTGTGAAACAGCGAAACAGTTTGTCTGTGGATGACAAATATATATATATATATATATATATATATATATATATATATATATATATATATATATATGTAAGCAAATCTATGGATATAGATCCGACAGTATGAGGAAAAATATGAAAAAACAAAATCCGAATATGCAAGTTTACTGTTTTAATGTTTCAATGTCGACGTCAGACGTTTCGGTCTAGTAGACCTTCTTCAGGACATAGTTATTAAAACATAATTAAACGATATTCAAGTCAACATAAAAAGACGATAGACATAAGAATAATCAAAACAAAATAACTGAATTTTAAGATCAGCGTTCCGTTTTGCAATGCGATCACGTTGGCGTCACGTGGGCGATGTTGTGAAAACGTATTCCTAAAAATAGAGTTTATTATAAAAGAAAGAATTTCACTTGAAACTAAAGTTTATAAGTACGTTTGTCCAGCATTAATCTTGCCAGAAAAGGGGAAATATTGAAGAAGCCAGGTCTAGTATTTACCGTGCGCGAGATAGATATTATGCCTGCCTCATAAATCCGTCTAAGATTTTTATTATGAATATATCTCAAAACCTTCACAGAATCAAAGTTGAAATTATGATCATATTTAGTCATGTGTACAAACAAAGCATTGTTCAAATTACCGAGGTGAACATCTCGTTTATGTTCGAAAACACGAGATTTTACAGACCTACACGTTTCACCCGCATATTTTAAATCACAGTTTTTATATGGGATTTGGTAGATGCAAACATCGGATGTAAAACAGTAAACTTGCATATTCGGATTTTGTTTTTTTTTCATATTTTTCCATATATATATATATATATATATATATTGAAAAAATAATTATAATTTTAGCTCTACTTCTGTATTGAGCACTGTTTTTTAAAAATAACATAAATAGTGAAAAACTTTGTATCATTAATTTAAGTGTCCTTTCCTATCACGTCAACAAACACACACACACACACACATACACACACACACACATACACACACACACACACACATATATATATATATATATATATATAAGAGTAATACATTTCAGATGCAACAAGGAAGGTCTTCAGTGATGCACTGTCTTCATAGCCGATTTCGGGTTTTGCATCATATCGGCTCCAACAGCAACCCCGACCTAATTCCACAAGATTCAGGCCGCCTCCTTGATAGCGTTTTGCTACGCACTTCGACATTGCAAAAAAGATAAATAAAATATGGCTAGGATTCCGACCGTTCTTATTGACATACGTCAGTCAACATCAGCCAATGAAATAAGGACTTCCCCCCTTCCCTCCTATATAGTCTTGTATTTTGCTACATCCGGTTTTGATTTGCGCTATTTCCTGGAATTCGTAACGAGGTAAGCTGGACTCGTTCTTGCAAGGTTCAATCCAATGTTTTACATTTCATTAAATACTAATTCAATAACTTAACTCTACCACTTACATTATCCCCCGCCAAAAAAAAAAAACCTCAATAATTCTTACTATTCTATAACAATCTTTAAGTCTAACCCTATATGAAACCGTTCATCTTGTACTATTTATTTTAAAATTTCTTACTAGTTTTGTAACCTATCAATTAAAACATATATATGAAATAAGGATATATATTTTTATATATCAAGAACAGTACTGGGGAAGTTGTATGATAAAGTACTTGTGACGTATTTCGTCCTTCCGTACTTCATTGGACTGAACTTGTTATGTTGGTATGACTACACATGCGCACGATACAGGTATCCTGGGAATTTTAGATTTTTTTTTATTTAGCCGGATTCATTTAGGGTCTTTTTGTTTTTCATTCCATCACTTTTGTAAGTAGGTCTTCCATACTGTGATAAAAGAAAATATGCCAGGCATGGTGAAATGTTGTAAGAGCCAGGGCGCAAATTTATTGGCTCTTACAACAAAAAATTCTAAAATTCCCAGGATCCCTCTGTCGTGCGCATGTGCGCAACATAACAAATTTAGTCCGATGAAATCTTGAAGGAGAAACGCATCTCGAGTAAATTTTTCCAACTTTGTCATACAATTTCATCTATCTATCTATCTATCTATCTATCTATCTATCTATCTATCTATCTATCTATCTATCTGAGTCTGTTCATTATCTATCTATCTATCTATCTATCTATCTATCTATCTATCTATCTATCTATCTATCTGTCCGAGTCTGTTCACTATCTATCTATCTATCTATCTATCTATCTATCTATCTATCTATCTATCTATCTATCTATCTATCTGTCCGAGTCTGTTCATTATCTATCTATCTATCTATCTATCTATCTATCTATCTATCTATCTATCTATCTATCTGTCCGAGTCTGTTCATTATCTATCTATCTATCTATCTATCTATCTATCTATCTATCTATCTAGCTAGCTAGTTATCTATCTGTCCTAGTCTGTTCATTATCTATCTATCTATCTATCTATCTATCTATCTATCTATCTATCTATCTATCTATCTATCTTATTGCTGTTGTGTGGAAAGATGATGGATCCGGTTATACCGTGCACTTTTAATATATTAGTCTCCTGTTCTGTTGTCTCATAGTCTGTGCACTTTTATGGACATAATTTAACTATTTAGTCTTGGGGAAGTTTGTTTAGATTTTTTCTTTCCCTCTGCTTCTCCTCTTAAAGTTGGTAAACATCCTTGCCAACCTGGTGATATTGGTCATACCATCTGTTACCGTGCGGTTATTTCCAACTCACCGATTTTAATGGCCATGTGCACTAATGTGTATAAAACCGTCATGTTGATGTAGCATCTTGATTGGCCCGAGTGGTTGTAAAAATGCCCATCTCACCATCTCACCGGTGACCTGATGAGTGTGAGTAATGTACGATTTTTTTTTATAAAGCTGACAGATTTTATAAGTCAAACGTTATATGGGCATCCACTAAAAATAAAGTTTACTCACCATATATGTTGCCAAAATGGACTTTACATTCAGTGTTACGCATCAGGGAAGCCAAGTGCATCAGCACGTTGATCAGATCACTTTTCATCTAATGTCAATGGTGCTTCCCTCACGTCGACATATGGTTGATTCAGCTGCTCGCAGTATGTGCACATGTGGGAAAACCGTATGACAGGTAGATATATAATCAACCGCCTGAGAGGGTAAAGGTGGGAATCTCTCACATTATGGATGGGAGATTCCACCTTGAAATGAATGAAAATAGAATTCATGTTTGATAAAATACGCAAAACCACCACAAAAGAGGCAGCTGGAAAAATACAATGTTACATATGAGATATTTGGCTTTGTGTTTTTATTCATCCGCATACAATATATATATATATATATATATATATATATATATATATATATATATATATATATATATATTCTGTTTATACGTTGTTATAGATACAAATATTTAAGTAAAAGCTCTGTTTCTAATAAACAGTATTAACGACATTTACCGGCCTGAATGTCCGAGAAAATAAATAGAAAATATTGTTCGACAGGAATCGAACATGTATTGTGACGAGGTGTCGTAGAAGGCAAGAGGGGGAGATACCCCCACCGTCTCTTTGCAACCCATCGGCCACTGACAGGAGAGGTCAGTTGTGTAGCGGCCGTTGAGGGAGGGGAAAGGAAGCAGTAAAAGTTATCATGTCCTCTCCATACAAACCCTAGGC
This sequence comes from Acanthosepion esculentum, assembly GCA_964036315.1. NCBI lineage: Eukaryota > Metazoa > Mollusca > Cephalopoda > Sepiida > Sepiidae > Acanthosepion > Acanthosepion esculentum. The sequence goes on from OZ038495.1 coordinate 79,866,490, forward strand.
GAACGAGGAGAGATAAACAAATCCCCACTCTCTCTCTGCGCGAATAGTGTGCAAGCAGTTGGATTAGTGTGTATGATGGTCAGCCGAGAAGAGGAAGAATGTTGGCACCAAAAAGCGACCCACGTGGGGCAAATCGTGGAAGTTAAAAGTTAGTTACGAGCTGATGTTCGCCGAGGCAGGGTCGAAGATATCATAACTCCGAGGCACATCCAGAAGACACGCCAAAAAGAAGACAAAATCCCCTTCAGAAAAGGGAATAAGATAAGTACTGCCATTTCCGAAATTATATCCTATGCAAAGGTTAACGGGCCTTAGAAAAGAAAAAGAGAAGGAAAAATAGAACAAACGAAACCCTAGTGACTCGATTTATTTTCCAAGAAAAAGAAAAGATCTGTAAATGCACGCGTGTTAAAGAAGAATAAAAAAAAGAGAAAGGATCCTATAGATATATATATATAAAAAAAGAAGAAAAGGGATAAGAGACGCTAGCCTTGGCCAGGCTCTATAAACTTTGACAGAAAGAGAAAGACATTTTTTTTATTATAGTTAAGAATGTGTTGCTCTTTTATTCATTTTGTATGTTGTGTTGATAAATGTTTGTCATTATGTAAATATATGTATGAATATGTACATGCATTGTTTTTGCTTTGATTATTTGATGTCCATCAGTGTTGTCGCCTTGTCCCCCCAACCCCGAGCCAACCAGGATCGATAAAATCCCGTCATCCAACTTTGGATAATTACCAACCTATAAGTTCACCTCCGGACAGACAAAAAAAACGGGAGACGGAGAAGAATTTGGTGGTATATGAACCAACGTCGTGGTCCTCCCTGTCACTTCACTGATTTGCCAGAAGCCCTCCCCGCTTAGTAAACTCAGTGCAACGTCACAGTATCCTACATATAGCCTGACGTCCTATACCATTTAGCTACAGAGGAAGCGTCTGCTTAGCAAAATCAAATAAAAATATAACGTATAAACAGGAAATATATTAAAATAATTGTCGGACTTAGTCCATTTCACAATATATGATGTCATTTTTTTACGTTAAGATACATTTGAACAGATATGAGCATGCGAGAAAGATCATGGGAATTTTTTTGTTTAAATACAGTAATTGGACTCTGCTAATCAGATGCTTCCTTGTGTTACAGTGCATTTCTTGACTTATTCTATTGTAATATACGGAAAAATATTCGTGGATATGAAAGGATTATGATAAAAATAATCAGACATAATGTTTGTAATTTATTCAATCAGACATGCCTAAAAGGGAATTTGTTGCCTAAATACACCCCCCATATATATATATATATATATATATATATATATATATATATATATATATATATATATATATATATATATACATACATATATATATATATATATATATATATATATATATGAATCCGACAGAATTATAAGATAATCACCAAATAGAAAACGTTTAACAATATGACATAGTTCACATTTTTCTCTGATAAAGCTTAAATATAAGTAGTGAATTTTCGTACTACTGAATTAATAATATTATTTATCATGATATATTATATATATTTATATAGTCCGACTATAAAGTTACTCAGATTTTAATAATGTCCTTACATTTGTGAGTAATATATCATGTGTGTTTCTGATTATAATGTCAATCCTTATTAAAATATAACTTGTTTGGGTGTGTTAAGTTTTATGCAAAGTGCAATCTTAGTTTTGTTCTTTCTTTCCCATAAATAAACAAATAAATAACTCCAATTTGTAAAAGCTATAGAAACATTTATTTCATATGCCTGGATGAATTATTATTTTATTATTTCACAAGTTGCACCGCGCTCATTGAAACTTCATCAAACATGCAATCGTTTATGTTGTTATTTTTCCTACTGTGTTGACTTTAACTTAACTTGTAACAAGTTTTGTTTGTTTTTTCTTTGCATTTTGTAAACAGTTCATTTACGGATAACCATAATCTTTCTACTGGATTAGTATTTGGAGAGGTTGGGGGTCATTTTATTAAGTTGGTGACATTGAAGCCTGTTTTGGCAAGGGCAGTATTTAGCTTTTCAAAATAAAAGAGAGTATTGTATGAATGGTATATTCAGTTTAAAGTTTCTTCGTTGTAACCTGTACCACTTGAAAAACGTGTTTCCCATGAATTAAAAATAATACTTTGTATTTATCTTATTACAGTAATCCTTGAAGGGACCTATAATTTTTGCCTAAAACATTAAACTCAACACGCTACTTTATGAAGAACGGACGTCTCGCCTATTTTTCTCGTCAATGCCGTTCTATATTTACCGCTAAAACAACTGCTGAGAAATCAGTTTTCAGCTCTCAAGGGTATCCTTATCGGACTTGAGCTTACCCCAAACCTCGTTGAATTCGTATATGGGATGTCACAACAAAATTGTCGAAATATAACAGTATAATTGTCAATCCTACAAAATGCTTAATATTTAAAAAAAACACTGAACTAATTGGGTTTATTTTTCTAGGTTTTCAGATAAGACGTTCAGCCATGTTGACACCATTTGTCGTAAAAATTTGTTCCTATCTTCCTTTGAGTTATTCAGCTAGAAAGAAAACAGGTTAAAATCTTTTTGTGTCAGCCCCACTATCTTCCCAACTGAGCAATTATGAGAGAAAAAAGATCATTCAAGCCTTTGGTAATAGTACTAACAATCATACTTTGGCTTCAAAGTCCATTCAAGAAGCATCAAGAGAACGGTGAATAAGTTTTAAAAAGAGGGAACAGTGTAGGAGGAAAACTGGATCAGGAGGTCACAACAGGAAGAGGGATCATCGTTTCAACTTTGTGCTAAAGAGATCAATTAGAAAAGATTTAACTCAATCCTTAAGACGTTTGGTACGTGAGAGAGGAATTTCACCTATGACAGTCCAAAGAGCAGTGAAAAAATTAAAAATTAAATCGTATGTGAAACGTGTGAGGCACCTTGTTCTCTAGAACAGAAAGTTAGAGAGGGCGAATATCATCTTGAATAAATTGGAAAATGATCCTAGAATAATACATATCTATATTTGAACTTTATTTCAATCCTTCATGAGCTTCCGATCCTTAGCTACGATTAATTAATAATGAACATGACATTTTCGTTTATGATCGATTTCATGGCGATTGTTCTGTTATGGTTGTAGAGTATATATTTTTATTGCTCAATATTGTTATAATGACTAAAGAATTCCAGTAAGATATCTTTAATCATTTCTATGATATACCGGTTCAAATCTTAATGTAAGAAATGTACAATTTTGGTGTTACACGATTTGGACAATTTTGCTGTTTAACTCGGTATATATATATATATATATATATATATATATATATATATATATGTGTGTGTGTGTGTGTGTGTGTGTGTGTGTTTGTGTGTGTGTGTGTGTGTGTGTATTATGGGAACTTACCCATAATAATAATGGACTATTCCGGACATCATAAATACTGCGCCTCAAGAGGGAGCAGCGTTCAGAGTCAGTCAGAGACAGAGTCAGACGATTACTGTAAGACATTGGAATAGTGATACTTGTCGAGTCAACATAGTTCACTCTAACCAAATCTGATATTCATTATTAATACTTCTACTTCTTTGTACATATTTCTGTTTGTAATATATCTGTGTTATTCCATACCCGTGTTCGAGTTATTCTTCATTGGTTCTACCTTGGACCATCACCGTGGTACAAGGAACTTGGACCATAACAAGTGGCGACGAGGAACCCCCTAAAGGAAAACGATATATGCGGAGGACATACTTTTTTTGCTATCCGTTGCACATAACAAGTGGCGACCTGGAAACCGCTAAAAGAAAAACGAACTCTCTACGCGCAGGACATACCTTTTTCTGCTATCCGTCGCACATAACAGTGGTCGACGAGTAAACTGTAAAAACACAAGTTCTACGCGAGATTTCTAAAAAACACGTTCTACGCGAACACATATATAAAAAAAAGAATTTTCTTTTTGGATATCAATTTCACTGGCAACAAAGGAATTATTTTGCGTACACAGGTTACAGAATATCAGGTTACACTAAAGATAAAATATTTGCACAAAATTACGTCAACATGGAAGATTTTAAGTCAACCATTGTGGAACTTATCAAAATCCAATTTGAACAGCAACAAAAGTACGAACAGAAACATCTTGAATTACAAGAATTATTGCTACGTGTAATGTCAAATAAAGAGCAAAAATCCGAGAACGAAACAGTTCTTTCACAAGACGCTATTTGGAGTACTATCGAAGATTTCACGTACGCACCCGATGAAGATAAACTTTTGCAAATTACTTCCGAAGGTACGAAGATCTATATGAATTTGACTGCAAAGATTGGTCAGACGCACGAAAAGTACGTCTATTACTAAGAAAATTAGGCACATGCGAATATATCAAATTCGTAGATTATATCCTTCCAAGGAAAACTAATGATCTAACTTTCAAAGAAGCCATAAAACTATCAACAGAACTTTTCAGCCATAATACCTCACTATTCCACAAAAGATGGAAATGTCTGAACCTAACAAAAAAGGACAGCGAAGATTACATAACTTTCGCGTCCGTTGTCAACAAATATTGTGATGATTTTAAATTATCGGAACTCAGCGCGGACAATTTCAAATGCTTAATTTGCGTCCAAGGCCTGGTTTCAACCAAAGACGCGGAAATGAGACGCAGAATCCTTACTAAATTGGAGAGTGAACAAGATTTGACACTAGCCGAAGACTGCCAGAGATGCATCAGTGTGAAGAAAGACTCAAAAGACATAGAAGAAGCTGGCACCGCGCACATACATAAAGTACGAAGACAAACCAACTTTCCTTCCTCACAAACAAACCAAACAAAATTTTCTACTGCTAAAAATCAATATCAGAAAAAATTACCACCTAGTCCATGCTATCGCTGTACATTGGTTTAAAGACTGTACATACCGTTTTAAAACTTGTCTAACATGCAAAAAAAATAGGACACAAAAGTTCTCATTGTTGGTATAGAAGAGAAAGCAAAAGCAGAAAAAAATTACGAGGACTGACCAAGCAGATGAGGCTAACATAAGAAAATACGTACAAGTTGAAATGCAAAACAGAAAAGTCAGGCTACAGCTGGATTCTGGCTCAGACTTAACTATTATAAACCTACAAACATGGAGAAAACTGAACAAACATGCCATGTTAAAAATGGATAAAATTGTTAGATCAGTTACGGGGAGAAAAATAAAATTCGAGGGTGAAGTAATTACAAATGTAACATTTAATGGAATGACGAAAAAACTAAAAATGTACGTCTTAAGAAATACAGAAAACCTATTCGGAACGGACTGGATGCAAAAATTAGAATTGTGAGACTTACCAATAAGTACGTACTGCCAAAATGTAAAAAGCTTACCAACCGAGACAGACAAATTAAAAGAGAAACTAAAAACGAGTTTCCCCGAAGTATTTTCAGCAGGTCTCGGAAGATTTAAGAAAATGGCAGCAAGTATCGAGATAAAAGAAAACGTTCAACCTATCTTCAAGAAAAAAAAGGAGCGTACCGTTTGCGTCAATTGAAAAAAATGATCAAGAATTAACTAGACTCGAAAACACTGGCATATTGAGAAAAGTAGAATACAGTAAATTGGCCGCACCGACGGTCTACGTCAAAAAAAAATCAGGAGAGTTTGAGCTGATTTTTCTACGGGTTTGAACGCAGCAATAAAGGATTACCACTATCCTATACCCAGTCCAGAAGAAGTATTCACTAAATTAAATGGCGGAAAAATTTTTTCAAAAATAGAAAACCAAGAGACCAAGCGTACTTGCAAATTCCAGTCGATGAGGAAAGTTCAAAACTACTATGCATAAACACACACAAAGGATTGTACCGATACCAAAGATTACTTTTTGGGATTAAGCTCGCGCCGGCTATATTCCAACAGACAATGGATACGATGCTTTCCGGAGTAGAGTACACGATTGCATACCTGGATGACGTATTGATTAATAGCGAAAGTGTTTAACAACTTTGGCAACATGTACAAGAAGTGTTTAAGAGAATACAAAGCTATGGATTCAAAGTAAAAGAAAACAGGTGCGATTTTTTCATGAAGGAAATTAAATACTTTGTCCATATCATAGATCAAGAAGGTAGACGACCAGACCCTGAAAGGTCAACAGCAATAAAAATAAATGCCAGTTCCTAAGAACATAACAGAATTACAAAGTTTTCTAGGCTTAGTGAGTTACTACCAGGAATTCATACCTCAAATGCATAAACTTCGCGCACCACTGAACGAGCTGCTAAAGAAAGAAAAGTTTGGCAGTGGACAAATCAATGCCAGGAAACATTTGACAAAATAATTAAAACGTTAACTTCAGATTTATTTTTGGCACACTACGATCCTAAATTAGAAATTATTGTAGCAAGTGACGCGAGCGCCTATGGAGTCGGCGCGTGTATATTACATAAAATGCCAGATGGGACAATAAAGCCCATCGCATATGCTTCTCGAACACTAATATCAGCGGAGAAAAATTACTCACAAATAGAGAAAGAAGCTCTGGGAATTATCTTCGCCGTCACAAGGTTTCATAGGTATATCTATGGCAGATTTTTTACTCTTCAGACGGGTCACAAACCGTTACTAACAATTTTTGGTTTGAAAAAAGGTCTACCGGTTTACACTGCAAATAGGTTACTTAGATGGGGAACAATTCTTCTGAACTACAATTTCAGATTGGAGTATTTACCAACGAAAAAGATCGGGCATGCGGATGGTCTGTCGAGATTTATACCAACAAAGACAGATCCATTGGAAGATACGGTAATTGCAGCCCTAAGAAATGAAGAAGATATCAGGACAGTACTATGTTGTACAGTTAGAAACCTCCCAGTCACACTACAAGACATATAAAATGAAGCCAAAAATGACTAATTTATAAAAGAAACAAAAGCAAAAATAGCAGAAAAAAATGAGCAAATATCGGACAGCTTTTCTCTATGCGATAATGTGCTACTTTACAACGAAAGGGTTGTAATTCCCAAAACATTACAAAAGCGAATCTTAAAGGATTTCCACAGGGGCCATCCTGGAAAAAATAGAATGAAGTCGCTAATGCGAAGCTATGTATATTGGAAAAACATGGACCAGGATATTACACAGATGGTGGAAATGTTCAAGGGTTGTAACTTAGCAGCCAAAGCACCGCCAATCATCCATAAGCCATGGCCAGAGACTGATCGTCCGTGGTCAAGAATACACGCAGATTATGCAGGACCAATTGACGGTTTCTACTATTTAATCATAGTGGATAGTTATAGTAAATGGCCGGAGGTGTTTCGTTGCAAAAATCCTACTGCAGAAACGACAATAAATTGCCTACGCGAGCTGTTCGCTCAGTTTGGTGTAGTGGATTGCCCAGATAGTCACAGATAATGGAACGCAATTCGCATCAGCAGACTTCCAAGAGTTTTGCGAAATTTATGAAGTAAAACATATAAAATCCCCGCCTTATCACCCAAGATCAAATGGGCAAGCGGAGAGATTTGTTGATACACTCAAAAGAGCGTTACGAAAAGCGTATGATGTGCCTACGGAAAAAGCATTACAACAATTTCTTCAGGTATATAGAATTACGCCAAATAATGCTACGCCATCGACATTATCACCCGCAGAAGTGATGTTCGCTAGAAAAATCAGATCAGCATTTGATAAATTGCTACCAAGTCAAACGAAACAAGTAACACAGCCCTACGCACCAAAAAGAAAATTCCTTCCACCCATACTAAAAAAATTACTACACGCATGCACAACCAAAGTTCCATTCCAAGACCATAATGGCAACATTTACACCCAAACTAATGGTGTTAATATGGGAAATCCATTCGGTCCATGCTTTTCCAACTATTACATGACCCACGTAGAAAATACGATATTGACAAAGGTCCGTAAACGGAAAATATACGTTCGCTACATAGATGATATTTTTATTTTAGCAAATAACATTAAAGAAATAGATACACTTAAGACCACATTTGAGAAAAACTCCGTCCTTAACTTTACCTATGAACTTAGCCAAAAAAACAAACTTCCATTCTTAGATGTCCTCGTTGAATACAGCAATAACACTTTCATTTCATCATTATACAAAAAACCCACCAGCAAAAATTCGTGCCACCTTAACTTTAAAAGCGAATGTCCACTTAGGTACAAAATAGCAGTAATAAAAAACTTTTTAAAAAGAGCACACCAGAATTCATCCTCTCGACTACTTTCCTCAAAGAACTCAATAATGTTAAACAAACACTAATCAACAACGGCTTCTCTAACCACCTTATAGACCACCAAATTAGACTATTTCTCCCCAAAGTAAGTAATAACGATAGTAAACACACAGTCAAAAAATACATACACATTTATTACAAAAACCAAATGCATATTAATTACAAACAAGACGAATCTTCACTAAGACATATTATAAAAAATACACTACCCCAATTGACTCGAATAAAAAAATCAAAGTAATTATCTATTATAAAAGATTTAAGACATCTAACTTTATCCTCAAAAATAACAACACACCAGCTAAGTCAAAATTACAAAGAACGAACATTATCTATGAGTTCAAATGCTCCTTAAGGAACTGTGTTCCTGATCAAACCGGACTCATAAATAATTACATCGTTTACACAACTACATGCTTATCTAGACGTCTTACGTTACACCTATCTGATCCCAACTCCATTAGAACCCATTTGAACACGCACACAAATTTACCCGACTCCATTAGAAACATATTATCATGTCATCCCATAAGTTCTGTCCGAATTTTGAATAAAGAAAACAAGTGACCAAATGTTACATTTAATTACAGATTCAATCAACAATGTATTTTCCCTGATTATCTATGACTTCCTTCCATCTATTAACAAGCTTACTAATTCCATTACTGTAAAATTCTTTTGGCTTTGATTCGAAGAGCTCACAAATGTCAGTTTTAACCTCTTCCTGTGTTACAAAAGCTGTTTCTTCCAAATGATTCTGTAAGCTACGAAACAAATGGTAGTCTGAAGGAGCAAGGTCGGGAGAACAAGGTGGATGAGGAATTTTCTCCCAACCAAGTTCTTCCATCTTTTGTGACGTGATTCTTGCTGTGTGTGGTCGCGCATTGTCCTGATGAAACATCACCCGTTTTCGATTCACTAGAGCAGGCCTTTTTTCCTCAAAGCTTGGTTCAAACGCTCTAATTGCTGACAGTATATTTGAGCATTAATTGTTGCATTAGGTGGTAAGAATTCAAAGTGGATTATTCCTTGGCAATCCCACCAGATTGAAAGAAGAACCTTTTGCCCATGAAGTTCCCTTATCGGCTGTGGCTGGGGTCCTTCCCCTTTACCAAGCCACTGTCTACGACGCTTAACATTTCGATAAAAGATCCATTTTTCGTCGCCAGTCACAAGTCTATCCAAAAAAGGTGAAACAAGTTGGCGAGAATGGAGAGAAGAGCAGATGTCAACTCAGGATTTGAGGTTGTTTTCAAACAATTCATGAGGCACCCATTTCCCAAGTTTAGGAACTTTTCCAAGTTGTTGAAGATGACGATGAACAGGTGTATGGTTTGAACTGAGAACCACTGCCAATTCCTCAACTGATAAAGCAGGATTTTCTTCAAGGGCATTTAAAAAAGGAACGCTGATCTTAAAATTCAGTCATTTTGGTTTGATAATTCTTATGTCTATCGTCTTTTCATGTTGACTCGAATATCGTCTAATTTTAATTATGTTTTAATAACTATGTCCTGAAGAAGGTCTACTAGACCGGAACGTCTGAGGTCGACATTGAAACAACATTAAAAACAGAAAACTTGCATATTCCGATTTTTTGTTTTTCCATATGTTTCCTCATACTGTCGGATCTATATCCACATATTTGCTTATATATATATATATATATATATATATATATATATATATATATATATATATATATATATATATAATTTATTTGGTGGTGTGAGTTTTTATTTCATTATTATTAAAAGTAGAAGACTCAGAAATTAGTGCACTTTCAATACATTTTCGCTTATACTAATGTATCGAGGGGGGCATTGTTTTGTGAAAGAACCTTTTTGCGTTCACATAGTCTTTTATCTAAATTCTTCGATGTTCACCTACGCATTTCTGGGGTGCCTTTTAATGTCTACTTTATAAATTCCTGCCACACGTTTAAAGTTGTTACTTTTATTATAGGGAAAGCACGCGCACACACACACACACATATATTTATATATATATATATGTTTATTTGTTTTGTCGAAGTTCTAATTAATCAAGTAGCTATCAAAAAATCACTTGAAGTTTTAAAGCGATAGGGATGGCGTCGATCTGGAAGAGTATGAAGAATGTAGATAGTGAGTCCTGTACAAGTAGTTAGATAATATGATTTATGAAAAACCGAAATGATCACACTTAATGTCGCCATTAAATACACTTTAAACAGTTTTATGTCTTGACTTGTTCGAACTTGTCAGCTGGAAGGAAACTGGATGCAAAATAAATTCTCTACGAATCTCGAAAAAGGAAATAATCAAACGACAGAATGTTACGTATATTCCGAGCAAAAACGCCGTGACACGCGATTACAGTTTAGAAGAATTTGAATTATGTCAGTCATTCTTTCCTAAACATTAAGAAGTCAAATAAATATTCCTGACAAACACCATCTTCAGTGTACGCCAGGGAATTCTCAAGCGCCGTGCAGCGGCACATTAGAGTGCCGCGCGGTCCTCTTAAGTGTGCCGTGGAATATTCTCACGGTATACATATATGTGCGTGTGTGTGTTTGTGTGTGTGTGTGCGTGTGTGTGTGCGTGTGTGTGTGCGTGCGTGTGTGTTTGTGTGTGCGTGCGTGTGTGTTTGTTTGTGCGTGTGTGTGTGTGAGTGTTTGTTTGTGTGTGTGTGTGCGCACGCGCGTGTTTGTGTTTGTGTGTGTGTGCGCGTGTGTGTTTGTGTACGTGTGTGTGTGCGTGTGTCTGTGTGTGCGCGCGTGTGTGTCTGTGTGCGTGTGTCTGTGTGTGCGTGCGTGTGTGTCTGTGTGCGTGTGTCTGTGTGCGTGTGTGTGTGTGCGCGCGTGTGTGTCTGTGTGCGTGTGTCTGCGTGTGTGTGTGTGCGCGCGCGCGCGTGTGCGTGCGTGTGTGCGTGTGTGCGCGTGCGTGCGTGTGTGTGTGTTTGTGTGTGTGTGTGTGTGTGTGTGTGTGTGTGTGTGTGTGTTTGTGTGTGTGTGTGAGTAGTAATGGTAGAACAATAGATAAATTAGTTGCGCTCAAAAAGAAAATTGTCATTTGGAAAGATAAAGAAAAGTCGGGTAATTTTTACGTTTCCTTCAATGCGTACCACCTGCATTTAAAGAAATGATCCTTATTATGGCGACCCATGAAAGCCCCCGACGAAAACATCGACTATTATTTTCCGTCATTGAGCACAGAAAAGTATGATTGGATTCGAAATCCCTTCATAAATGTTCCTTCTAATATTGGACTTCAGTTATTTGAAGAAGAAGAAGAATTGGCCACCATTTCTCGTGATCGAGGATTCAAAATAAAACTTTCGACGATATCCATTGATACATTTTGGATTCCAATACAAAAGGAATATCCCACATTAGCTAAAAAGGCTTTGTCAGTTTTATTGCAGTTTTCTACTCCTTATTTTTTTGTGGATTACGCTTCTCAACTCAAAAATAAGAAGCGAGAAAGAACGCTCAAATGAAGAAGAAATGTGGGAGCTCCTTATCGCACATTCGACCGAATATTGAAGAAATCCCGAAAAAAATCCTGGTACAGGTTTTATAAACTGTACAAATAGTTGAATAGAAACATTGAACTAAACGAAGTTCATATTTGTGTGTGTATTTATTTTAAAATCAATGGTTTTATTTCATATCATTTAAAAATATACACATTAAAAATTTTGCTAAGTGTGTCGTGATATTTTTATTTGCTCCGAGGTGTACCTTTGCTTAAAAAGGTTGAGAAACACTGGTCTAAGCATTTATTTTGTTTACTATTACTGTTTCGGTATTCTTTCATTGTCATATGACACGGTATTCTAATGTTGAAATGGATAAGGGCAGCGCCACGCTTATCGGCATTGAAAACGAAATTGGCGAAGCAAATTCAATTTCTGTCTTAGTCTTCTGCGTTCATTTCCGCACAAAAGATCCCCAGGACTAGTATAAAGAACGGATTGGTCTCTCTGGTTTGTGCAACAGCATCTCCAGCAGAAGGACTTTTGCTCTCAATTCAAGAACCTGGAAGCGTCAACGGGAAACCACTATATTTCCCCAAAACAAGTATAATAATTCAAATATTAAATATTAAAATTCAAAGGAAGCTGTGAAGAATCACAAACGCTTATGTTCTGAAGGATCATGGTATCTAAAAAATGTCTGCGTGTTCGAATCATGGCTGGGTCACTAGTTTGGTGTGTTAATATTTAGAGCCTAAAAGTTAATAAAGATGAAGGCGGAGTACATAAAAGGACATTTCTTAGAGGGCGGGAGAATAACTTCAAGCTGAGATGTTGAAAGAAAATTACAGTATTGCCGCATATGCTCGAGTATAGTCCGAGTTTTTATGATGTTTTTTTTACGCAAACTATACACAGGTATTCGTAAACTAGCCTTGGGTGGCAATTCGTCTAGGAGAAGGAAACTGAATTCAAGCCACCTGCTGCCTTGTAGATCCTGACTCTTTAGGAAGGCCTAGAATGTAACTTCGAAAATACATCCACCTCTGAGAGGAGGGACGTGGTAACTTCAACATCCCCAGTGCAAAAGGAACCGGCAAACCATTGCCTTGAATTTCACAGTGAACTACAATTATGAGGTGGAGGGAAGAGGTGAACACAGCCGCAGAAAATGCACTAAATGATGAAATGATAGACAGATAATCAGTTTTTTACGTAAACTATAGTTGTGATGTCCTCCCTCTAAAGTGTCTATTTTGGACTCTTCCGCCTACTATAAGATTAATAGGAGAGAAGGACTTGGGGAAACAGTTGAATAGATCTGTTGCAGCTGTGCTGGTCAAACTCTCGGCCTCCAGACGAGGCTATGTCGAAGGGCAGAGTCTCGTCTCGGGACACAGCTACCCAGCCCCGTTTTATACGGGGTCTATGGGGAATTTTTGGCCGAGCCTGCGGGCTCGGTTTGCCCCACATTAAACTCGGCCTTGTGCCACGTCCTACCTTGTGGGGAGGCTGGTAAATATCAGAAGTCGAATCGATTGAACGCTGGGTCAACCGACGCACACTTACTAGTCGTGTAATACTCTTCTGTTGTATTTACTGTTTAATATATGATATATCTACAACACTTGTTTTGTTATTTCTTTAACCATTTACTTGGTCACGACTATACACAGCTAATTTTTTGAATAGGTTAAAAATCCTGCATTTTCGGTGACCGGTTGCATTATACACAGGTAAATATTTTTCAGGAGGGGTTACAAATCATGCCAAAAAATTCAGGTGACACATTCATGAATTCGGTGTATACATGAGTATATACGGTAAATGCTGTGGTCATGTTTATAGAAATGTCTTATTTACAACAACTGCTCGCTGTTGTTAGAGGCGAAGAACACGATCGTTATAGAAATATGTATCTCTTTCATCCGTAGTAAATTTCCATAGAGAAGGTTTTCTTTTGTAAACGCAATACTAGATTGGCGGCAAGGTCTCATCTTCTTACAATTGAAATGGCTAGATGTAACCGTAAGTTCTATGCTAACAATTTCTTTTATCGCATTTCACATTTGTGGAACTCTCGTTCAGCTTCTTGCTTTCCAGTCAACTTTGATTTTCAAAAATTTAAATGCAATGTCAATCATTATCTACTGTCTTCTTAAATCTTCTTCTTTTATTGTTCTCACTGCTTAATAGTGATTTTAAAAAATATTTTCTATCACCCTTGCGTCTTAGTGGCTTTATTGAATTGCTTGGGGGTGGGGAATGATTACAAAAATTATTTTTATTACTTTTATTATTATTATTATTATTATTATTATTATTATTATTATTATTATTATTATAAATGTTATGTCCTTTCATCATAACTCTCCACTGGTAGCTTTGCTCTGTTATCTGAAAATTGTTATAACTTCTCGGGAAAGATAGTGAAGAGGTTACTCATCACTTTTTCATCGCTTTTTCAGCACAGCTTGTAATTCAGCATTGTTCCCTCTCTTAAGCTGATTGACACCCAATCTACTCTGCTATTTAATCCGAATTTGCCGAAACTACTTCAAGAGAGCAAGTCATAATCGGAAGCAAATAGGCAATTCATACAAAACGAAAGAATAGAACACGAATATAAACAGAGATTGGAAAAGATACTGGTTTACTGTAAAAAGCGGGAAACAAAAACCAAGAAAGGAAGAAAGGTTACTTTAGAAATGTTTAAATAAAGTAGAATAGAAGAAATAGGAGAAATGTATGCAGGTTGCGCTTGGCTTCACTTAGCGATAAAATCAAAAAAATCAAAAGCGAGACATCATTTACTTATTGTAAGTGAAGCTTGCAATAGTTATTCTTGTTTTTAGCTTTTATATAAAACACACTGGCGTAACAGTGTGAGGGTCGTTCAAAAAGTTCTAAGCCTCACCCAGGAGTAGGAGAAATAAAAAAGTTTTTAACTATTTTTCAATACAGGGTCTGTCCCTAGAGCAGTGTTTCTTAACCGGGGTTCCCCGGAACCCTAAGGTTCCACAAAAGGCCCCCAAGTGTTCCGCGAGAACAGCTGAGATAAGCTAATGCACTTTTAACTTTTTATTTAATTTAAGCAAAAGACAAGCACAAGCTTCACATCAGAGAATCCTGTTTCACTTTACCAAATAGATCTGAAAATAACATTTTCTTAGCCCATTTATTGGTTCACAGGACATTTTACCTCGATTTACCTTATGTCTTTTCATTGATAGTAAAGGATAAAAAACTAAAGAAAACCAACTGATGCAGCAATTATCTGTTTTCGTTCTGTTTACATTTATATTATAGGTATATGATATTGGTTACTTATGATTATTTTTTACGTGTAAGTTTAGAATTTTTGCGTGGGTGAATGAAAACTCCCTGATAAAGTATTATAAACGAACAGTATGAAATTTACTTAGCATTACTGAAAACTTTGACAACGAAGTATTAATTTTTTCTTAAACAAGTCATTCAAAAATATATACTATGATATTTACTACGTGAACTACGATGAAAATAAAATGAGAAAGATATGGTGTATAATTTTGTTTTTGCGCAGGGGTTTCTTGAGACATGTAATTTATTTTAAGGGTTACCCAAGGGTAAAATGGTATATAATTGGGTGAGGTGGAGATGGTTATGGATCTGTATCTTTTGTATTTATTGTATATATGATTATGTGTAGATATAGATATACACATGCATAGTGCTCATATTTAACCATGTGCGTTATGTATTTTGTTTGCACTTTGAGAAAATCTGTGACGGTCATTAATGCAATGTATATATTAAGAATAGAGATCTGTTAAATATATGTTTGACCAATTTCGGTACTACATGTTAATTTATACAAAAAGTTTCTCTTATAAATAGAGATGCGGATACGTATTGAACTTAAATCTGTGAACTTTTAACGATAGTAGAGATATATTAGATAATTCTGATCCGATTAACTTTATTTTTTTAAAATATATTTTTTTAATCTCTTCGTATGCCGTGAAACTTTAATAAGTTTACTTTACTTAAATTATAAAAGTTTGGGACTATTGCTTATTTTATTTACTTTATATAATATATCTAATTGTTTCGTTACATAAATAGATTTTATTTATACATATTTTCTTCTGTATATCATAGTATTTTTATTAATTATTTATGGGGAATCTCATGGATAATTATATTTTAAACACACACACACACACACACACACACACACACACACACACACACATTCATATATAGAGGCCAAATTATTATCGAGATAACTTTTTATCTAATATTTCAAAAACCGTCCAATCAATTCACACAAAATTTTCACACAATGTTGGCAACACTGACCTGCGCAACCACTGACATTTTCGTACTGATCTGCGCAATGTAAACAAACTGCGAAAAGGAGAATTATGTGGGAGAAACAGGAACAGATTCTCTGTTTACGGTTCAATAACCACAAGAAAAGCACCAGGAACAACAACAACAAATCTGGTCTCAGTACACTTCAACCAACCTGGTCATAGCATCAACGATGTCGGGTATGTGCTTTTAGCGTCTTGGTTCGGTAGCCGGGAGGACAGACGCAGATCGTAGTTGAAGTATATCCTAAAAGTAAATTCCCCTAAACAGGGATTTAGGATTATTCAGGGAGTACAATTTCCACAAGGAAACACATTATCAGCAACGTCACTCCTCGGATGAGTAAGACCACACCCACCCACATTTTAACAGCCATCACCCAACCTACCTGCTATATTTTTATGTTCTACCACCTATAATTTCCCTCGTGAAAGCACTATTCAGTAATGGAAGTATGGCCCTGTACACTGAAGGCTACTTTCCATTCACTCTCTTTTATACCATCATTGATTATATCACTATGATTCATTTACATATAGGCTTATGTAAGGATTGGGGAAGGTTAGTGTAGATACATATTAATTTTGTCATATATTTATATCTTTACGTGTATTGAGATTCATATATTTGTGTGGTGGCTTGTGTATATTTACACACTTATGTGCTCTTGTGTACGCGTATGCATCTATATATGTATACGCCTTTCCTCTCAGTTTTTCTTTTATGTTTTTTTTTATTTTCTGTACCCTCTTTTTTGTTAACAATAGGTTTCCAAATTTTTATCCAAATTTTTATCCATTTTGTGTTCCTTCACTTTTTCTTTTCATTTCATTTTATTTAATAATATTTTTTTTTATTATATCATCCATTTTTTCCTCCTCATTTATTTATTTATTTTCATCACATCATATTCTAACCACAACCAATCTGTCTACACTTGACAACTTGGTCCGACAATTTTTGCTACAACTTGCTACACATGAGACGTGTTTTCCCTCTCGCCAACCTATAACTCTCTTCATCTATGTTTACAATCTCACTCCCCATACGGCACAACACTAGTAATAATATACCTGCCTAACGCTTTTGCACCGATTAAAATTTTAAATTTAAGTTTATTTTCATAAAAGTTTCGTACATCGAGGAATCAGACAGAGATATGGTTTTTGCTAACAATGCGATTTCCACTGGAAAATACCCACCTACAAAACATGTGTCGGTGAGTAATTCCCATTTCTCCCTTGATGAAGGACACAGACGTGTCCGAAAATTCCGAACTTAAAGCCTTTCTCTCCGTGCTTCATTTCTGTCATGTGGTTAATAATTAATATTTAATAAATGTTTACCGTACTGATTATATTGGTACCCTTTCGTTTATCCCTGTTTTATTAAGTAACTTATCTATTTTGCACCCCCCCCCCACACACACATGTATATATTATGTATCAAGGCAGCAATCCCTTTTTTATACATGTTTCGTTAAAGACGACTGAAAAGGTACTGCAATTAAGCATTTTATTTAATTTTTCTTGTGTTCGTACAAGAGTTTTCTTAACTGGACACGAAGTGTGTAAAAACTGTCCAAAAGTTCAGCATTTCCGAGCGCCTTCGGCTATAATTTTAGCCATTATCAAGGATGATTTTATTTTTACTTTTAACTGAATATATGGGTTGTGTTATGTATGTATCTAGAGTTATAAGAATTTTTTTATTTTCCAAACATGGTCAGCACATTGTGGCCGTGTTCATAGTTAATACTATTGAGTGTTGACTTTTTCTTCATTATTATTAGGGCTTCCATTATTTTTAATCTTTTTTTTTTTTACATGTGGACGAGTTTATTCTAATTTCTACTAGGATGTTTCGGATGGTAGGTTTTGTGCGTGTTCAAATGAGTCTTAAAAGAACTATGGTCGGGTAAGCGTAACGTAAGTCGTCTAGATAGGCATGTAGTAGTGTGACCGATGTAATTATTTATATGTTTGGTTTGATCAGGAACACAGTTCCTTAAGGGGCATTTGAACTCGTAAATAATGTTGGATCTTAGTTTTGATTTTGCAGGTGTCTTGTTATTTTTTATGATAAGGTTAGCTGTTTAATATTTTTTGTAATAGATAATTTAATTTTCTTGTTCGTGTCGACTGGATTTGTTTATTTCTTTATGATATTTCTAAGTGAAAATTCATCTTGTTTATAGTTGACGTGTATTTGGCCTTTGTAGAAGATGGTAATGCTATTGTTTTGTTTTTTTTTGTTTTTTGTTTTTTGTTTTTTGTTACAGTCTAATCTGGTAGTCGATAAGGCCGTACATACAGCAGGACGAATAGTCTGTGCTGAGATAGGTATGGACTTTTTACCAGCACCAGTGGATCGTAATTGAGCTCAGCTGAAAACCAGAATACCAAATACCAATTTCTATGTCAGGCAGACGCTCTCCACTCATAAAATTTGCGCAAAATTTATTTCTGACCAATCACCTTTTCTGCATGTATTTATGTAGTTTTTTAAAGGCCCATAGTAGATAACTCCGATAAAACCACGGGAGATAACTCTGGTAGGAATTATCTCCCTTGAAATCGTTTACGTATTTAAGATTTATATAGAAAAAAAAATCAAAAATATAATTGCAATATCACTACTGTTTATGGAAACGTCCACAATTTAAAGAAATCATAGGAAAAAAAAGAACGTCCTTTTTATTAATGATAAAAAGGGCTTTACTGCTTGTTCTACAAAACAATATCTACTTTATAAAACATGAAACAGGTGTATTTGTCTTTGATGTTTAATCCTGGGTATGACGGTAAACTACATCCGGCAGCAAGGCATTTGTTCGGCACATTGAAGGTTTTGAGGAGCGTGGAACTACCTCTTAATTACTGTTGTTCCAAGGTCTACCTTGACCCGAGGTGGTAGTACCTGTTAGGGTTCCAGCTATAAGAAAATATTGAAACCCCAAACAAAAAACAAAACACTATGATATTATAAATATTTTATAGTAAAAGTACAAGCAATACATTTTACAAAAAAGTACCAGACATACGTTTTTATAAAAAAAATGACCAACAATGTAGATTTATAGTAAAAGGATCAACATTAATGAAAACAATAAAGTTCAAAATATTTAGTCTTTAAATAACCAATAGAAATCGATAATCCGCTGAACAAAATCAATCATGAAAGATGAAGTAATGAAGTATGAATTTAATCCATACAATATCCTACAATTTTTTAAAGAAAGCAAAATTATATTCCAAGATATCACTTCAACAAAACTACAACATAAAACACATTTACCTGTAGTAATTATGTCCACACAAATTGTTGGGGCGCACCCACCTTCACAACCGTATTAGACTGATCCTATTATTATAAATAGAACAGTAGTTCTAGAGCAGTGCAGAGTGAGACTTCTGTAGTGATCAGTTATGCTTCCGTTTCTCGACCGGAAGATACCGTTGGACTTTATTACTATTACTTATTGTTACTACTAACCTACGTTCGTTCTACTACTAATCTCTCTGATGTAAATACCTCTATGAATATACCAGTATTTTTCCCTACGACTGTGTTTGTTCGTTATTACCATATACTCACGTGGAAACACACAACATCTCAACACAAATACATCTTCACTGATAAGGCCGTTGACCTCTGAGGCGCAGCTCCTACGCCCAGGCTGGCGAGTGTCCGATGGCCATTTGACACAGGTCGGTTGGAGTGAAACATTCTGCAATATATCACCTTTCGGGTCGGGAAATCCTTCCGACTACCCTCACACAGTTTAGCCGGCACGTCGATGCTGTTGACCGGCGTGTGACCGTCGCTGTGCGACTGCTTGGAGTCATGTGTGAGTGTGGGATGTGAACCAGTACAGTTCCGCATCCCAATTCACTTGAGTCAACCACTACGCTGTAAAGGTGCTACTACTGACGAAACTGAAATATAAACCCTCAAAATAATAATAATGAAAATAATTAACATTTTCAAAATTCTAATGTTGAAATTGGCATGATATAAAAATTTTATTTTTACTGTTTTTGAAAATGTTGAAATTCTATGTGTAATCGTCTAGGTTGTTTTGGGGGAAATTGTTCGGAAAGCCAGAAGGGTCGTGTTGAAAATTCTTACAGGTTTTATTGCCGTTTAGACTCAAGTGGTTGATATCGCCAAAATTGATTGATCTATTGCGGATTCATTTTTTTAATACTTGCTGAAGGGTTTTATATATATTCGCTAATAAGAAACGAGTTTTTCGGACCCTTGTGAAATTCTGGCCGGATCCAGCATAATCCGGCTTCTACAATGAAAAGGACTGCTATTAGCAGATAGAGGCAGAGAGGAGAGGGACAGAGAAGAAAAAAGAAGAAAAAGCCGTTGACAAGGGAACAAGTTAGGTCATTAACATCAATGAGGGCACCAACTTACTAACCAGCCGAGGAGAGACTTTAGCATTCTGCTACCACTTGATTGTATTTATATTATTATTATTTTCGATTCAGCGAATACTATTGGTCGAAAAAGATTTCAGTGCATTTTCTATGCAATAGTTTCTTTCGACGGCAATTTCTGTACAAGCTAAACACCAAAGTGGATCACAAAAGCCTTGAATAATTCTTCGACTTCTGATTGGCTAATATATGTGAAAATGTATACAACGCCTACGCAATCCCGTTTGCCGTCAAGCAATTTGGTGACTCTCACGTGATTCACATTACTTATAAATACTTGGACATATCTTCAACTCTTCCTCTTGTTTTCTCTCACCTACAAGCGATGTAAGCTCTGTCGAGAAATTGCGTTTTTTCCTTTCGGGGAAAGCGCTATGAAAACGCTATGAAAACGCTATGAAACACACACACACACACACACACACACACACACACACACACACACACACACACACACACACACAGAGGTACGTACGAACATCGCACAGCTACGGACATCTAAGAAAATCTATGAACATTCACTCTTTCAACCTGATACTGTTTCTGCAAGAACACAGAAATTTATCAACTTTGAAATTTTCATCAGCAAACAGCACGCCGCCTGAGCTCGTATGACTTTCGACAATTCATCCCAACTGATTTTCAACTCGGAAGTGTTAAACTAAAAAACTACATTTTTAGTACTAAATACTAATTCTCGTTTTTCAAGAGAAGATTACAATTTTCTCTCACTCTACAAGTTTGAACTCATCTTATGAAAGCCTTAAGCAATTCAACTAGCAGTTAAAGGTAAATAACTCCTGCTATATTTAAACGTTGAACTTTCAACTTCAGAAACATATAACATTGCAAGTAACAAACTGTTTAATTCTTTTGCAAGTAACATTTTACTAAAGTTCTTCAAACTCACACACTTTTAATACACATCACAGTTCATCATCAGGAACATTTTCCGCACTCAAAATCCCAAGGACAAGTAAATTTCAAACACAACTGAATTACTGTTTTGTACAATTGTTGTTATGCATATATAAATTCCATTTAATTGTGCAACTTTTCTTCTTGAATGTTATTCTTCTTGTTTGCTTGTTCCTTGTTAACACATTTGTAAAGTAAAAATACTACGAGTTGAATCGAGAACGTTCACTCCGCTACAAGACCAAAATTTCAAGTGAAAATTATCCTGTGGTTGGACAGCCTAAAACGAAAATAATTTCGAAGATCTTTTCAAGCACGAACTGTGTGAAGTTAAAAGGGACCCTTTTTCAAAATAACTGCAGTGAAAGTAAGTTTTTTTTTCGGTGTTTTTTTCGAGTTGAACCTTTGTTTTTTTACAGCCTTCTCTTATTGCTTTCTTTTTTTGTCATTTACAAAATCATTGTTTTTCCCTTCCTGTAATTTTCCACTTTTCGTTGGTAATCCTTGAAATTGTTATCCTGCCTATTAAGGCGCACAAACGGAAAATTTTTTGCAAACTTTGTATTTGTACTATTTTTCGTAATTCTGTGAATAAATGTGTTTTTTCTTTTAAAATGGTTGTCTTTGTTACAGTTTTTTGGATACTGTATGTAACTAGTAGGACAACCAAAATGAGCTGACTCATTTTAAAGTTTCCCAAGAGAAAGTTAACCAATCAGGAGACGTGGAATATTCGATCCGATGTGGCTAAAGGCGGCCATTTTGTTTATTTCTTGACGGAATATCCACTGCCAACCTCTGATATGAAAGACCTGCAGAACTACGTTTTCCTACCCTCTCCAAATATCCACTGCCAACCTCTGATATGGAAAACCTTAAGAATTCCTGAATAGCTGCTACTAGACATTGGTGCTGTTTCATTGAACAAATTACTACATCGGATTTCTACATTCAAACTACATTAAACTTGTTTTACAGTGGTTATGAGCCCAGATTACGACTGTATTTTGACGAAAATAAATCCAATTATGAATTGTGGGAAACGAAATTCTTAGGCTACCTTAGAATACAAAAACTTCATGACATCATCCTTTGCCAAGATGACCAGAAGGAAGACGATGATTTTATGGTAAGAAATGCGACTGTGTTCGCTGAATTAATACAATGTCTGGATGACAGAAGTTTGTCTTTAATAATGCGAGAAGCCAAGGAATGGACGCCGAGCGCTACAGATATTGCGTGAACACTACTTACCAAAAGGTAAGCCTAAAATTATTGCTTTATATACTGAACTAACTGCGTTAAGGAGACGGGAAAATGAATCCGTAACAGATTATATTATACGGGCTGAGAATGTCACAAATGCCTAAAAAATATCAGGATAGGCTATTTTAGATGGGCTGTTAATAGCCATGGTTTTAAAGGGATTAACATGGACATTTAAACCATTCATGACAGTCATAACTCAAAAAGATAAAAGTCTAACTTTCACTGAGTTTAAAGTCGCATTACATAGTTATGAAGAAACTGAAAAAATGTGCAACCCAGCAAATCAAGGAAAAAACGTAATGCAACTGATGACGTCATTTAAAAAATTCAGAAAAGTAATCTCTTCAACCTACCAGACCAGGAATTATGATATTAAAAATAAGGGGCCTAAAACAACAACAACAACAACAGCAGGAATAATAATTATAATAATAATAGAAAATCAAATATCATCTGCTTTCGTTGTGGTAAAGTCGGGCATATACGTGCGAAATGTCAATTTTATAAAAGGAGTGATTTTTGTAAAAACTGTAACAGTCTTCTTTTATAATTTTGCGCCTATTATTATGTCTATTTTTTTTGGGGGGAGGGGTAGCTCAAGAACTTGGATTTGGTAGAAATAAAATTTTTATATGATATAATAAAACATCGTATAACCTCTCACAACTTTGGTTCTAAAGATTACTAATGGTACTCTGAACAAGAGCAAATCCTCAATTGCTTCTCATGAATAAGTTTGAAGTGTTGTCATCTCCTGCAGGTAAAGCAGAGTACTTTGCTCCGAAATTCTCTTCCAATTCCACTCTCGACTCATCTGGAGTATCTCTGCTTAATTTCCGCCCATGAACAGAATCTCTACTGAGTGATATGCACATAACCCCATTCATTGTTTTCTGGTATTATTTCTAAACTAAGATCCCACAAGGTGCTTTGCTGATTCAACGGTATCCTTGCAAATTTTTGTGCAAACTTGTATTGTACCTTTTTTGTCATTGTGTAAACTGTAAATAAACGCGTTTTTCCTTTTGAAATTTTACGCAGCGGTTTCATGATTTAAAATTTGCGCCTTTTGTATCTTGCTGTTTTTTACCAACTGAGTTTTGTGTCTGGCATGAGGACTTGAAGATTGTAAGAAAAGTAAAATCTTTATAATAGCTCTCATGTCTCCTGATCCGAATTATTTTCAGTTATGAACATATTTTCTAATGCTGATTGGATAGGACACAGTAAATATCGCATTCATTACCCTAAATTTGCTTGTCACTTGCCTGACCATAAGCAATTGTGCATTTCCCTTTGGAATTGATCATGGCCAGGAATCGAGGAGGTGCCTTATGGTCGAATATTGAATTTATTTGATTTTAGTTTTTTTTTAATTTGAAGGACGATTTGCCAATGAATACATTTTCCTTATTATGATTTTTGGCATGAGCAGGCCGATAAACGTAATAGACATTCTTTCAAATAAAAATAGGACGTCTATTTCAAATTCGAGTAGCCACTATAATAGTTTTTAAAGTAATATATATGTTGTGGATTCCGAGATGAAATCCGATATCAATAAATAACAAACGCCAGGAATGGATAAGGAAATAAATGTACTAACGTAATAATACAAGCTGGTAATACAGGTTAGTAGATCCAGGAATGCGGGTTAGTAGCAATAATATATATACAATCTTGGTATTGAAGTATCGCGGCATGACTCCTTACTGAGTCTAGGTGCTGTGACGGTGACTCTTGTGCTACCCTCCTCTAATACTACTCTGCGTACTGACTTCTCGACTGTGTTAACGTACTGCCGGGTATTCATTGGTGGTAGTATATGTATACTTCGGTTGAGTCAATTTCTGTGAAAAGGGGAGACCCCTTAACACCCCCCTCCTTAAATCCCTTTTAGGGGGAGTCAATATCTTTTCCTTTTTCTTATAGTCGACAATTAGAGGCACTGTAAATTTTGTTCCCCTGCTAGTCCTTCCAATTTTTGTGTCTTCTTGTGGTCTTTGAATCTCAAAAACTTCAAAGATCTCCTCCATCGACTCGTCATTTTCTGCGGTTGACGAGCTTGGCTCTTCAACCCGTCTATTTTGTATTTGGTCAATATGTTTTCTGTGGGCAAATTGTTTGCCTTTTGTGTACATTACGTTTCATTGTCTGTTAATTATTGTATCTGGTTCCTCATAAGCCATATTGTTACTGAAATAGACCCATTCTTGTTTGAATGATCTCCTGAGCACTGTAGATGTATACCGGTTTTTATTTATTTTTTCCTTTGTCCTCTGAATAAATTCATCCTTTTTCGCTTCTTTTCTTATCTCTCGCAAGGTCACAAGTAGTTCCTTTTCTGCCTTGTATAACTCTTTACTGTTTTCATCTGTGGTAGCAAATGGCACGTTTCGCTTCATTTTACATACTGGTTGGACATTTTTTTTTAATTCAATTCTAGCTGCACCCTTAGAAAACGAGCTGATAGGTGAATCACATACGTCGAACTTTTACATGCAGTCTGTACCCACTAAATTTTCTGTATCTTTCCTTACGTATATCTTGTGTTTTTTTGTTTACCCGTGAAATTTAACATTTACGATTATTTCTCCTTCGAATTTTATACGCTTTCCTGTCACCGACTCAGCAATTTTTTGTGTATGTAACATGGTTGGTCTGTTAAACTTTTTCCATGTGTGTAGGTTAATTATCGTTAGATCGGAACCTGAGTCTAGTTGCAATTTTATCTTTTTATTTAAGATTTCAAGTTCCACATATTTCCTTATGTTGGTATTGTCTTCGTCATGCATCCTAGTAGCTCTTATCCTACTAGTAGCTTTTCTATTCCTACATTGGGATGCCTTGTGCCCCATTTTTCCACACACAAGACAGTTTTTATATTTAAAACGGCAATCCTTATTCCAGTGTAGTCCTCCACATCGCTTATATTTGCTTCGATTTTCGTCATAATTTGCCCTATATGTTGTACTTTTTCCCTTATTATAGAATTTTTGTTTTCTTTCCGGGGAGGGTGAAGAACGTAAACTTTTGTTTAACTTATGTATATGTGATACTCCTGACTCCTCAATGTTCTTCGAGTCTTTCTTTATACTCAGGCATTTTTGGCAATCTGATAATTGTTGTAGTGTTAGTCCAGGTTCATTTTGTAGTTTTGAAAGCATTCTTTTGCGCATTTCACTATCTTTTGCTGAGACTAACCCTTGAACAAAGATGAAACACTTGAAATTGTCCGGTATTAATTCTGCCAACTTGAAGTCGTCGCAATGTTTATTCACGATTGCGGCAAACGTGGAATAGTCCTCATTTTCGCCCTTTACCAGGTTAAGACATTTCCACCTCTTGTGAAAGAGTGACGTTTTTGGACTGAACAGCTCTGTAAGACATGTAACTGCTTCGTCAAACGTTAATTCGTTCGTCTTTTTTGGCAAAATGTAATCCACAAATTTTGTGTATTCCTCAGTTCTTAATTTTCTGAGCAACATACGTAGCTTCTTTGCTTCTGTCCAGTTTTGACAATCGATGTTAAAGATGTCTTCGTGGTATCTAAAATAATCCCCGAAATTTTTATCCTCTTCTAGAGAGTATTTGAGTGTGAGTTCAATACCCGGTACAGGCAGTGGAGAACCTTCAGAGGGAAAATTAGCAGGAGATAACTGATAACTGACATCCATCAAACATGGCTCGTGGAACTAGAACAGTCTACCCCAGTGATCGAAATAAAGGGTTCGGTTCGAAATTACAAACACCTGAAGAAGGCCGGAGCGTACAACGGCCGAAACGTTGTGACAAAAATGGCGACAAAGATGAGGACAATAGTCCGACTAATGTAAATACTATATATATATATATATATATATATATATATATATATATATATATATATATATATATATTTGTGTCTGTGTGTGTGTGATTAAGACGAATGGTGGTTCACATGTGTTTCTTATAATATGTAGATTTAATAGGCCGGTTAACAAAATTTTCTCGGCTGTTGAATGAAGATGCTAAAATCACGCATTTGATATCATCGATGCTATGAAATGGTTGGTTGAAGTGTGCAGCGATAGGTTTTTAATTTGTCCCTGATTTTTTTTATGATTATTGAACTGAAGACGGAATTCTGCTCCAGTTTCTCCAACATGATTTCCTTTTTTGCATTTGTTGCCGAAAAGCTAATATATAACATTTGAACTGTCACAATTCAGAGCCGGTGATTTGAATACTACATCAGTGACAGGTGGTGTTAAGGTGCTATCGATGATATGTCTACAGAAATCGGGGTTTACTGCAGGTCATGTTCCTTTGGTGTGGTAGTGAATGATGTATACCGGATGATGTTAAGAGTGTGTGTAGATTGGGCGACTGACGTCTAGCGTGAAGTGGGTTCCGTTGAATATTTTTCCAATTGTTTGGTCGAGTTTTAAGTACTTTTCTTAAAATATGGGGAAGCTTGTGAATATTGTAATTAAAATAAAAAACATGAGAATTCTGGAATTATTCTTTTTTGTTTGAAAGCCTTAGTAATTAATTTATTGCCTCAAGTAAACAGTTCATTTGTGAGGAAATGTGTCTATATTGTAATTGTTTGCGCTATTTACATTGTTCGGGCTGTTGTCCTCATCTTTATTGCCATATTCACGACGTGAGGAAATTGTTCAGCATTTAATATCAGGTTCGAGATTAGATATTGCATAGCAGTTCAACATTATTGCCTTTACTTCTTACGATATTTTCCTCTGTCTTAATAATTTGCTTATCTTTTGGAAGACATTTTTTACTATTTTCGCGCGAATTTCTGAGGTACATTTTCTGTAACTGCTACACTCTCCAGATAATTAAATTTCTCTACCTGCTTGATTTTGACGTTCTCAATACAACTAGCTCCCACTTTGAACCTGTCTCGTATACAACGACCAAACCAATGCTGTGAAGATAATCTGTAATGTTATTAGTCCTGACCTGGTATCTCGTCTTCAGTCACTTTCCCTGCTTTAATGTAGCTTCCCTGTGCCTTTTCTGCAAACATTTTCATGGTAATGGTTCTGATGAGCTTTACTCTTTGATACCTTGACTATACGAATTCAAGCGCGGTACTAGATTGACAGCTAGGTCTCATCATTTTACAACTGAAATGGCGAGATGTTTCCATTAGTTCTATTCTAATAGCTTCTTCTTTCACACTTCTCGCTTGTGGAACTTTATTTTGACTTTTTGCGTCGCAGTCAACTTTGATCTCAAAAATTTAAATACAATGTCAATCGTTATCTTCTGTTTCTTAATTTCTGTTTTGTTATTATTTTCGCCCCTTAATAATGTTTTTCTTTTTTTCTCATATTAATTGACGCCCAGTAACTCCTTGCGTCTTAGTTGCTTTATTGACTTGCTTGGGGTGAGATGATTAAAACATGACAACATCACTCAAAATGAGCACGCTGATCCGAATAGAAAATCATATTAATCATATTAATTACAATATTATTACAAACAAGTTTGTATTTCATTTTTATATTATATGACCGATTATTTAATCAGCATCGATTGATATCGATTCTTTATTTTCTTTTCCATGTTGTAAAAAGTCTTGGGATAAAATCCACAAAAATACAATCTAAGATAAATTCGGTTGTATAAGTAATTAAATATTATTTCATGAATTGTTCCCATTTGTGTTCGAATACTTGTTCTTTTCATCAGAACCTTGCTCGTTTTTATTTTATGAGAAACAACGCTAAAAAAGATTTACAGTACAGAAAATATTGCTAAAGGCTCAAGAATATTATCATGACAGGTGTCGCATCACAAGGGAACTAAATGCGTATAATTATATAACGCAGTTGCCTCCCTTTATACTGTAAAAAAGTTTTTTGGCACGTGTATTTAGAAAAACATTTGGAAGAATTAAAAAAAATTGACGAAGAATTGAAACTGTCCATAAAAAAAATTTCCTGAAATTCGAAAGAATATTGATGAAAATGCTGGATATAAGGGAATATTTTGTCTCTAGTAAAAGCAATCAGATATTTTTCTTGTATGCGACATATATTTTCAAGAGATTGGCGATCATTGATCCTCACCATTTTCTATCTTTCACTAGATACTACTCAACTGCAGCGAAGGTTAAACGAATGCCAAGTAATGGTAAGAAAAGAATACTCGATAGAGTCTTGGCTATTGAAGAAACGTGGCATCCAATACAGAATATTTTGAAAAATAATAACCTTGACTTTTTACTCAGAGGAGAAGAGCTGTTCGGTCGATATATTGTAGACAAAACGTTTCACAGCCGATCCATTCTCCAGCTTTCTTCAAATTACTTAAGCCTAAAAAAGAACAAATGATAAAATAATAATACTAGAAAAAAGAAAAAAAGAAAAAAAAGAAAAAAAGAAAAACAAAACTAAAATATTTTGACAGTTTGAGGAAGACACGAGAATGTAAATTAGATTGTAGATGAGTGCAGTACACGGACCCAGACGAACTTTTTTTTTCTACTCTCGTCTCAGTACCACCCATAAAAAACAAACATTAATCGTCAAGAAAAGGTTTTTTAACAGTCTCGAAATCAACATTTTTTAGCAACTTTATTATCATTTATCATTAAAATGTTCAAGAAATAAATTGAAACAGTTAAAAAAAATGTTAATGTTTAAAAAATTAATAAAGACAAAAAAATTATATTTACTATAATTTTTATAAAAATCAAAACTTTAAACATTTCGGTTAAATGACTGTGAATATGTGTTTTTTACCTAATTTTCATGCACAGAATAACTTTTAACAAACATTAATTTAAGTGCATTTATTTTCTATATTGAGAATTTTAACGCATTTCAGCTATTCTCAATCAGTTTCTTTTATACTCTTTATTTTTAATTATCTGTATCGCGTCGTGACTAAATTTTCGGTGACACTCTCTCCCTCGCCTTCTCTTTTTCTCTTTATGTGTGTGTGTGTGTGTGTGTGTGTGTGTGTGTGTGCGTGCGTGCGTAGTGGCCATTTATTAAAAGGCCGCCACTATTTTGTTGTGTGGGACTGCAATGAAGTATCCATATAATTTAAACACGAGGTGCAGCACATTTACGCTGGAACGAAACAGGAAGTATTCAACGAACACAATGTCGTCAACAGGACGATTTATTATCAGCTGCCACATGGTTTTATGATGCGACAGTTGGTAATAAATCAACAGGTCAATATATATATATATATATATATATATATATATATAGTGTAACCCGGATATAAGAGAGTTGTCGGGACCGGAGAAGAAGTCTCTTATATCCGAGTTTCTCTTATATCCGGGTTTGGTCAATTACATATATACATTAACACAGGCTCTAATTTGGGACCCCTATTAAATCTCTCTTATATCCGGGTTTCTCTTATATCCGGGTTACACTGTATATACATTAACACAGGCTCTAATTTGGGACCATAGGAAATCTCTCTTATATCCGGGTTCTCTTATATCCGCGTTACACTATATATATATACAGTGTAACCCGGATATAAGAGAGTTGTCGGGACCGGATATGAAGTCTCTTATATCCGGGTTTATCTTATATCCGGGTTTGGTCTATTTTGTTTAGGTAAGTATGGCTCTAATTCGGGACCAGAGAAAATCTCTCTTATATCCGGGTTTCTCTTATATCCAGGTTTCTCTTATATCCGGGTTACACTGTATATATAATATAGATCAGGGGAGGTAACCCCTGCTCACTAATTCTAATATTTCATCTTTCAAATAGATAAATATGAATACCATTGCCAATTATTTTGTATACGCATAATCCATCAAATCTTTAGTTGTTGCGATTTCTCTCCCTAAAGTTGTTTTAAAAACGCACTGTTAATGTCTCTCTATCCTTTCCTCTGTCCTATTTATCAAAATGTCTTTTTTTGGTAAAATGTCTCTTTATTGTCATTATAGTTTAAGATATCTTTGAATTTGCCCTTCATATATAGAGGCACGGTGGAGCAATGGATTGTGGAATCGGAGAGCTGAGTTCGAATTCTAGTCGAGTTCATTACATTCACTTACGTGCTAATACCCTTGGGAAAGGTACGAATCCATCTTTTCTCCTCACCAGTTATGGGCAAATAGCAGGACAGATTGTGTCTCATAGACTTCGGTGGCAACGGTCTAGGAGAAAAACCTCCAAGTATGGGTTAAATAGCCGCATCAATCCGCAATTGGAGAAGCGTGGTGAGTACGACTACACCCCTGAAGACATGGTCAAGCAGGGAGTGAAAAGGCCCTACATTTGAAACAGCGGTTATTTTTAAGGTTGTGGCGAACTCATCACATTAATTTAACTTAGATTAGGAAACCAAACTGACGTGAAGAAAAAGAGGATAAGCCAAAGACATCATTACACATAAAATTTGTATTTAACGAGATGTACAAACAAGGATGTGAAAGAAAAGCATGCATTGAGTAAAACAAGAGTTGTCTCTCTTTATCTATTATTTGTGTTCCAAAGTTCACTGAAACAAAAAAAGTTTGTGATAGTTTCTGGTAATAAATGTTTTCAACTGTTTTACTGTGTAAGGAAAATATTATGTGAGTGTAAGGAATATTCAGCATGTGAGTGGTGGTGTGAGTGAGAAGATTGGCGCATGGTTTCAACTGTCGTGTATTCGTTTGGCAGCTGAAATCTCACTATTTATTTAAGAATATTTATTGCTTTTATAGGGGATCCTCAGCTCCAAAGCGCTGCGCGGGAAGAATCATTCTTCACGTGCAAACAATCTGATTGGTTGGCATTGACCAATCAGCGAGCGAGGTATGGGGAGACTCACGAAAGCTTCTGGGATCCGATTCTCCCAAAACTGCACGGAATCGACTACATGAAAATATAGCGATTATAAAATTGTCGCATAGCTGCGATTTATAAATTGTCGCATTACACAGTAGTGTTGATTTATTATCCAATGAATGCTTGTTGTTGTATAATTTGAATTTGTGTATGTATGTATGTATGTTTGTGATTATGATCATTACAAGGTTATCGTAGAGTCAATCAATGTATATCCAGTTGTTTCTAATTGCTGAGGTAACAATTCCAGCGTCTATCTAAGTTTGTCTTTATTTTTACCGATTCACTGATTTTTACCGGACTTACATTTTGAGCACAGCGATTTTTTTTTATTATAGAATTAATATTGGTTTGATAAGTTTTATACAAATTCCTTTTGATTTGCTTGAAACCATCTACCTTGATTCTGACCCTTTTGCCTACAGGGAAACACAAAACCTTCAGAATCGGTTAATGAGCTGGAGTTAAAGCCCGGCTTATAGGTATTTTCTGCTTTCATTTCTTCTTGGCTTTCCTATTGGCTTTAGGCCAAATTCTTCTTTTGACAACGAAATCAACATGTCTCACAGTGAATTTCTTTTTCAAGTCTCGCACTAAGCAGATTTGGATTGTAGGAGGCGATAGATCCGTTATCGTCCGATTCACACTCCTCACAAGTTTTTTGAACTGGAGTAGAGGTTTATCCCTTGTTTTCTGTTGAGGATTGGGCTCTTCCTAAAGTCTACTTCAATTCTATACTTCTAACGTCTCCGACTGAAATCCGAAATGTTATTTTCTAATTAAATCGTGACCTCTTCAAGTCTAGCGTTAGCTATAACCTTTTCTGCATACACCCGAGAACTTCATTTCTTGCCCTTTAATACAAGTCCACAGATTAACGCTCTACATTGAGTGGCTCTTGTGCCATATATTGGGTGAATATTTGATTAGCTCCATTAATGTACAGCTCGCTGAGATGAACCTTGAGATCACCGCTCATTTCAAACTCAAGAATAACCTGTAGGATCTCCGACTCGCTGCTGGTTTAAAGGTTTTAACGCAAAAAATCTACAGTGTCGTCAATGAAAGCAGACTGTTCTAGCACTTTGTGTTTATTTATAGTATATCTCTCTCTATTTACACACTCTGGCCTTCTTCAGATGGCTCAAATTTCCAACCAAACTGTTTATTTCGTCCACCAGGGCAAATTGTCCTAGTTTCATGTGTCATGCCTCTACCAGTGTCTTAGTATCAGTTATCTCCCTTTAGTAACTCAACTTTCCAAGTTTTTGTTCACCTCTGCTGTAGCCAGTCACTTTGGTTTTGATGTAGTCACTGGATTACTTCAAACAACGCTTTTATTCACTGGGCTATGTGTCCTTAAGGAAGGCCGGGCTACTTGGCTTCTTGCTCGCTACCCAGGAGAATATCCCACATTGCGTACGACCTTCTGGCTAACACTTTCGGCCTAATACTTAGGCTTTTCAGGGTCTCTTCCATGGTTTCCCTGCTGACTCCAATTAATTTCTGACTCTTCACGTCGGTGGTCAGCAGGGAGATTGTGCGTGTATTAATGGCCTCCAACGCCTCTGGAATTGTGAGGACTCATGGAAATGAGTCCTCACAATTCCAGAGGCGTTGGAGGCCATTAATTGATGATTTCCTCGTATTTTTTCTTTAGTTCAGTATAGTACGCTGCTCCTTTTTTCTTCGGTCTGTTTTCAGCCCAGGCCGTTTTCTTTACCAACGTAAAAATCGTGCCTCCCTTCTCACTGCTCCAACCGTTTTTATTATGCCAAAACCACGGCCGACCGTCCAATCGGCGTTCTTGGCTTCGTCTTCAGTCAAATGTCATCCTCCAGTCCAACCAATCAGCAGACGGATTGCTATTGGCAGAACCTCTCTAAGCTGTATAAAAACAACGTTTCAGAATCATGCACTTCCGGAATAACTAAGGGGGGGTGGATTCATGCGATTTTCAAAGTAACAAAACGTTACTGCTACGTGTCGCGTATTGAGGTAAGAAAATTATTATTTTCCTTTACATCAGATTCAAGTCACTATGATTCGTTTACTTCTAAGTAATTGTTCACTACAAGTGTAAATAATGACAATACCTCATCTCAGAAATATAGACATATATTTCACTCTTTTACATGTTTTAAATTGGGTTATTTCGGTTCTAATTCCTTCCAGTGACATGTTAATATAGTTTCTTTCAGTTACATGGCAATAAGGTATTTTTAACTTTTCACTGGTTTAAAGAATGTTCAAGCTTTTTTTTTTACTTTTCCAAAGATGTTCTACGATTTACGGCCTTATCACGTTGAAACATCGGTTCCCATACGATCGCCGAAATTAAACAACATCGAATCTGGTCAGTACCTAGACAGGTGACCGCTTCGGAATACTAGGTGCTGTGCTTGGATGTGCGGGTGGTGTAATGGCTAAACCATTATTATCATAAAAAATATCATACAATCTAAAAATATTTTCTGGCTTTAAATAGCCTTTAAAAAGTTGATAAACCGTAAAAAACAAATCAATCAATCAAAAAACCAAAGGCGTTCTTCTCCGTGTGGTCCCAAATTCAAGCCGTATCATTTTTTAATAATTCCACACCATCGGTTGGATTATAGTGGCAAGGGCTGGTATGAATCTACCCAAATACTTTATAATGTCTATTATACGTTTTAATTTCCCAAGTCGCTATCTACGCTGACGACACTACTATTTACTCCTGCCTCAAGCACAAATCTACTGAGGCGGACAAAATTAACCTGGCAGCTCAAATTGAAAAGGACCTCCAATCGGTTGTGGACTGGGGAGAGAAATGGATGGTCAACTTTAATGCCTCTAAAACAAAACTGCTCTCCATTAACCACCACAAGGACCCATCCCTGCATCCCATCAGAATGTCTGAGGACCAACTTCTCGAGAGCTCCTCTCTGCGGCTGCTCGGTCTCACGCTGTCCGCTGATCTGAGATGGAACAAATACATCGAGTCAATTGCATCATCCACCGCAAGAAAAGTTGGTTCCCTGTGCCGAGCCAGGAAATTCTTCTCCCCTGAATCGATCCTCCAAGTCTATAAGTCTACCATTCGACCTTGCATGGAGTATTGCTGCCATTTATGGTCTGGGGCCCCTGCGTGTTGCCTCAGGGTTCTAGATAAGATCCAGAGACGGGTATGCAATGTGATTGGCCCTGATCTGTCATCTCGTCTGCAGTCGCTCTCTCACAGACGCGATGTTGCATCACTCTGCCTTTTCTACAAGTACTTCCACGGTAATTGCTCTGAGGAGTTGCTTTCGCTTGTCCCTAAGCCTCGTGAATTTAAGCGTCCTACGAGGCTGGCATCCCGTTCCCACCCCTTCACCGTTGAAACTGTTAGGTGTAGACGTCTTTTCTACTCCAATAGCTTCATGTCTCGCACATCTCGCCTATGGAACTCCCTTCCCTATTACTGTTTCCCTGACAAATACAATCTCCAACGGTTTAAGTGTAGCGTCAATCGTCATCTCCAGTTGCCTTGATCTATCCACTTCCCTTCTCCACTTCCTTTCATCTTTCATTCCTATCTGCTCTCGCTCTATATCTTCTGTAACCCCCTTGCCTCGATCGACCCTCCGTCCTTCTCTTTCTCCACATCCCTTCCTTTACCACTCCTATCTGCTCTTCCTCCAACCCTTCTGTAACCCCATGCGTGATAGTGGCCACCGGCCTTGCTTGGGGTGATACGCTTAAAAAAAAAAAAAAAAAAAAAATTAGTCCATGAAGTAGGAACTTCTAATATTTGAATCGCTTTTATTTTATCCTTCCATAGTTGCATTTCTTTACTCGATATAATAAATCCCAAATATTTTATTTGAAATTTTCTATATTCACATTTTTTCTCTTTTAATTTTATTCCATCCTGTTCAAGACTTTTAAAATCTTTCTTTTAGTCTTTGTTAGGGTCAACAATAGAATAAAAAAATATAATTAAATGGGAGTTACCTCCCTTAGCGAAGTTGGAATCTCCACGATTACTGGGAATGAAAGAGAATGAAAAGACTTTAAAAGACATTGGAAACCAAATCCTGAACAGGAAACAAACCTCTACTCCTGCTCAATAGACAACGAAGGAATGTGAGCCGGGCGATAGGCGAACCTATCTACTCCTATCAAGGAAAAAATAAAACAAATAAATGAATAGTAAATAAAATTTCAGAGTTTAGGCGAAGACGTTAGACGAGTTGAAGTAGATTTTAGAAGGAATCAGAAACCCAATTCTAAATAGGGAACAACATATAAACCTCTACACCTGTTCAATAGACGTTGGAGGAGTACGAACCAGGCGATGGATGAGACTATCCACGCTTATTCTTCTATGGAACATTTTTGGCGCATATGAGATACCGAAAATATTTTCTTTTAAATAATATCACCCGTTACAAATGTTGTTTGGTTTCATCTAGAGGCATTTGATGAAATCCACTGGCTTAACTCGGAAAAGATGATTGATCCTGTCAGTTTTGGGGGTACGTCTTCCGACGTGGGTAACATTGGATGTCCACTCTTAATTACTGTATTTTATTTTAAATCGACACATCTGTCAGTTTGTTCTGTTACTTGCCTTCTTTCTCTGACCCATAAGAATTAATCTTGGCACTGGTGTACCGTGAGGGACGATACCATTTTTAAGCATAATCTCGACTGGGTTACATAAATTTATTATTAAATAAATTAAGTGTTATTTTCTGTCTTCTTAATTCCTGTTCTTTTTTAGTTCTCACGCCGTAATTTGATTTTTTCTGATATTCTCTCACATTCAGTAACTGCTTGCATCTTAGAGATTTTATTGCCTTACTTCGGTTGAAAGGATTAAACAAAACAAAGTATCATATAAGCGTCCGAAGATAATCAAACATTGATCAAAGACCACCAAAACAGAATGTGATTTCTTACTGACCTGGCAGTTCCAGCTGGCTGTAATGTCGCTTTGAGGATTTTCAAGAAAAATATCAAAATACAAGGATAATGAAGTGGTAATCTCAGAAAGGGTTTAATTTGGTAAGGTTCTAATAGACACGTGGATCCTGGGTTTCATTTGAAAAGGATCTAATAGACTCATGGATCCTGGGTTTGATTTGAAAAGGTACTAATAGACTCTTGGATCCTGGGTTTGATTGGAAAAGCTTCTAATAGACTCATGGATCCTGGGTTTGATTTGAAAAGGTACTAATAGACTCTTGGATCCTGGGTTTGATTGGAAAAGGGTCTAATAGACTCGTGGATCCTGCGTTTAATTTGGAAAGTTTCTAATAGACACGTGGATCTTGGGTTTAATTTGAAAAGGGTCTAATAAACTCATGGATCCAGGGTTTAATTTGGAATGGTTCTAATAGACACGTGGATCCTGGGTTTAATTTGAAAAGGATCTAATAGACTCGTGGATCCTGCGTTTAATTTGGAAAGGTTCTAATAGACACGTGGATCCTGGGTTTGATTTGAAAAGGTTCTAATAGACTCTTGGATCTTGGGTTTGATTTGAAAAGGTTCTAATAGACTCTTGGATCCTGGGTTTGATTTGAAAAGGTTCTAATAGACTCATGAATCCTGGGTTTGATTTGAAAAGGTACTAATAGACACGTGGATCCTGGGTTTGATTGAAAAAGGTTCTAATAGACTCTTGGATCTTGGGTTTGATTGGAAAAGGGTCTAATTGACTCGTGGATCCTGCGTTTAATTTGGAAAGGTTCTAATAGACACGTGGATCCTGGGTTTGATCGGAAAAAGTATTAATAAACTCATAGATGCTGGGTTTGATCGGAAAAGGTTCTAATAAACTCATGGATCCTGGGTTTAATTGAAAAAAGTTTCAAATAGACTAATGGATACGGAGTTTGATTGAAAAAAATTTCTAGTAGACTCATGGATCCTGGGTTTGATTGGAAAAGGTTCTAATAGACTCAGGGATCTTGAGTTTGATTGAAAAAAGGATCTAATAGACTCATGGATCCTAGGTTTGATTGAAATATTTTCTAATAGACTCTTTGAAGGGTGCCCAGACTGACTATATCTCAAATAATGGCCTTATCTAACTAAATAGCGTTATTTGGTAAAACCCGTGTGGTCTCAGGTTGTTTTATATTTATTTCTTTTCTTTTTTACACAAATGAACAGTGGAAAATATCATGATATCGTTTTTTATCTTAGTTCGCTTGTTTGAACCCGGAAGGAAATGAATATACAAAAGAAATCAAAGGAATAATAATAATAATAATAATAATAATAATAATAATAATAATAATAATAATAATAATAATTGTGTTAGGAACATTACCATCTCGAGCGAGATAGGTTACCTGACCTATTTCTGAGCGAGTGTGCGATGTGTATATCGGGCTTCCTATATTTGTACTCCAGTGTCACTCTGCTAATGTTTTGCAACGCTTAGAGAAGAACGCGATTTAAGAAAAAGTCAATGAAAACTCACAGTGTTTAACAATATTTTGACAGTATATCTGTCTTCTTCAGGTTATGCTTTAAAATTGTATATAAGTATAAATATATAAAAAATGAAAGTTTTTGTACAGACGTCGCGTGTCTTGGGGAAAACGGTTGTACTGGTCATCAACGCGAAAAACATATAAAATGCAGTCAGCGTGAATTGAATGCAACAGAAATGTTAGTAACATGATGGGGGCATGCACATTTTGAAAATTTCCGTTAATTGATTAGTTAGTAAGAGCAATTAATTAATAATTATTAATATTATGAAAAGGTCAAGTGATCGACTCCCTGTATAGCTCCAGTAAGTACCTGACTCCTCAAGCTACCCTCTAACTTTATAAGAGCTAGATCAGACCGAAAATGGAGTACTGTTGTCATATTTGGGCAGAATCTGCTCAGGCTATATTTTTCAGTCTTAATAGAGTTCAAAAGCATCTCCGAGTTCTTGTTGGAGAAGAATTATTTTCCACACTCCAGCCTGTCACAGACGGGATATGGTCTATCACTGCTCTATCGCTACTACCATGGAAAGTGTTCGGATGACGTGCATCTCCTGGTTCCATCAGGTCTGATCTTCACGGCTAGGAGCCGCCATGCCGCTTACATAGTAACAAACTACCCACATCCCCTCCGTATTCCATCGGTGAGAAGTAAGTTCCAAACAGATTCTTCCCGCGAACACCTACCCAGGGAAACAGATTCCCAAGAGGATGTTTCCCCGATCACTACAATCTTAACCTGTTCAAATCTATAGTCAACCATTATCTTCCTCTCCTATCCATACAAAATACTCCTTAACAT
The DNA here is from genome assembly GCA_964036315.1 of Acanthosepion esculentum. Lineage (NCBI taxonomy): Eukaryota > Metazoa > Mollusca > Cephalopoda > Sepiida > Sepiidae > Acanthosepion > Acanthosepion esculentum. The sequence continues at coordinate 79,905,334 of OZ038495.1, forward strand.
AACCCTCTACCTCGAGTTGCTCCCGGGCCTTGTACATGGTGAAACTTAATGTACAAAAATAAAACAAAAAAAAATCTCCTGTCATATTAAATAAACCAAATGGCAGGAAACTTCCATAAGTTTTATACTAAACTATTTGATTAAAAGTTCAGTACCACAGATTTGCTTGTCAGTTGGCTGATTTGAAGCAGTTGGGCGTGTCCTATAGGACTGTGCATCTCTGTTCATGGGCGGGAGTAGTAGAGGAGCATCATAGCTACATGTCAAGAGTATTTTTTTAAATTTGAAAAAATGAGGCTGCCAAAGCGACTTGGAAGTTACCGATTTTTAAATGGGCCTCACTTGCGAGGTTATGCCCTGTTTTTATCAAACCTTCCACCATGTCCCCGGAATACAGAGAGATGGGTATATTGGGCTTTGTATATTAATACCCAGCCGTTACTTTTTGGCGTACTCATACTTAACAACAACAACAACAACAACAACAACAGCAGCAGCAACAGCAACAACAGCAACAACAACAACAACACCTGCAGTAGTAATAGTAGTAACTGAAAAAAAAGTAAAAGAATACAAAGAAATAGAATAGAAGAGAAAAGGACAAAAACAGAAATTGTAGAAAAAGAAGAAAACGGAAAGAAAAAAAGAAAGGAAATCATAATGCGAAGAAGAAAACGAAGAAAAGTAAAAAAGGGAATTAGGAGAGAGGAAAAAAAAACAGGAAAGACGACGAGATAGAGGAAGAAAAAAAAGAAGAAAAAAGACAAAAAGAAGAAACAAGATGACTAAGAGAAAGGCGGGAAAAGAGAAGAAGAAGAAGAAGAAGAAGAAGAAGAAGAAGAAGAAGAAGAAGAAGAAGGAGAAAGAAAGAAAAGAAAAAGAACAAGAACAAGAAAAAGGAAGAAGAAGAAGAAGAAGAAGAAGAAGAAGAAGAAAGAAAGAAAGAAAGAAAGAAAAGAAAAAGAACAAGAACAAGAAAAAGGAAGAAGAAGAAAGAACGAAAAGAAAGAAGAAGAAGAAGGAAAAAGAAGAAAAGGTGGATAACATTCCATACAATTTATAAGGCGTAAAATTGTGTAAAAAATACAATTTCAGCCTTTTTTTCCTTCTCGATTTATTTCCCTTTTTATTTTTGTTTATCAATGAAAACCACGTTAAAGAGTTTTAGATCACATCTTTGCTTTATCAACTCCTCAGCCCCAACTCCAGGCGACACCACGATGATTATTACTATTATTATTATTATTATTATTATTATTATTATTATTATTATTATTATTATAAATAAACAGAGAGGTGTCAAGAGCTTCCTCGGCAAACATGCCAATATAAGTATATTTACTTGATATGATGAAGGAAGGTTTTAGCGATAAACAGGCTGCCCATTTCAGCTCTCCGTGAGTTTGTAAAGCGTTGCTCTCTCGGCACGCCTTTAGTTACCATCCCACGGACCCCACAACCAACCTAACATTTTGTCACTTCGCCACAAAAATTTTTTTACGGCGACAATTCTAATCTAAATTTGGAGGCTTGCAATATAACCAAGAATTGAAAAAAATTATATCGATTTAGTTATCTATCTATCTATCTATCTATCTATCTATCTATCTATCTATCTATCTATCTATCTATCTATCTATCCCATTCTGTTTCTATCTATCTATCTATCTATCTATCTATCTATCTATCTATCTATCTATCTATCTATCTATCTATCTATCCCATTCTGTTTCTATCTATCTATCTATCTATCTATCTATCTATCTATCCCATTCTGTTTATATCTATCTATCTATCTATCTATCTATCTATCTATCCCATTCTGTTTATATCTATCTATCTATCTATCCCATTCTGTTTATATCTATCTATCTATCTATCTATCTATCTATCTATCTCATTCTGTTTATATCTATCTATCTATCTATCTATCTATCTATCTATCTATCTATCTATCTATCTATCCCATTCTGTTTCTATCTATCTATCTATCTATCTATCTATCTATCTATCTATCTATCTATCTATCTATCTATCTATCCCATTCTGTTTCTATCTATCTATCTATCTATCTATCTATCTATCTATCTATCTATCTATCTATCCCATTCTGTTTATATCTATCTATCTATCTATCTATCTATCTATCTATCTATCTATCCCATTCTGTTTATATCTATCTATCTATCTATCTATCTATCTATCTATCTATCTATCTATCTATCTATCCCATTCTGTTTATATCTATCTATCTATCTATCTATCTATCTATCTATCTATCTATCTATCTATCTATCTATCCCATTCTGTTTATATCTATCTATCTATCTATCTATCTATCTATCTATCTATCTATCTATCTATCTATTTAGAATATATCTTGTGAGTTAACCGTGTCATTCCGAAGATACCCGTTCTCTTTCAATCCACTGCAGTCACGTGTATGAAAGTGAAGCTATATGTGTCCGCAGTTTAACATTTAGTTAATAGCTGAATATTGATCTGGAATTCCACCTGTATAATAATTGATCTTGGGAGAATCGTTGGGTTAAGTGCGTTGACAAGGAAGAAGGAGATTATATTAAAGATTTGTTACTCAAAACAAACGCATCTCTATCATTAGACAGCGGACTGATGTACCTATATACTTGTTTCAAATCTATACTCAATCGCTTTCTCACACTCTTTAGACACACACGCAGAAAACACTCACGCACAGACACACTCACACACAGACACACTCACGCACAGATATAGATATATATCGAGTGTGGACAGAGAAATCAACACTAAAAATTTCACGTCTACATCTCTACTGTTTACATCTACATACAATTTATCTCCGATAACATTCTTCCCTCGTAAACAGAGAATTTTAAACAAATATGTGTGTCTTCAGCTTTGTGTATATTTAGGTACATTCATGAGAATGCCAGAAAATGAGCATAGCATGATAAAAATGGCCTTAAATATATATATATATATATATATATACAGTGTAAAGATAAACCCGGATATAAGAGACTTCTTCTCCGGTCGCGACAACTCTCTTATATCCGGGTTACACTGTATATATATATTCCTGAGCCATTTGCACTATTTTGGGGTTTCATGCCAAACGCAATCTTCAGGTGCTGAGTCTGTAGACACTCAGCACCTGAAAATGCCGAGTAGTGCAAATGGCGCAGGATAATATATATATATATATATATATATATACGCACATTACTCACACACACACACATATATATATACAGTGTAACCAGGATATAAGAGACCCGGATATAAGAGAAACCCGGATATAAGAGAGATTTTATCTGGTTCCAAATTAGAGCCTGCGTTAATGTATATATAATAGACCAAACCCGGATATAAGAGAAACCAGGATATAATAGACTTCTTCTCCGGTCCCGACAACTCTCTTATATCCTGGTTACACTGTATATATATATATATATATATATATATATATATATATATATATATATATATATATATATATATATACACTTTTCTCTTTGTGCATACAGCGCGTGTGTGCGCGATAATCTATCAGCTGGTTTGATACTAAGGTGGAATTAACGTTATTCTTTGCTTTCCAACACATGAAAGAACACGAACACTCCTCCTCCTCCTTCTTCTCCTCCTCCTCGTGTTTCCCCTTCCCCATGCCTTATGCTTGGCCAATCAGCGATTCTGTCCGCTTTACGCCTTATGTTCCTCTTTATTAACAGATCTACATGCTAAGGTGTCACAAGTGTCAGCTTTGCCACAATTCGTATGAGTCACGTCATTTAGCCAAAACGGATGTCAGCCATCAATGTTTTAATTGAGACTCCAGTCAACAACTACTGACGCCCGCCGGCTGTTTCGAGGGCGGCAGTAAATAGGCAAACAGACAGATAGGGGTGGGGCCAACAGGCATTGTGGTCATATATATATATATATATATATATATATATATATATATATATATATAATGCTGGTGTTAATAAAACAGTGCCCGATATAATAAAAGTTTAATACGAGAAGTGCGAGCGAGAAAGGAAACTATTGGCATAGCAATGTTGTTCGTTTTCAAGAAAAGGGAAATCGACTCGAAACGGTATGATCTCCTTTGATACAGAAAGAAACCTGCCCATCATCAAAATTACAATTACTTTTTCGTAACTTACTAAATATTTATTTTTATTCTTGGTGGTGAGATGACAACTCGTATTCTTTAATCTCATTTCCGTTCGTACGGAACCAATTTTGTGCATGATGTTTGACCAAACGCCTCACAAACAATTGAGGAATTTAGGATATTAAATTCTAGTTTCCTCCATTCGAATTTGACCTGTCCACATTATCTTTTAAAGCAGTTTGAAGGTTTTCTCTAAAACAGAAAAATTCGGCAATGTGAGATTCGTTATTTTGGATTTAGAAAGCAATAAATATTGAATGTATATACTGGGTGCGATAGGCAAATTGTCACCATTTTATAGTTTTAATTTCGCGCATGCGCATTGTTTGTTTTTATTTTGTCGACTGCACAGTATAGTAAGGTCAGTTGGGCAATGTCTGTGAGCACCATGACACAATTCACCCCGCCAGAAATTTGGAAACGGGATGCTGTACTGCTTGACATTCGCACCGGAAGCTCCAATACAAACATTTCAGACTGTCTGGGTGTCAATTTGAGGATTTGGAAAAGGGGATGTGTCTAATGCTGATTCCGAAGGTGTTTGGAGTGATCAATATTCAATAGTGATGGCAATATTATGTCTCCATTCATCTCCCTACAGACTCAAAACGGAAGCGTACATCAAGTGATTTGAGGAGGCAGTGCTGCTCTGTGTCAAGAGGGTGGCTGCTGCCCCTATATCTAGCAACAAAACTCTGCACCATGCTACACAAGCAAGAGACCATTGTCATGACAATTTCTGCAACCACAATTCTTACATTTACATTTGGCCACCTAACTCCTCAGACTCCCCCTTTGATTAATATGTGTAGGGCGCAGTTGAGCGAGAGACCAACAAAACTCCTTGTAACACCAAAGATGAACTGAATGGAAGGATAATGACAGCATTCACCAACTTATAGGAGACAGTCCAGGGGAATTGCAAGAGATCCCGAAGTCGTCTGGAAGCCGTGGTTAAAGCCAATGGCGATTTTATTGAATAAATTTAATCTTTATTATTTTAAGATTTTTTTGTGCAATTTTATTTGTTAAAATGAGATGTCAGAGGATTTGTCATTTTTGCGTAAACGACAATTTATCCATCGCACACTGTATATCACAAAATCGTGAGCAAGGAATCAGAATAAAACGGAACAGATTTGGATTAGAATATATGATATCTTTTTAATCAGTTATATAATATGAACCATTAATATATAGGTCGCTTAACGATCGATGTGTGTGAAACTTAACTAGCGTTTCGCTCTGAGTTTTGACGCTGGGAAGCATATTTGCTCTGTCTTGATAATTTAGACATAGAGCACTTTATATTACTATTTACGCAGGTATCTGTCTTTTGGCCTTTTCGTCTTCGTTTATGTTCCTATTTCTCTTTCCCTTCTATTAATTTTTCACTTGGTTTTAGGTTTATTGGCTCTTAGTCTTGCTTTTTAGTGTTTTTTTCTTTAGTCCATGGCAGGCAGGCAGGCAGGCAGGCAGGCAGGCAGGCAGGCAGGCTTTGTGTTGGCTTTACCAACACTTTGGGGTTTTGTGTGCATATATATATATATATATATATATATATACAGTGTAACCCGGATATAAGAGAGTTGTCAGGACCGGAGACGAAGTCTCTTATATCCGGGTTTCTCTTATATTCGGGTTTGGTCTATTTTGTTTAGGCAAGTATGGCTCTAAATTGGGACCAGAGAAAATCTCTCTTATATCCGGGTTTCTCTTATAGCCGGGTCTCTTATATCCGGGTTACACTGTATATATATATATATATATATATATATATATATATATATATATATATATATATATAGCAATTTCTAAAGAATTAACTGATTATTTTCATTTTAATCCGACCTATTTTTATTACATCAAACGTTATGTTTAGTGGATACCCGTATTTGAGTAGACGTTCCAATTATTTTAAACAATATTTATTTTCGTCTACCGGCCTGCGTACTCGAGAAAACTTAATAAAGAATAAGGACATTTTTATTAGTTACTTTGTTTTAATAAATTCATTTCGTTTTTGGCTTGAAAAAGTCCACATTGGACGAAACGCGTCGGTTAATATTACAGTTTTCCTGCTGTCTTTTACATTTATAAATATTGTCTTTTTCTACAGGTTAACTCTGAGTAATTTTTCATATATATATATATATATATATATATATATATATATATATATAATTAATATGAGTACAATTAATTGATTGATGCTACCTTCCTCATCCCGACTCCAAAGTTTCGTAAACGGACCTGTCCGTCCACTGCTTACATTACAGAGGCGACAGTCTGTTTCATGCTAAATACAATTGTCAGGTCACACACACACACACACACACACACACACACACACACACACACACACACACACACATATACATAAAAAAAAATTGAAAAAATATTAGCGGTAAATTGCTGAGGAGTAGAGAAACAGGTCGGTCTACGAAACTCTGGAGTCGGGTTGCTGAAGCTAACACCAATCAGCTACGTGACAGATTTTACTCTCATTAACCCTCCAATGAGTTTCTGCCCCTGACACACCTTCTGACAAGAGATATCTGATCACTGCTCTTTGTTCCTCCTTCGTGTGCACTGCTAGCGAAGCGGCCATGTTTACAGTGTAATAACAGCAAGAAACTGGCGCGATCAAGCTCAAACTCCGATCACGTGACCACAGTAGTACCAACTATAAGCGCGCATGTGCAGAAGGCGGTGAGACAAACCAAAAGATATGTTATGATGAAAATGCGAATAATTTTTGTTTATATATGCAGTGTAAATGTATATAATTCATGCTCATTGACTTGGATGCAACCTCCTTTGTCCTTTTCTGTTTGCTTTTTTTTTTCAATTTTGACTTACATAATGTGCATGCACATATACTATTTGTGTAGCGTGTTTTCTGTTTTGTCATTTTTTTCCTGACCTTGGCCAAGATGGACACAAACGACAGTTTGTCTGGAGAGTCTAAAACAGAACGATTGCACAACTATATAGAGTGTGTCACCAAAAGATGTATTCGCTTTTTGACTTCCTATAACATCTTGATTTTTTTCAATGTATTTAATGGATTGTTAATCGGAGAGTTGAGTTCCAATTCCAGTCGGGTTCGTTATATTCACTTACGCGCAAATACCATTGGGAAACGTATGAATCTAACCCGTCTCCACCCCCGTTAATTAGTAAAACTTGTACCACTAAACCATTATTATCCTCAAAAATATCTTACAATCTAAAATATTTTCTGGCTTTAAATAACCTGCAAAAGGTTGATAAGCCGTAGAAAATGAATGAACGGATGAATCAATAAAGACAAGATGCCATAATTATTCGTATAAAGGTCGTGCGTTTTAATTCTGTTAGAAAATGGATGTTCCATTAAATTGCATGTAGAACTGCCTTAATCTCTTCGTTTTATTTTTTATTTTTGGTTTGTTGTCTTCTTCATTGTTGATGCTCTCATAAAGAGACAACCGGAAATCGACATTTCTGCCTTCTAACCCTGGTGTGAGACCAGAATGAACCGGCTGAAATATCTGTTGTTCTTAGTTAAAGAGTCAGTACATTAAAATGGGGGACACTCTGTATATGTACAGGCTGGGCCAAGAGACACAAAGATGCTTCAATATTTAACCTCTGTTTTGAATTTTGATATTTAAATTTCATAATTTGTATTCGCTGTGCGATCGTGAATTTAATCAAGACAATTATAAAATCCGTACAGAAAACACAAAAAATTACCCAAATTTATTAAAACTTCAGACCTCGTCGTTATCTTTGGCCCACCCTAAGGTTTCTTGATTTTTTAATTGGTTTCTCCTGTTTTTCTCTATAATCGCTCAGACTTTTTCGACCTCTCCTGGTTATTTTTCGTTGATTTTCTTTTTTCTAATTTTCTTTTTTTTTCTAATAAAGATTTAAAATAAAACGTAAGTCCGACTCACGTTTTATTTTTTTATATTTTACGTAGGTTATGTATATATACTAGCGTCTAGGGTCATTTTTCTGTCATTTTTTGTTTGCTAAACCGTCTGAAAATCACTTAATAGCGTGCAAATCGCGGTGACGTTTTGTGTTACTGACATTTTTAGATTGGTTTATGATGATTGATTTCCTTTTTACGGCTTATCAACATTTCTCAGATTATTTAAATCCCGAAAATATTTTTAGATTGTAAAAATTCTTTTGGCGATAATAATGTTCTACTGATACAAGTTCAACTAATTAAGCCATAGATGAAGGAGAAAAGGTGGATTCATACCTTTTTTATGCGTATTTGCGCGTAAATGAATGAATCCAACAGGAATTGAAACTCGGCTCTCTGACTTGCAATTCCTAGCCGTTATTCATTACACCATCCGCACACCCATACAGTACCCGTTATTCCCAAACGGTCCCATCTATGTACTGATCAGACTCGACGTTGCTTAACTTCTGGATTCTATGTCTAGAAAACAAAAATTAATGGAATGTAAGGACTGACATGACAGCCAATGTTTTGAAGGGACATTTTCGAAGAAATACCCTAGGCAAGGATAAACTCTTTCTGATCTCTATGGGTTAAATAGCGGAACAGACAGTGTACTCTAGTCATGGTTGTCAATCAGTCTAGGAGAGAGACAAATGAATTCAAAACATCGACATTGATTAAATTCGGTGATTGTATGAAAATCGATGTTTCAACGACTTTTGGATTGGATTATGTAAAGGTCATGACCCTAATTTTGGTAAATTAATCATTTATCTTAAATCGGAGGTTGGCTTAAACTATTTAATTTAATTTTTTTTTAAACTTTTTTTGCTGACGTACTCGTAGACCATTGGTTTCCAAACCAATGATTGGGAGCCACATGTGTAACGCAAGAATACTTTAGAGGACCACGGGATGGTTTTGGAATATAATGCCTCTTCGAGTCTTTGGAACGAGTCAGTAGAGAGGATTAAGTAATTGGTTCGTGAAGGAATTTGGTCGTATAGTAAAATCAGTACAGTTTTTGGACCGGCTAGTGCAGGTTTAGACTGAATATAAACAGGAATAGCAACAAGTCTGTCCATAAAAAAAGAAGAAAAAAAAACAACAAAAAGCAAAACAAAACACCCCCACCCTACAAAAAAAACAAGATATCCCTAAATATGCACAGCAGAATGAGAACAATTTATCCTCTTAGAGGATAAATAATGAATCATACCGTTGCTGAAAAAGGACCTCTTTCTGGTATTGTGGCATTCTGGGAAGGTTCGCGAATTACACAGATGTATTTAACTTCACATTGGACTATCGAATTTAAAAAAAAAATAATTTCAGTTACTCTTCTTGCCATCGTGTTGTTCATGTCATCTCCGGTATTTATAGCCTATCTCTGTTCCCCAATCGGATCAACCTGGCTTTGCTGAGGTCACTTTTACAATGACTGTTGCTCGAAAAACCCGGAAAAAGTTAAGAATATCCATGCTTATAAGAATAAGTTAAAATGAATGCATTATGTGACTCTAATTCTGAAGGTTTTCCACGATTTAAAGTAGCCGATTTGTGCATGCGCTGGTATTGCAATGAATAATAATGAGAAATCGGAGCGACGAGTTCGAATTCCAGTCGAGTTCATTGGGAAAGTTCTGAATTACTCGCTCTCCCAGCTGTAGGACATGTATCTCGAAAATATTTTTACTTAATGCAATATTCACTTGCAAAAAAAAAAAAAAGAATTATTCTTAGAATCCAGAATATGCTTCAGTTTTAAAATAACCCAGAAATGGTTGATAAACCGTAAAAATCAAATCAATCAGCCATTTTTTTTTACAGAAAGTTATAAATATCAAGGCATCCAGTCGATATTTTTTTTTTATCTTAGTCACAAAGTCACAAGTCTGGGGCTTTAGCGAGAGTCGAACCCATTATAGCAGAAATGTAGATACTGGCATTGTTCCTCAGATAAACGTTCCAATGCGTTAAATTGTTTAGATTCGTTTTGAAGGCAAAGCAAGCAGAGAATAAAAACCCCATTTGCGTGTAAGGGTTTCAATGAATGTGTACCGTGCGAATATTATGACGTTGGGTTAATCCAACTATTCATCCCAGCCTGGCATCTGCAGCCGAGAGATGACGGTACGGACGGGAAAGGCGGGAAGTTCGACAGCCGTTATGTTTGTTAGTGGGAAATCGGAGACATGGCTGGCATTTCCTTATCGGGAAGGATGTTGATATCACCTCATGGCAGATTTTGGCACCTTATCACATGCCACTTTGTCTGTTGGTCTCCCCAGCACCAATTATCAACACCAGTCACTTCATTCAACATTCCACGATGCAAAACTTTTCCATAGAAATCAGCAAAGGTTGCAATGTTGACAGCTGCTAAAGCAACTTAACCTAAATAATTCCTCTCAACACACACAACGTATATACTCGTGTAAAAGTCGAGATCTTAATTTTGGTAAATTAATCATTTATCTTAAATCGCACATGGAAGTTGGCTTTAACGGTTTTATTTTATCTTTTTAATTTTTTTTTTTTGCTGACGTTCTCATAGACCATTGGTTCCCAGAGCAATTACTGCCACCCGCATATGTATACCTTAGAGGATCGCGGGATGTTTTTTTTTTGGAATATAATGCATCATCGAGTCTTTGGAACGGATTACGGAATTGGTTCGTGAAGGAATTTGGTAGTATAGTAAAATAAGTACAATTCTTGGACTGGTTAGTGCAGGCTTAGACTCAATGGAAACCGGAACAACAACAAGTCAGTGCAAAATATACCCCCTCCAAAAAAACAAAAAAAAAACAAAACCAAAGCAAAAAAAAATACCCCAAAAAACAAACAAAGCAAAACAAAAAACAAGATATTTCTAAACATGGAGAGTAGGATGAGAACAATTTATTCTCGTATAGGTTAAATAAAGTGTTCAATTCGAAATTACCTCAAGGTTACTCGGAGAGACAGACTCCTGAAAAGACTGGAGGGCGAAGCGGCCGAAACGTTGTGATAACAACAACAAAGATAAGGAGATTAGTCTGAATGTAAATACTAACTTCTCCTCCCAGAAATCCAGACAGGATCTATTACAGTACCTAACACCTCCTTTTAGCAAATACATTCTCTCACACACTGTTACTCCTTGTGTCTTAGTGTCTTTATTGCTGTGCTTGGGGTAAAATGATTAAAAAAATAGAACGTCGGGAGAGGTGGATTCATGCCTTTCATAAAGAGGATGTACAGCCTCAGTCAAAATTCGAACTCTGTTTGCTGATTTGGTTTTTCGTACTAATAAATATTACCCTACTTTTGCACCAAATAGCCGAGAGGTTTAAAGCGTTGGTTCGTGAATTTGGTGGCATAGAAATTGTGAGTTCAATCTCTGGATCGGGTAATACAGATTTATACTCAGTGGAAACTATACTGTGGACCCGTACCTTTCCCGAGAGTATTTGCGCATAAGTGAATGTAAGGAACGCGACTGGAATTCGAACTTAGCACTCCGATTTCTCGAGCATCAGTCCACAAAACACATTCAAGTGAAAGAACAATTCTAATCGGTCACTTAAGTGCCACACGTGATAAGCGCTTCAGCGATCATGTCTCTTTCGATTCATGGCTGACAAGGCAGAAGATATTCCCGCATTCGGCTGCCGTTTCTTTCTGCGGTAGACTGGCTGCCAGCCATGGCTATAGGGCCTAGTCTATCTTGTTATCCCAATAATATTTCACACTGTGAAATAGATGCTAAATAACTATCTCTACGTTAGTCAGTTAAATGCCATGCACGATACACATTTGGGCGATCATGTATCTTTCAATTCATTACTTACTAGGCAAAAGGTTTTATGACAGTATGTTGCCTTTTCTTTCTACGGTAATTACAGATTCACTAGTCTAGTTTGATCCAGTCTAATCCGTCTAAGTAACTGATGCTCTCTGACAAAAAGTGGTAAGACATTAGCTAAATGAAGGCACCATTGCCAATTGCTTATGTTTAATAGCAGCACACGGGTAACAGTTTAAAATATGAGAGGTATTTCTGCCGCAGCCTGTACAGGGTGCGATGGGTAAATTGTCGTCTAAATGACGCAAAAATGAAAATAACTCGGACATCTCATTTTAACAGATATATTTCCCAAAATTGCACAAAAATATCTTGAAATAGTGAAGAGTAAATTTTTTTCAATAAAATCGCCATTGGCTTCAAACCAAAGCCTCCAGACAAGTTCGGAATCTCTTTTATACGGTCTCCTTGTTTAAGCTGGTGAATGCTGCCATAATCTTTGCCTTCTGATGCTACAAGGAGTTTTGTTGGTCTTTCACTTAACTGCGCCCCACACATAACAATCAAGGGGGGGTTGCAGTCTGGGGAGTTTATCAATAAACCATTATCATTCCCCCCCCCACCACCAAATTCTTTCAATCTAAAATATTTTCTGGTTTTAAATAACATGTAAGTAACATATACCGAATCAATCATTCAAATTCAGAACAGTTAGGAACGACGAAGCATTGATAAAGGTTTTTAACCTCTGACACCGCCGCCCCACCAAAATTCTGTGTCAAGAGTTTCGGCCAAAAATACTTTGGAAAAGGTGTCATACATATTAGTTAATTTTAAAAAGAATAAATGGATTTATTTTTAATCCGATATTATTATTTCAAACGTTATTTTTAGTGGATTCCGTGTTTGAATAGATCACCCGTTTTTCTTAAACAATGTGTATTACGTCTATCGAGAACGCTTTATAAAGATGATACACTGCTTTCGTTTATACTCATGTAAAAATGGACGAAAGGAAATACCCTAAATTGAGAATAAAAAAAGTTATTTGCCTAAAATCTCGTATAAAAGGCGTTTTCATCGCCTCGTTTGTTACTTGCACATTTTATTTTTAATATTTGTAGAGAAATTCATTTGTACTCAGTATATACTAACAAAAAGAAACAAGGCTCTTAATTTTTGAAAAACTGTTGTGAATAGCACAGACTGAACATGTGAGCAACGACGAAATTTGAGAGAAAGTGGAAACAAAAAGGACACTTATACTTAACATCAGGAAGAGGCAGTTGAAGTTTCTAGGGCATATAATGTGGAAAGAGGGCTTCGAAAATCTGATACTCACAGGACAGATTGAAGGAAAGAGGGAGAGAGGAAGGCAGTGCATAACCAGGCTAACGAGCTTGTGTTAGTGTTTAGCATAACACGTTTAAGAGAGATAGTGAATAGAGGAAATTTACTAAGAGCTACAAAGAGCCATGATTGCCAACGTCCTGCATAGACAAGAAGAAGAAGAAAAAAAGAAAAAAAGAAGAAAAGTAGAAAAGAGAAGAAAAGAAAAGCAAGTGAAGAAGAAAAGAAGAAAATAAAGGAAAAGAAAGAAAAGAAAAGAAAAAGAAAAGAAGAAAAGAAGGAAAAGAAGAAAAGAAGGAAAAGAAGAAATGAAAAAGAAAAGATGAAAAAGAAAAGAAAAGAAAGAAAGAAACTAACGAATTAATTTTTCTCTGGCAATGATTAATATTGGATATTGACCAATCGATTATGGTTTATACGTACGTTGTTTCCCGAACGATCGACAAATTTAAGCAACCTGGTCAGTACCCAAATGGGTGACATCTTTGGAATACCAGGTGCTGTAAGTTAGGATGTGTGGGTGGTGTAATGGATAATGGCTCGGAATTGTTAATCGGCGTGCCCTGTTCCAGTTCACGTTTGCTTCGTTATATTCTCTTACGAGCAAAAACCATTAGGAAACGTATGAATTCAACACTTCTCCCCTAGATATGTGTTAACTAGTAAAACTTTATCCAGTAAACCATTTTTAACCGTCAAAAATCCTACAATCTGTTAGAAAGTGCATGTAAGACTGTCTTAATCTCTTCTCATTTTCTTTCTTTTTTTTCTTTTTTCTATATTTCTAAGATGAGGTTTTTTAATTATTTATACTATTTACATTGTTCGGATTGTTGTCCTCATCTTTGGTGCCATATTCACAACGTTTCGGCCGTTGTACGCTCCGGCCTTCTTCAGGTGATTGGAATTTAAAGCTGAACCCTTTATTTCGTTCACCGTGGTAAACTGTTCTAGTTTCAAGTACCATGCCTTTTCTAGATGCCCCAGTTATCTCCCTTTAACTCGCCCAGTCTTTTTGTTCGTTGTCTCCTTAAATCTTGTTGAGACAACCGGGATTTGACATTTCTGCATTACAATCCTGGCGTGAGACCAGGATAAACCCGTTGAAATACTTGATGTTCTCATTAAGTCGTTAATTCTCCTGTCTTACTTTCCGAAATCTGGACCCTGTTTGCTGTCCTGTAGAATAAGTAGATGATATCATATATACTTGTATTCTCGTAAAAAGGTTTCGATTTCAAGCTGATTAAATTAAAATCCTGTTTTTTTTCCTGCTAAATAACGGGCATGACGGTTAATTTAACACAATAGTGAAACATATTTAAAAAAACGTTTTCGACTCATATTGCAACGTTGTATATTTGGTTAACTGTTGTTTAAAGTTCTGAGATGAAGTGTTTTATTATTTCACATATTTTCCGTGTTATTGTCGTCGTCTTTGTTGTTTTATTCCAGCGTTTCAGTCGGTATATTCTTCAGCCGTCACAAGATTTTGCCAGAATGTGTTTTTCGAAGTTACTGATATTTTACTCTCTTAATTGTCAATTTGCGTTTGAACGGTTTACATGGACTTTGATGCTAGTTTCTGAAAAAAAAAAAAGAAAAAGGAGAGAGAGAGAGAAAGAAAGAAAGTATAAGAAAGGAAGGAAAGAAAGAAAGTAGTAAAAGGATAGAAAAACGAAAAAGAAGCAAAAAGTAAAGAACTATGTAACAATAAAGAAAGAAGGAGAGAAAGAAAAGGCAAGACGAATAAAAAGAAAGTAAAGAAAATTCACAGAAGGAAGAAAAGAAAGAAAACAGAAGGAACGAAAAAGAAAGAAAAAACAGAAAAAGGAAAAAGAAAGAGAAAAGAAAGAAGGGCGGACAAAAGGGAAGAAGAGAAGGAAGAATGAAGTAAAAGAAAACGTAATGGACGAAACCAGAAAGAAAGAATAAAAAAGAAAGAAAAGAGAAAAGGAAAGAAGAAATAAAAAAGAAAAAGCTAAAAAGAATGGCTAGGGTAGCAAGAACTAACAAAGGGTAGCAAAGAAAAAATAAAGAAAGAAATAAGAATCAAAAGGAGAGAAAATAGAAAAAGAAAGAAAAATAGAAAGAAGTAAAGAAGAAAAGAAGCAAAAGGATTAAATAAAAATAAAAAAGAAAGAAAGACCTCGATCTGAAAGGCCGAAGAACATCTAGACCGAAACCTTGTTACAAAACGTATGAAGATCATGGATGTTTTTTTCAATATAAATTGATAAAGAAATATTTTACACAAAATAAAAAAAATAAAAAAAACCTCATTGCATTTTAAAGCACATGCTTTCGTACAAAGTGTTGGAACTGTTTTTGTTTTTTCTTGCGTTTGTATCTGGAATGTTTCAAGATAAGAATAGGAAGTGTTTCCTCCTGGTAAGTAGTGGCAAAGGCATCTGACCAGCCTAAGATTAATTAACACTGACAGAAAACAGATAAAGGGACCATATATATTTGGGCGGCAGAACAACTCAAACGATAAAGTGAAGGAAGGTTTTTTGACGAACACGACGTCTCTATCGCCGAAGATATTTCTCAGCATTTGGTATTGTCTGCAGGTTTTCGACATAACCACAACTGGAGACTATTACAAATAGCATCAACAAATCGAGAGCATAGTGTTGGATTCGGTTATGTAGATCACACAGTAAACGTTTTGCCTGGTCTATTCTTCGGACATCATCAGGTGACTGTCAGATCCACTGAATTCATCATATCCTTCCCATTTTTTGTCAATAAACAAATTATTTCATAATTAGTAACTACATTGTTTAAAGAAATTCACCACTTCTTCAATTAAACAGATGAAACTGGGAACGATCCTTGCTGATACAATAAATTGTAATATTAAACAAAAGTAGATCCGAAGGTGATTTAGGATAGCGAAAGTGTCTTTCAAAAGCTAAGTAAAGTATTAAGAAACTGGAAAATTTCGTTAGCAACGAAGGAAAGAGTACTGAACTGTTATGTAATACCGACCCCCTTATGGCAGTAAATGCTGGTCAATCTTCTCACAGATGAAGATACATCCACTAACCGCCCCATGCGGTCAGATGTGGCACAAAGCCGAAGTTTAGCGTGGGGTATCCGAGCCCGTAGGTTCGAGCAAAAATTCCCCGTAGACCCCGTAAAAAAACGGGGCCGGGTAGCTGTCTCCTGAGACGAGACTCTGCCCTTCGACATAGCCTCGTCTGGGGATCCTCTCTGCCGGAAAACAGAGAGTTTGACCAGCACAACTGGAGACGAATCTTCAATTGCAGGATATCTACCAACCGCTCCACGCGGTCAGATGCGGCACAAGGCTGAATTTAATGTAGGGTATCCGAGCCCGTAGGCACGGGCAAAAATTCCCCGTAGACCCCGTCAAAAACGAGGTCGGGTAACTGTTTTCTGAGATGAGACTCTGCCCTTCGACATAGCCTCATCTGGGGATCCTCTCTACCCGGAGGCAGACAGTTTGACCATCCCACAAAATGATTCATATCTAAAAAAAAATACACTAAACTAATTAATTTTCTTTTTCCATATTTTCAGATAAGACGTTTAGCCATCTTGACACCATTTGTCATAAGAATCACTGAAAAACCCTTTGAGTTGTCCAGCTAGAAAGAGAACAGGTTAAAATCGTTTTGTTATACCCATTGTCTTTCCAACTGAGCAATGGTGAAAGGAAAAAGATCATTCAGGCCTTCAATAATGGTACTAAGATTCATATATATATATATATATATATATATATATTATTTCGAACTATTGTTCTCATCTTTGTTGATATTGATGATATTATAGACACAATATTTCGACCAAATACACTGTGGTCATCATCATGTACCCAGTGATTGGCTGCTATGGGATATCGGTTGATTATTGTGATATTTTATCCCTGTCATTTCAGTTGTTGTTCGTTTCTGATAAACTGATGCTCTTCCCTACTAATACAATGATTGAACTCATGAGCACTAGATGACACTAACACATGTATAACCAACTCCTATATCTACTACGTCTGACGACACCTGATGATGACCAGAAGGTATTTGGTCGAAACGTAATAATAACATCAACAAAGACGAAAACAATAGTTAAAAATAATGCAAGAATATTGAAAATTATTCATCTCAGAAATGAAATATTAGTGTATGCATATATATATATATATATATATATATATATATATATATATATATATATATATATGTATGTATGTATGTATTTATGTATGTATGTATAACCTGCGTCTCACTGATTTTACTGCCTTGCTTGGGTTGAACTCGACTAAAAAAATAATCTTCCACTTTATGAAAAAGTCGAAAAAGTAATAGTTTTCGATGCACAGTGAAAACGCATCGATTTCTTGATTTCGAAAAACTCGATTTCTCCCATGGGAGGATTAACGGGAAACTTTGATAGTGAGTTTGTTTCTTTCTCTCAGAGACAGATGGCAACTTTTACGTAGTGATTAAAATAAAGAAAGAAAACATGACTCTCCTCTGAGAGACACTATATATTTTGCATATACAAACCTCTCATCAACGGACTAATAGTGGTCCGTTAAAGCCGATTGTCCATAGATGGAAAGTATTATTTTTGAGTTATAAAACCACGATAGTAACTACCAGTAGTAATGATCATAATGTAAATATTATAAACATGTATATATGACATAAATAAATATATACTTAATATAAATATATTAGTCAAAATAACAAAAATAATAGATTTCTCGGCTACTTTCTCACGCACGCGTTAATGTATCATACTTTGTATACTGTTCACTCGTCTATGCTTACAAATGAAAAGCCCGCCACCTCCGCCAAGTGGTCACTTTGAGAACTAATACGACTCGTTCCGCTAAGCCCGCAAATTTTGAAATACATTGCTGACGATTTGGGAATTTTTTTTTCCTGCAGATTTTGTCTGTTGCATCCGAAGTTCGTTGATGGGGTCTGTAGATGAGAGGTTTGTCTGGATATATATAAAGATAGATAAATGTATATAATTCATGTTCGTTCTGCTGTACGCAATGCCCTTTGTTCTCCTAAATCAACCGATATTTTGGTGAGGGGCGAAGTCTACATACACGCGTTTGAGTGTGTACAAGCACAACCATACTATTTGTGTAGTATATGTGTAGGATTCAAAATCCTACATTCTTTTCAAAATAGACTCAAAGCAGAAATACTGAATGACGCGTTCTGATTGGTTATTTAATGTAAAAGATAAGAGATAACGTGTTTTCGACTACGTCCGAATTGAATGAAAAGACAGTCCCGTCAAGTCATTGTGAGCCTATCACGTAACGAACTTTTCCTATTTAAGCGACACTTATATAATTCCTTTTCAGTGAGGAGGGAAATTTTCTACCCGACTCAGTCTGCAATATATATTATTTCAAACTAACTTTTCATTGGACACAAGATCGGACCAGTGCCCCCTTGATGTTCCTGGGGGGGGGGGAATGGAAATGGAAGCCATGGACACGGAAGTTTAGAGTCTTGCTAAGAAGCTACGTCTCGGCACCGTATAGCAGCAGAGATGGGACGGTAACGTTGTAAACTAGTAGCTTGAGGTCTCCCATAACACCCGCAGCCAGCCCATGTCTTCTGTTGATCTTCGTGAGTATGTCGCTGGTGTTGGAACCTTCTGAGCGCAAGTAGACGATAGACCTGACCAACTCGACCGGGTCGCTGTCAATGAGCGGTGGATCGGCGCCGTCTCAATAACTGAACTGTAACTGAAGTGATGACAAATATTGTGGCTAGACCAATCTCCTTACAGAATTCTATGTGTAACACAATGCATATTGTATATGAACGACCGCATAAAGATAGATTCGTATAAACTGCAAATGTCATATAGCAATTCTACAAATATACACTCTTTAGATTAAAACAAGTTTATTTATTTTCCATTATTACCATGAATTTAAATTCAATTATGCATGGTTCCTCAACTCGTTTTTTCTCTGGGCCGCATTTTGAGAATGAAAATTTGCTCATGCCTCACCAAATTTTATTTGATAAAAAGTACATTTGAAAATAAAAGACAACAAGAGGATTAAAGGGAGATAACTGCAGATTCGAAGTTAGAACATTATCATTGACAACTCTCTCCTCCAATTTACGGAGCCTAATTACTATATTCTTAATACTTGATATAATGCAAAAATATTACAATGATAAAATCGGTCAATAATTATTTAAAACTATTTATACTGGGACTCATACATGCAATTACAAGTAATCCATAATAATATTTTAAATTTTGAAATCGTATTTATTTTTGGCATAGGAAATTTTTGAAATAGTTTCTAAATTTTTCAGTCATTCCGCCTCACCTGCTATCTTCTTCTGTTTGGGAACCACTGAATTATAGCCTCGTGATCGAATTATGGCATTCTTCTTCTTTTAAGTGCGGTGTTCCTTCAGGACTTGAGCGATAATGGCTCTCCAAAAATTCCTGTCTTTTGTTGGTCTAATTAAAATTTCACTCATTATCATCCCACTTTATCCTCATTCAGACAAATTCTGACAAACTCATTAGTAATGTCACTATTTCTCTTTACTTCCCTTGCATTCAGTCTGTCCTGTGAGTATTACATTCTCTATGCACTCAATCTTCGTTAAGTGCTTTATATAAAGTGGGGGGAGGACAAATATTCGTACACTAATTTTTTTTGATTCATTGAATTTCCACATCATGAATAAACATACTATTCATATAATTAACTGTACACACATGCATATAAAAAAAATTATTAAATAGAAATAAATCCTATTTATCTAGTTTAATGGGTGAAAACTATTCGTACAATACAAAAAAGAATGCATAATCTTCATTTAATACTTTGTAGAATAGCCATTATTCACTTCTACAGCAACCAACTTGGCCATTTCAGGATATTTACATTATTTTCAGCAAGCCATTTTTTCGTAGATTTTGCAGTGTGCTTCGGATCTTTATCTTGTTGAAAGATCCAATCAAAAGGGAGTTCAAGATTTTCAACCGAAATCATTAAATTTTCTTCCAAAATATTTTGATATGCTGCGGCATTCGTTCTACCATCTATCACTGATATGTTGCCAGTACCTTTTGCAGAAAAGCATCCCCAAACCATGATGCTGCCACCACCAAATTTCACTGTTGGAACTGTGTTCTTTTTTTTGAAGGCGTCGCCATCATTCCTCCATACATGATTTCTAGAATTACGCCCAAACATCTAAATTTTGGTTTCCTCTGTCCATAATACTCTTTCCCAATACGATTTTTCCTTATGTTCACGAAGGAATTTCAACCTGGCAACTCTGTGTCTTTTCAATAACAGTGGAGTTTTCCGAGAGGAGCGAAACTTTAGATTGTCCCTATGAATTTCATTACTTATTACTCTTCATTATTACTCCTGATGAAAGCAAATCTTCCTGCAACTCTTGACGAGTAACCATTGGATTTTGTTTAATTTGACGCATTAATTTCCTCGAAAATCTTGCAGTAATCTACCGTGGAGCACCTGTTCTTCTTTGGTTTTCAAAAGTTTTGGGTTTTTGTTTATACCTTGCAATGAATGAACTAATGGTAGTAAATGGAATATTCAGGTTGTCAGAGATTTTCCTGTAACTTTTACCTTCTTTCCAGTGCTTAACAATCAGCTTTTATTTTTGTGAATTTGTCAGTTCTTTACCGCTTGCTATGATGATAATCTTCTTGCACGAATATCAATTGCATAATGTTCTTTCATATTTTTTTAGGCTAAAAAATAACTACTGATAACATTATTGGAACATTCTAAAACATTCCACTTGAATAATCTAGAGTATTAAAACAATTTAAAAGTTTTAAAATCTGAAATTTCCATTGTACGAATACTTTTTTCACCCACTAAAATGGATAAATGGGATTTATTTCTACTAAATTATTTTTTCTGTTTTCTATGAATATTTAGTTATTATGCATCTGTGTACAGTTAATTATATGAAAAGTATGTTTATTCATTAGTTGGAAATACAATGAATTAAAAATGGGTATGTGTACGAATATTTGTTTCCCCCCGCCACACTGTATTTCATGTGTCGCTTTCTGGTTGTAAGCATAGGTTTCCTTGTTGTTCCTGTTTTTTAGGACTTCCTCGTTGCTCATATGACCAGCTTATGATATTCTCAGCATACTTCTGTCGAATCATATATCTGTCCCTTTAAGTCTCTTCTTCATTTGTGAGGAAATTGTCTAGCATTCACTGCCATATAGAAGAGATAATCTGTCTATATTTCTGAGATGAAGTATTGTAATTATTTACATTATTCGGACTGTTGTCCTCATCTTCATTGCCATATTCACGGCGTTTCGGTCGTTGTACGCTCCGTCCTTCTTCAGGTAATATATGTGTCCCCCAAGGACACGTGGCCTAGTGGATAAAAGTGTTGTTTGAATCCAGTGATTTAATCCAAAGATTTGTGAGTTCAATACCTGGCTACAGCAGAAGTTAACAAAAATTTAGAGAGCTGAGTTAAAAGGGCGATAACTGATACTGAGACATCCGGAAGAAACATGGCACTTAGAACTAGAAGAGTCTATCCCGGTGAATGAAATAAAGGGTTAAATTCGAAATTCCAAATACCTGAAGAAGGCCGGAACGAATCAACGTTTTGAATATGGCAACAAAGATGAGGACAACAGTCCGAACAATGTAAATAGAAGAATAGATATTTAATATTCATTTCTTAATGAATGTAAAAATTGTCCAGAGCAGTTCAGAAAATTGTCCAAAGCCTTTGTTGTTTTTTTTATTTTAAGGATCATTTTTCATGTCTTAATGTTTTGCTGGGAGGCATGTTTCGATTTTCTTATAGGTTTTCGGATTTTTGTATCCTGGGTAAGACGATAAACTACACCCAGCAGCAAGGCCTCTGATCAGGAGGTTTTGAGGAGCGTGGAACCATATCTTAATTGCTGTTCTTTTCAGGTCCACCCTGAACCGGGGTGATAGCACCTGCTAGGTTCCTATCTATGGGCAAATAGTTACCCCACACACAAACTGGTGTCAAAACACCGTGAAAATGTAATTGGTTTTAATTCCAGTAATATATTTTGGAAAACAATACCAGCAATACATTTTTGAAGAAAAAATTATTACCAGCGATACACTTTTGAAAAAAATATTACCAGCAATAAAAATATTGTCGGCATTAGATAACCCATTGAAGTTGGTATGGTTGATTGAGGTTGATAAAACCAAACCAAACCAAAATATTACTAGAAAGACCAGTGAAAATTTCACAGTTTACCTATTTTAATTTTCTGACGAATCTTAGTTCTTCAGTTAATGATTGAATAAGCAAATGAGGAGTTCTGCGACAATAAAATACCCACAGACGTTTCGGCCTTCTTCAGGTGATTTGAATTTCGAACTGAACGCTTTATTTTGTCCACCGGAGTAGATTGTTCTATTTCCACGTGCCATCTCCCTTTAACTCCAAGTTTTTGTTCACCATTGCAGTAGCCAGGTATTGAACTCACAACTCTTTGTGTCAAGTCAATGGATCCAACCAACGCTTTTATCCATAGCTCAGAAATATAACTAGACACAAATGAAAAGATTTGAAATTTACAGCTTTTACCATTTCACTTAAACAGAATTAAGTAGTTCTATATTCCCTTCTTTCTTTCTTTCTTTCTTTCTTTTCTAACTGAAACCAAGTAGAGTCTCTGTCTGACTGTCTTTCTACGCGAGCAAAACTGAATAGCCCATTATTTATGAGGTATTGGCAGGGCGTAACGGTCGTTCTAACTAAGAGAGAGAAATAATCGCACGAGTCAACGACAGTCTCAAACTATTATGGATCCCAATGCGAATATTTTTTAGCTATTTTAGTGTTCTTTGTTAACACATACATACTTACATACATACACACATACATACATATACACACACACATACACGCTTTCAGATAAACTGCAAGCAATTTTAGTCTTGTTCACTGAAACAAACAAATATATATATGTACTTTAAAGAGGTCAATTGAATACCCGACCTTGGTTTCGACCTCACGGTCTCATCAGGTAATATTTTTTCAAATGACCATCTTAACGCTCAAGTTATTTTTACTTTTATTTATTTTTTTCACACGTGTATTGAGCACTTTTTAATACGACTCCTTCCTGGTCTTATTCAACTCTGACAATTAACCTTTTATATATATATATATATATATATATATATATATATATATATATATATATATATATATATATATATATATATATATATATATATATATATATATGTGTGTGTGTATGTGTGTGTGTATGTGTGTATACTTATATAAACAATATATATATATATGTATACATATATTGTTTATACGTTATTTTCGTAGATATAATTTATTTAAGTAAATGGTCTATTTTTTTAAAAAAATTAAACAGTATTAATTACATTTACCGGCTTGATTGTTAGAAAATTTTCGTAGAAAATATGCAGATCAAATAATGGTTCCCATAATGGGTTACAAGTTCGATTCCTGTCGGAGAAATTTCTCGAAAGTTCTAAAAGATTTCTGATTAATTAAAAAACAGAGCATTTACTTAAATAGATTATATCTTTAAAAATAACGTATGAACAGAATATATATTAAATAATTGTCAAACTTTATCTATTTCATAATATGTTGCCAATGTTTTCGTTAAGGTACATTTTTTGAGCAGATATGATCGTTCGGGAATGATCGTCGAAGATTTGTAAACAGTAATTTGGACATTATGACCAGACACTTTCTTTTTATATATGGTATATCATGTCAGATCAGTTGACGATTCCGTATAGGACACAGGTTCGATTTCTATCCGAGAACGCATATCTTCTACGAAATTTCTCGAATATTCAGGCCAGTAAATGTAATTAATACTGTTTAATTAAAAAACAAAGAATTTACTTAAAAAAATTAGATCTTAAAGATAAGCACCAGTTTTCGGTTAGAGGTCTCACTATCTTTGGCCATATTTTAGCGAAAAGTGAGTCGCATCCGATCCCCAAAAGATCCCGGCAATCGTAACCAGTCGCCCTCCAGAGACACCCGGACCTGAACTCTGGAATTTTATTTACTAATTATTTATTTTAGTATACTTTTTGTTTTGTTTTTTTCTCTCCTCCACCAATAGGAGTAGATAAATTCGCCTATCATCCGGTTCACACTCCTTACCGGTCTTTTGATTCTTGTTAAGGACTGGGTTTCCGGTTCCTTCTAAAATCTACTCCAGCTTTGTACTAACGTCTACCTATGAACTCTGAAATTTTATTAACTAATTATTACTTTCTCTCTCCTCTACCGATAAAATAGGTTCGCCCATCGCCCGGTTCACACTCTTCCCAAGTATTTTGAACATGAGTCCCTTGTTTATCTCTTGCATCGTGTTTAGGGTTAGGTTTCCGGTTCTTGCTAAAGTCTACTTCAACTCTATACTCCTAAAGCTTGCCCTTTCTTACACTAATACAACTCCACACAGTTACTCCCTATATTGAGTGGCTCTTGGGCTTTGCATTGAGTGAACATTAGTCAAAAAAGTCTACTCATTCCGAGGCATGGCTCAGTACGTCTCGCTATTTATAACACAAACGATGGCCAGACGATCAATCGACACCTGTTACATAAATATATACACATGTATTTACTTCTCCTGGATTTTTTCTTTCTCTATATCTCGTATACGCCAGGGACTTGAAACTTCAACTTCTAAATTATACTTCTGTATTATATTGTGTATATCAAGATTGATTTTGGCTTCGTTTCGTTTGTTTTACTGCATATCAACCTGAATGGGTTATTTAATGCCGACAAGATTTTTTATTGATGGTAACATTTTTTTAAAAAAATATATTGCTGGTAATATTTAAAAAAATGTATTGCTGGTAATAATTTTTTCAATAATGTATTGCTGGTAATAATTTTTTCTTGAAAAATTTATTGCTGGTAATAATATTTTACAAAAACGCATTGCTGGTATTAAAACTTATTTTTACACTTTCACAGTTCCCTGACCCCAGCTTGGCGGTTAACCACTTGCCCATAGCTGAGACTCCAACAGATGTCACCACCCCGGATCAGTGTGTACCCGGGAACACCAGAAATCAAGAGGTGGTTCCACGCTCCTCAAAACCTCCTTGCTGCTGGATGTAGTTTATCATCTTACCCAGGACGGGATTGATTTTCTATTTATCAACACTGTGTGAATTTTCTTTTAATCATTACACAAGGCCAATATACACCCAAATTAATCATACAGTGGTGAGAACAGACACTGGCGTATGATAAACAACTCATCCATAACATATAACCCTGTTAACCCCTATAGTCAGCACCGGCCATGCAAAAAAGCCGCTTACTAGCATTTTTTTATTTTTATTTTTTTTTCACTCTTTCTTTTTCCTAGAAATCCACACGTGATGTCACATAATATTCACGCAAATGTTGTTAATGCCAAATACGATATCAGACACTGAAGGACGGAGAGAGACAGACAGAGCGTTTTAAAACGAAACTCAACTTTATTTTCATTTTTAATTTCATTTTACAACGGAAGAATTCATGTTTTAACGGTTCGGTTTTATTTGTTTTTAAAACTCGTAATTATGGTCGTTTTATCCGTCAAGAAGCAATTGATAAGTTTTTGAAAAGGGTGTTTATTTTTTACCAACTTTGTTGTAACCGATCAAATGCAGAAAATAAAAGCAGCGAAGAAAACATGTATTACGGGAATCGTTCACTTATAGGTTTTTTTTATGTAAACTGTTCTAAGTATTTCAATATACACGTTTACTAACAACAATTTAGACGTTCCATAAAAATTAGCCCGCACCAAAATTAACTAAAAAAGCTGTTATGTACTTATAAGTGTCTCCTCCAAGCAGGGTCGGTTCAAGAGTTTCTTCCCAGCAATACGAATCTATGATACGGGCTTCAAACTCTAACACATTTCATGTTGTATAAGTGTTATGGGACCTTACCTATAACGACAACGTGAACTGTTCCAAACACTATGCATACTGCGTCTCTCAAGAGAGAGGGACGAGACGGAATCGAGTCATGAGCAGTCTCTGACTGTTTGCGTCTTCTGTCGAACTCTCTGCTTTGGCAGAGAGGAACCCGGACGAGGCTTTGCCGAAGGGCAAAGTTTCGTCCGGGGAGGTAGACAGTCCCTGAACCCGTTTATACGGGTTCTAAATGGGCATATTTTTGGCCGGGCCTACGGGCTCGGGGAGCCCACATTAAACCGGCCTTGTGCCACATTCGACCCACGTGGGAGGGTTGTTAAATATCGAGACGGAATCGAGTCTCTGACTGTTTCCGACTACTGTCAAACTCTCTGCTTTGGCAGAGAGGAACTCGGACGAGGCTTTGCCGAAGGGCAAAGTTTCGTCCGGGGAGGTAGACAGTCCCTGAACCCGTTTATACGGGTTCTAAATGGGCATATTTTTGGCCGAGCCTACGGGCTCGGGGAGCCCACATTAAACCGGCCTTGTGCCACATTCGACCCACGTGGGAGGGTTGTTAAATATCGAGACGGAATCGAGTCGTGAGCAGTCTCTGACTGTTTGCGACTTCTGTCGAACTCTCTGCTTTGGCAGAGAGGAACCCGGACGAGGCTTTGCCGAAGGGCAGAGTTTCGTCCGGGGGGGGGGGGGGTAGACAGTCCCTGAACCCTGTTTATACGGGTTCTAAATGGGCATAATTTGGCCGAGCGTATGGGCTCGGAGAACCCACATTAAGCCGGCCTTGTGCCACATGCGACCCACGTGGGAGGGTTGTTAAATATCGAGACGAATCGAGTCGAACCGATAGTAGTTCACGCCAAACCAGACTGAGAGTCATACTAACCCTCAACATCTTGTATTATTATTCTGTGTAATATATCTTTATTTCTACTCTTCTGATCGTGTTGTTCTTCCTTGGTCCTGACCTTGGACCATAACAATAAGATAGTTTTCTATCATTATTATTATTATTATTTATAAGGTAGTATTCATGTTATTGGGGAGTAATGGATAGCGGCTCGGATTGAGGAATCGGAGAGCCGAGTTCAAATTCCAGTCGAATCCATTACATTCACTTACTTGCTAATACCCTTGGGAAAGGTATGAGTCCTCTTCTTCTTCCCCATAGCTACGGGTAAATAGCAGGACAGACCGGGTTCTATAGCCTTGGATGGCAACTGGTGTACCGCAGAAAGAAATGGCAACCTACTGCGAGAAAAAATCTGCCTCGTCAGTCATGTATCGAAAGATACATGATCGCCTAAGCGTGTATCACGCATGGCACATAAGTGACTGATTCATATTATTAATGGATTATATGCAATATAGGTGAACATTTCAACTAGAAAAATGGAAAATAAACATAATGGATTCTATCTAAATACAAATTAGAGACATGTCATACTAGATCATTCCATCTTAAATAAATCAACAATGTTTTGTGGCAATTTTTAACACCAACTAGAGATTTTTCCTGTTAAAATTTGAATAATTTCAACACATTTAACATTATGCATAAAACATAGTGAAATTTATATAGTGTTTTTCGGGACTTAGCATGAGTAAAGCAAATTCACTGATTTGGGGTGGGGGGAAAGAAAGACTCCACAATGACACCAAAAGGCTTTCTCCCACCCCAAGTCGGGACGTTCGGGGGTAATATGAACCGGCCCTGCATACAAAAGACAATGTCTTAATATTGGAGGGTCGCGATTTTTCTAGATACTCAATAAATAGTGGTGGTTAATTAAAATGAAAGTTGGTAAATAATTGAAAGTATCAAAAAAAAAAAAAGAAACATTTTTTTTAGGATCACTACTGTAACATCCAATCGTATCTCAAGGACTTCTTGCATTTTCCGGTTGTCAATCTGTCAATAGAATTGCCAGTACCTAATGTGAATACCTACCTTTGTGTTAAAAGGTGCATTTCTGTTATTTTAAAGTAAAAGTACGAAATTTGTTTCGCATAAAAATAAAACTTTATTTCAGCTAAAATTCCTCAAAGAATATTTCTTAAAGAATATAAATTTTAACCCTCCCACCGCACAAAAATAAACAATAAATAGATACATTTTTGAAAAAATAAACAAGTTTCTCGGAAGATCGCGAAAGCGTGAAACCTAAGGTCACAAATAACTCTCCAGGCAACAGTACATATATATAAAGATATACATACTTTATATATATATATATATATATATATATATATATATATATATATATATATATATATATATATATATATATATATATTATTTTTATATATACATATATATATATACATAGATATAGTTTATTTATTATATACATACATATACATATATATATATACTTTGTTTTATATATATGCATATATATATTTACACATATATATGTATATATATATATATATATATATATATATATATATATATATATATATATGTAGATATACATATATATTAACGATCAAAGTCAGATCAAATATTGATCGGAATCCGATAGTATGATAAAATATAGAATAAATAGGAACTGCATATACCGTATATATATAAGTCAACATCAATGTTACAAATCATTTATTTATATTAATTCTCTATGTATATATATGTATATATATATATATATATATATATATATATATATATATATATATATATGTATATATATATATGTAAAGTACGTATTTACCTATATATGTGTGCGTATATGTATGTAGATATATGTGTGTATGTCTGTATATATATGTGTGTGTATATGTATGTATATATGTGTGTATATACATGTATATATAATTGTATATATACATATATACGTATATAAGTATGTAAGTTTTGAAAATTCTTCTGACGCAATCAAAACATATATATATATATATATATATATATATATATATATATATATATATAATTTTTAATGGTTTTAATGCAACCGACTGTGAAATGACGCAAACAAAATTGAAAATACCAGAGTTTCTGTCTTTTTGTCTGTTTTTTTTTAACAATCTCTGACGAAACTTTAATAAAAGTGAAGCATATTAGATTGATATACATTTCAAATTTGTTATTTTATCATATATATAAATATTCACACACACACACACGCACACACATACACACACACACACACACACACACATATATATATTCATACCTCTTTAAGGCAACTGATGTAGTCTGCTGTGATGAGTGTGAAAATATAAAATCGTGACAATTTACCCGTCGCATCCTCTGTGTGTGTGTGCGTATATATATATATATATATATATATATATATATATATATATATATACTCACACACACACACATATATATATACAAATATATACATATACAAATATAAACATATACATATATATACCTATACATATACATACATATGTATATATATATATATACTTATATACGTATATATGTATATATACAATTATATATACATATATATACAAACATATATATACACACACACATATATATACAGACATACACACATATATCTACATACATATACGCACACATATATAGGTAAATACGTACTTTTTATATATATATATATATATATATATATATATATATATATATAGAATTAATATAAATAAATGATTTGTAACATTGATGTTGACTTCAGCTTCCCGACTGCAGAGTTTCGTGAACGTCATATATATATATATATATATATATATATATATATATATATATATATATATATATATAAGGACAGAGAGAGAGAGAGGGGGGGTGGAGAGAGAGAGAGAATAAAAATATTCGAACAAACTATGTAAGATGGAAGTTGTTGTCTATGGTTAATTTTTATTTTCTTGTTTACATCTTGCTGTGTACGAGGAAAACTTTAAATACAACAGAATATTTCTTATGATAAAATACATTGGCATAGCAAACTCGTTAGATAATTTGTTGCCAAATTTAACGTCTCTTATTCGAGTGAAATGTTCCTTAATCTTGGCCATACTTCGAGGCAGACATTCCTTTTTCAAGGCTAGTCTCTCAATCCATATTAATGATAAGGCTCATCCGAACCTCGTCCCAATCGTTTTCCTCCGTGAAATCAATCGGATTCAATGGCTTAAGCTCGTCTGGGATGCTACACCTCTTAAGGACTATTGGAATGATTGTCTTTTCCTCCACTTTTCTTTCTATGGCTTGGGAAAGGCATTCATCATTCATGTATCTTTTCCAGTTATTTTCAAGGTAATTTGGTGTTAGGAGAATGACAAGTTTACGACAATCTTTTATTCCAGTGCAGATGCTTTCGAACACTCGCTCGCCAGGTGCAAAATCACGGCTCTGTATGCAACCTGAAAAAATAAAATAAAAAGCATGATTTGTATCTGATGCATAGAGGTTAGTGATATTTCTAAAACTACATTCGTTGACGGAATAAACTGTGTCGTCAGTTTTATAATAAACCCTCACAATAACATATAATAACTACTTGAATGATTTGTTTTTTATGGATTATCAACCCTATTTAAAAGTTGAAACACATTTAGGGTTCTAAGGACAATATTTTATGTAAATGAATATGTCGTGAAACACTTTTTTTTAAGGCAATTCACCTCAAGCAATGCGGGAGTGTCACTAGCACGCAAGGGGTTACAGAGGATTGGGAACAAGAGTAAAGAGGCGTGTTTGAGGAAAGGATACAGAGGAGGACGGGGAACAAGTTCAGGGCATCAGATGTCGATTGACATTACACTTGAATATTTGAAGATTATAGTCATCGGGGAAGCAAGTAAGGCGAAGGAAGTTTCACAGACGGGAAGTGCGGAAGAAGCTGATGGAGAACGGTTACATTTAACCGTTTTGACAGTGAAAGAGTGAAACCGACATGCCAGCCTGGTAGCACGTTTAATTTATGAAGTCCGGGAACCAGCGACAGTAGCTTGTCGGGACAGTTGCCGTGAAAATATTTGTAGAAGAGACAGAGGGAGGCCACAGCACGTTGGTGGAATAGCGATTGTAGACTAGATGCCAGATCAGGACATATCATCTTAAATATTCGTCTCTGGAGTTTGTCGAGGACCTCGAGACGTACAGCGGAAGCACCAGACCATATATGACAGCAATATTCCATGCAAGGACGGAACGGTTGATTTATAGATTTGAAGGATGGACTCAGATGAGAAAAACTTTCTGGCACGACATAGAGAGCCAACTTTCTTTGCGGCAGATGATGCTGTTAATTCAATGTATTTATTCCTCCTCATGTCAATGGACAGCGTGAGAACAAGCAGGTGTAACGAGGCTCTCTCAAGGAGTCATTCTGATGGTAGGCAAGAAGGGGTCTCTGTGGAGAGTAAAGGGTTTTGAGAATAACGATGATTTTTCTAGATACAAGACCTTCTACTTAACCCATAGAAAGGAGGGAGAGAAATTGATGGAATTTTACAAAGGTTAGTTTTGTGTAAGTCAATATAATAGTAATAAAGAAAACATCCGAGAAAATAATGTAATGTAAAGATGAGAGCAGAGATGGGAATAATGTCTAGACTAATGAGAAATTTGCAGGTCATAATATCAGATGATGAATGAAATTAAAGACGACACATATCGACGACATGAATGGCAAAAGCAAGGATAAAGTTTGTGTTTTTAATATCTACTAGCATGCAGTAATCTTTCAACGGGGCCCCAGTGTGAAGCTATCTAAAAATATGCAACTTTGGTCAAATTGTTTCATTGTTAATTAGTCGTGAGTTTGATCGTCACTTTGAATCCGATACATCATTCGTAATTAAATATTCTGAAAGCGTTGATATGGAAAAGTCATCAATCTAAAGTAACATAGACAACACATCATCTCATGATTCTGTCAAGGAAGAAAGGTTCTGAACATACCAACTGTAAAATCATAATATAAACTAAGTCGGTAAGGGTAACGGCAATATTTCATCACAGAAATATCAATAAGAATATCTGAAGACCGCCTAAAAAGAAAGGGTCTGATAAAAACAGATATCAGTACCATGGTGTGAATAAATGGAGGTATAATTTGCATTATATCATATAAGAATATCAATATGGGAACAATGAATGATTCCTCTGTAGAAACACCTTAAGTATATGATTAATTGTTTACTAAGAGCATTGGAATAATAGTGTTTTATCACTGATTATCAAATATTTTCAATACTATTTTGTTTGTTCTTCGGGTGTTGTGATACGTACCTTTAAATTTGATTTCGTCATCATATTCCTCAAGTTGTGGTCGTAACATATTATTTACCCAGTCTTTGTCTTTTTCTGAATGTGATACAAAGAAATCACATTGACAATTGTCTGATCTCTTCGATTCTTGAATCTCATTCGGTCCATTTTTCTCAGTTTCTTCGTTGTCCTTTTCTTCTAGTTTATTCTTAAATGATTCCATTTGCATCTTACATTCCTGATGTTGTAATGCTTCTTCGATAAGCATCTTACAACCCTTCGCATCATATTTTATCATATTTTCTACTAAAGCAATCATTATTTCAGCGCTTTTTTCCAGTATCATCTGCATGGCATCTGTTACCCACTCATCGAGACATCTTTTGCTTGCCTCTTTTAATATAAAGCGGAATTCTGTAAGTAAGTTTGTATCTTTTTCTCGCTCGTAAAAAGCCAAGAAACACTTGGAAAGCATTTTAAATACACCAGGAAAATTCTCAGACCATTTGTTCAATTCCAGTACAGTTTTCAAAGACTCAATACTTTTCCTGTATTCACCAATAACCAGGCAACATTTTCCGAGCAGATTGTAAAACTTAACATTTTTACTTATGTCCCATTTGTTTAATGCTTCATGAATAATGTCTAGGGCTTCATATATAAAATATATTTGTTGACATTTAAATAAGTGCAGGTCAGGTTTTGCTAATTCAAAGCAGATATACGCCATTCTTAACATACAGATATGCGTACGTCTCGACTGCATACAGACATTTCCATCGTTGTAAGAAAGCTTCAAATTATGATTGATTTCATTTTCATCAGATTTTGTTTTGATCAGTTGTAGACTATAAAAATAATATGTATCTCTTCGGCCCTCATAGGCAAGCCAGTTAATATGTGGGTCTGGCAGTAGACTGATAGATTTACTGAAAGCATCTATAGCTTCCAAATAATTTTGTATATTCTTTAAGTACTGTCCATATATTCTCCAAATGTTATGCTGTTTTGGACAAATGCTTATTGCCTTTTTCAGCATGGAGTCAGTATCTTGACCTCTTTCAGCATTTTCCATTCGTAACCCTTGAACAAAATAGATATATGACTTGGCAACATATATATCCATGTGTTTTTGTAAATTTTCAATTGGTGGGTGATTTTTGATCATATTCAAATGGGTTTCATGTGATTTTCTAAGATTTTCAGCACGTTTCCTTTCGTCACCTTTTCTATATCTATGCATATTCAATCTGTTCCTGGCAAAGGCAAGATTGTATTTCCAAACCCAAATTTCTTCTGGAGAACATTTCATGTTTTCAAGCATTTTAATTCCTTCCTCAAATTTTTCAACAGTCATTTTTATCTCATCGATTGCTTTCTCATAGGGTGGCTCGGGAATTTCTTTGACCACTTTATAGGCTTCTATAATCAATTTATTTGCTTTGCTTATCTGTTCTGTGTGTTGGCTCTTTGCATTAAGTTGTCTCCAAGCGTCTTTCAGAAGAACTCTTGGTGATTTGCTTTGGTCGTCTGGCAAATCATAGGTTAGCAACAATGCCTGACCTAATATACCTTTCGCCTGCGACAATGTGTCCTCTTTGTATGATTCCAGTTGTGTTTTATATTTATCAGAATCTCCCTCAAGGCCCATTTCTTTGTAGACATAAATTAAGTCGGCAAGAGCATTCAAATCCTTGGGATTGTCTGCGATTAGTTTCTCCAATATCAAACGAGCAGTCGTTCTGCCTGCGTCCATGCAGAAGAAGAACAGCGCTTGGATGTTATAAATTGCTGGTTTTATATAAATTGGTTCCATTTTGAGTTTATTATTCAGGATTTTGTTTTGAATGAAGAAATAGCGGTTGGTGACCTTTTTTCCAGTATTCAAACCAATATGAAACAAGCCCGGTTTGAAAGTCTCCATACTGAAAATAGAAGAATATTTGCAATTACATTTTCACTCATTATGTCTCTCACTCTGTATATATATATATATATATATATATATATATATATATATATATATATATATATATACTGGCACACAGATTATCTCTTGTATAAAATGTTGGTGTTATCTACTAAAAATTGTCTAATGTTCATATTTTTTTATTTGTCATATGTTCATTATTATGAGTGCCAATTGCATTACATTTCTTTCTCCATTGAAAACAAATTTAGCAAGATTCGAAAGTACTCAGGAAAAATAACATAAAACATATTCTTTGGAAATTTGAAAGATTTAATAAAAAAAATGGCATAACTTGTCCATATTATTTAATAAAATATGTTTAAGAGAATTTTTGATACCGAAAAGCATAAGATAAATAATAGTATAAAGGAAATTTACATTAACCAGAAAGAGAAGCGTCTCTCTTTTTTAAATTTGGAATTTTTAATGCAACTATAACAGCAAAAACGTTTCGATTTCATTTTTGCCTTGAAAAAGTCGGAAGACGGCAAAAACTAAGATTTTTTCCAATTGTCATCTTATACCATAGTTAGGTCATAAAAAGTTTCGTAATCCGTATGGATAATAACAAGGATGATGTAATCCAGAGAGCTCAATGTAAAAACAGAGCGAATATTAATTTAATTAAAATAAAAAAAAAAACAGACAACCTTAAAGGCCCATTGATTATATTTTATTTCCCCAGAAAGTTATTTTCCCTGGTTGCTCAGATTATATTTCCAAGTATAAAAAATGGTTTAAAATTTATATATTATTTTTGTACAAGCTTTCGAGGGGTAGTTTTAAGTTGATGCAAGGTGATAGAGAGAGGGGTTTTGAAGTTTTAAAGGAACACAAAAATTTAAGTTTGACCGAAATTTGATTGATTTAATAAAAAAATTTGTCCATATATTTAATTTTTCTTATGTTCCTATAGTTTTTTCTTCTCTACATACTTTATGTTCAAAAAAGAAAAAAATATAAGAACACGAGAAAAATTAAAGGAAAAAATATAAGATCACGAGAAAAATTAAAGAAAAAAATATAAGAACACGAGAAAAATTAAATAAAAAAATATAAGAACACGAGAAAAATTAAAGAAAAATTAAGAACACGAGAAAAATTAAAGAAAAAAATATAAGAACACGAGAAAAATTAAATAAAAAACTTAACCGCAGTACCTTGTCAGTCGTTTTGAACGAAACTTGTTTAAAGGAGGGATTGCTGCACAAATACACAATTACACACACACACACACACACACACACACACACACACACACACACACACACACACACACACACACACACACACACACACAGATATATATATATATATATATATATATATATATATATATATATATAATCAAACAAACAGGTAAACAGATATTTCGGATTTGATAAATATGGTGGAAGAATCACCCTGGACCATTTAGAAAATGAATTTACACCTTGCTTATTGCCAGAGTTGTGTTATAGTTGAATACAACTTCTAGTAAAGATCCTACCATGTTTATTTTTCCCTGCAATTTATTCAACTATCGACGACAAGTATGTGAAACCCAAGCACTTGGATATTGATACATCTGACCCAGACATTACTGACAAGTGGAATCATTGGAAAACGTTATTCGACAGCTTCATGACACCATCAGAGACGTCCTCTCTCACGAGAATATCCGTAACAGAAAAGCTAACCCTATTATTTCATTATGTCTCTACTCGGGTTTATACCAATATTACTTCCTGTGGGGACGACGAGACTGTTGTTGGCATCTTAGAGGGCATGTTCGTCAAAAGGTAAACCGCCATTTTCGCTCCCCACCTTCTCTCACCTGGAAGGCGATACCCGAGGGATACTTGGATCATTATTTACGGGCATTAAAGAAATTAAGTCGGGACTGCGACTTCAAGACATTGACAAAAGACCAAACCCGGGACGAATTCATAAGGGATGCCTTTAGTAACGAGCTATCGTCTCAATAAATAAGACAAAGACGGCTCGAAAATAAATCTTTAGATCTGGTAACAGCTTATGACCAGGCCCTCTTACTAGACAAGGCACAGAAACAGCCTACCTCTTACCTACAATCTGGAATCGTCGATGCTACCTCAGAACAACCTCAAGTTCATAATTTTCCTCTGCCCAGGGTACGTCATCTCTCGCTACAAATACTCTCTATTGGACCCCAGTTATGTTCTCATGGTCACACAGTTCCAGCACTCACTTCTCCCGTCTTTCATAAACCCTATTACTGCTGCCTCAACTCGGCGCGAACTTAATTCTTAACCCGTTCATCCTGCTCTGCACAAGTGTCGATATGCCACAAGTGTGTATGTGGAGGTGGGTATTTTTGTAAAGTTTGCCGGTCTGTTTCTTCTCCCCGTCCAGCAGCACGGACGACTCTAGCAATCAATATAGTATCAAAGTTTCGTTAATGCATATATTGCAAAAGTAATCCATTGGAAAATTACGCGTTGTTATAGTAAATTAATTATGACAAGCGCCTTACTATCTTCTAAAATTATGGGTTATTGCCTGGTCAGACTATAAATGAAACAAAAAAGTTACGATTATATTAAACACCTAGTAATGCACGACCTATGATGTGACGCTATACTAGGTCATGACATCCTCAGCTGGTACTCCAGTGTTAAAATCCCTTATGGAGGCCCCAAACCCGTGCTAAATATCTGTGGCATGACCACTACAGATATATAATATCCCTCTCTCTTCGATAATCTGATTACAGGCTCTAAACCAGTAGCTATCAACTCTAGGCGATATTCTTACGAAAACAAGAAATTTATTCAAGCAGAAATAACCAGAATGCTAAAGAGAGTGAATAATAGAAGAGAGTAAATCTCCCGTGGAGGGTTCAAATTTTAATAACATCCTCTGAAAAAAAAAATGAAAAGAAAAAGCGAATGCTTATAGACTACACGCAAACTATCAACCGACTTAGAATTAGATGCATATCCGTTAACCCCGTATTGACGAACACCTGCCACCAGGTAGTAATAAATGCAAAAGACAAGCCTTACAAAGATTTTGAAGCTTGCGGGCAACGATATCAATTTTGGGGGATTCGATTTGGCATTACGAACAGAGTAACCAGCTTCCAAAGGGTCAGTCATAAAATAATGACCAACGAGAGATTGCAAAACACTTTACGCCTACATTGATAACGTAACGGTGTGCACCTTTGACAGAACAAATCACGATCGCAACCTGAAGCGGTTCCTGGTCGCTGTTGGAAAATGCAACCTAACTTTAAACATTGAAAATCGTTTTTCGGGTTAAACATAATTAACCTACTAGGATAAGCCGTCATCCAATGCACCTTAGCGCCGGCCCCTGAACGGCTGAAGCCACTATTAGAATTACCGATCCCTAATACTATATCCGCCTTAAGGCGAGACATGTGCATGTTCGCACATTATTACCCATATGTAGCCCCATTCTCTGAAAAAATACACCAGTTAACACAAATTACCAGTTTTCCTCTAATACCAAAACCTTTGAGGACCTAAAGAGTAATATCATCAGTTCTGTTATCGTGGCCGTAGATCACTCTATTTTCCCGGTGGTAGAGACAGACGCCCTCGACTGCGCCATTAAAGCCTCACTGAGACAATTCGACCGGTCCGCAGCCTTCTCCTCCTCTAGAACACTTTCATGGCTGTAACGACGACAGTCAGCGATAGAGAAAGAGGCTTATGCAGTTGTGAAGGCCTTAAAGAAATGGCGACACCTTTTCAGACTAGCCACCGACCAAAAGTCTGTTTCATTCATGTACAGCCCTAGGACGACTAGACAGGTAAAAAACGAACAAATAACCAGATGAAGAATTGATCTGTTCTCCTTTTCATTTGATGTCGTCTATCGTCCTGGCAAGGAAAATGAAGAGGCTGACGCCCTTTATAGGGTGTGTGGATCATTAAAAGGCACAGAAGATCTCCTGAAACTGCACAAACAACTGCGTCACCCGGGTATCAGCAGAATATGATACGTAGTCGAAACCTACATTTATCCGTCAAAAAGTCGGAAGGATTTTGAACTGTCAGATGTGCTCAGCTGTCAAATCCGGGTTTTACCAACCCAAACCAGGAACTACTGTAAAAGCCAACCAACACTTTGATAGGCTCAACTTAGATTTCAAGGGACCGCTACCAGCCATAACTAGACATAAATACGGTAATCGATGAATACTCTAGGTTCTCATTCGCTTTTCCCTGGTCAGATGTTTCAACAGAATTAGTAATACAATGTCTCTGCTCCTTATTCTCAATTTTCGGTGTACCAGCGTACGTCAACACCAATAGAGGAAACGCTTTCATGTCGGGACAACTAAAAAGATTCCTAATTGAGAGGAACCTGGCTGTGAGACAAACCACGCCCTATAATCTTCAAGCTAACGTCTATACGAACGATACAATGAGATTGTATGGAGGACCGTACAACTAGCAGCCGCGAACCACAAGCGCCAAATTACACACTGGGAAGAACTGCTGCCTGAGGCTCTGTACGCGATCAGAAGTCTGTTGTGCACTAGTACGAATGCGACATCGTATGAGAGATTTTTAAATATCCCAAATACGACTGCTGGAAGGCAATCAAACATCTTGCTCAGAGATTTTGCATCTGGATGGGTATCGAATCCACAGGAAGGATCCCTCATTCTTGAGCCTATAAACTTCCCCACTAATAGCACCGACGTTACGATTCTTCCGAGGACCAGAGCCCAGAAAACTGGAGAGACGCCGATACCAACAACAGATCAGCTCCACAAAAGCACAGACGCTGGTGACTCGTTTTCGGACTGAGGGTCCTACTTCGTGTAGGAGAGAGAAAAGAATTACAACTAGATTATTCCGGCAGCACCCGAAACCCTGATCAGGGACAGCCGTGACGTTCCGGACGAATTCACAAAAAATTCAGTCGTTGGAACGAATACGTCACTTACGACTGAACAAAACTGAGCGGAAGAAACTAATCTGAAGAAGCCAGAACATTTGCTCCCATCTGGACCACTTATAAAAATTTAATCACTACACTGTTTGTTGCCAGATTTGTGTTATAGCCGAATAAAGCTTCAAGTAAAGCTCCTACCACGTTTGTCTTCATTACGTCCCCACATTTCCTCAGTGATCCCAACGCATTTTTCGAATATACAGTTTTATACTTTTTTTTATTCTACCGTGAAGGAGCCAGAAAAGGGGCAGATGCAGATGAAACGTGTCATGTATAGGTTTTCCACATTGTATCATTATCTTCAATGTATGGTTAAACATTAACAGTTTAAGCGTATAAAGAATACAAAAAAAAACTAGTCATACATACCTTTTTAAAAGTTTTTCTTTTTGATCGGGAAAAGTTGGCAGAAATCAACACTTGCTCTGTTGTTTTTGGTCTGGTGTCGTTTTTTTTTTGTTATTAAGTGCCTTTATATAATACGACAGCCAAGCGTAGATTTCTAAGAAAGACAGCCACATCAAACATTAAAAAAAATCAATTGATATCCTAGCTTTTTCCAATAAGACGTGTTTCGTTTTTATTCTCTCTGTACCTCCCCATTTGAAATGTATCTCTTCTTAACTTCCTTTAAGTCTCATCTGCCCACCGAGGGTGTGGTTTATTGGAAAGCCTGTTGAATAGACAAACACATACAGAATAGAAAAGAAAAAACATGCAATGGCATATTTTTATTTGTTCGATCTTTACAACTAACTAATACTGACTCATGAAAGCTTACGTCACTCAAATATTGGCCATCCATCTGTAGCTGCTATTTGAACTAATAATACGAGAAATGCGATTCTATAATTGCCCCCCCCCCCTCTGGAATTGATTCCCCCAACTACATAGTCCTCCCTATTGGAAATACCCTGGTGACATACCCGCTTCTGGCCCACTACAACTCACCCTCATCACGTAATGGCTACTTTGTGTCCTTGAGTTTCTGGCCCCTGAAATAAAGCCATTACATTCATCTCTAGTAATCTTGACGGAATATCTTTCTTGTACTTGCCTGTCGAAACGTTT
Organism: Acanthosepion esculentum; assembly: GCA_964036315.1. Lineage (NCBI taxonomy): Eukaryota > Metazoa > Mollusca > Cephalopoda > Sepiida > Sepiidae > Acanthosepion > Acanthosepion esculentum. Next base: position 79,945,813 of record OZ038495.1, read on the forward strand.
CTGTTAAAAATCTCATCTAATAATTTCCGCAATGAATGCGAGAATATATGCTATTAGCACAATAAAGAAATATCTGTTTATATTTCTGGCATTAGCTATTGCAATCATTTACACTATTTATATTGTTCGGACTGTTTTCCTCATCTTCATTGCTATATTCACGACGTTTCGGCCGTTGTACGCTCCAGCCTTCTTCAGGTGATTGGAATTTCGAACTGAACCCTTTGTTTCGCCCACCGGGGTAGATTGTTCTAGTTTTACGTGCCGCACCTCTTCCGTGTGTCTCAGTATCAGTTATCTCCCTTTAAATAAACTCTCCAAGTTTTTGTTCACCTCAGTTGTGGCCAGGTATTGAACTCATCACTCTATGCGTCAAGTCACTAGATTCAACCAATGCTTTTATTCACGAGGACATGTGTCTTTGAGGACATCAGTGTAATATGAGCTCTGGTAAAAATGATTACTGAGACATTAGGTTTATAAGTCCCAAATATTCATTCACTCGTGGACACATAGCCCAGTGGATAAAAGCGTTGGATGAAGCAATCCAGTGACTTGACCCAAAGAGCTGTGAGTTCAATACCTGGCTACAGTATAGGCGAACAAAACTTGGAGAGTTGGCTACAGTTGGGCTGAGGTAAACACTAGGAAGAGGCATGGCACGTGGAACTAGAACAATCTACACCAGTGGACGAAATAAAACGTTCAGTTCGAAATTTCAATAAACTGGAGAAACACCGTGAATATGGCAACGAAGATGAGGACAACAGTCCGAATAGTGTAAATAATAAAGAAAGAATAAATATCTAAACATTGTAACCGTTTGAAAAACATCTCCAATAAAGTACAAAAAATAACTATGGGTTTTTTCCTACTTTGTTCTTTAAAATGGGAAAATTAGCGACTTCCCATATGAGTCGATGAAAAAAAAAACGAGACAATTGACAGTTTGAAAAGGCATACTTTATATACGTAATGCATTATACAACGTGAATGAGAAGAGAGAATTGCTAAATATATTCCTTTAGCAGTTAATGTCATGGCATCGAGGTCGAAGACCAAATACACGTATCTGAAATTGATTGAAACACTTATCTGATGTTGATCTTATTCTTCTCCCTATACCTGCTTGTCTATGTATCATTCAGGTTTGATCGTGGCCAGCATCGCCTGTTCTTGTAGTAGGCTAAAACGCGTCCATTCACTTCCGTGGTCGTGAAGCTTCCTCGTTTGGTGTCTAAATTTGGGTTTTACCCATTATTAACAGATAAATGGACTCATCAACCAAGGGGAGGTAACCTATATTTATCATAATGTAAGTACTTTGGGTAAAAGTTAAATGTCTGGAGTGAAAACAGATGTAGGTTAAGAAACACAAACAAATTTGGATAAACATGTCTGCAATAAGGCGGAATTTTCAAAAGGACGATTTTTCCCGCGGCATCGTTTTTATTTTTGCTACAATTCCTCTTATACAATACTTATTGCATCCCTATATGTAATGCACCTTTAAATATTTCAAAACAATTATTTCTTTAGGGGCTACAAATTTGACAGTACCTGAGAACGAATATATTTTGATTAAATTTAGCCTTTAATATAGTAACACGCATATCAGGGTAGGAAGCCTGTCGCTAATTGCATAGCAAATCTTCAGATCTCCTTGCTATAGTGCCACCAGCTCGGACCTTTGCAGTTAATATCGGTCTTGCTACATCCACAGGGTTGAATTTCAGAAGATGAATGTTCTCCTCACAAAGATTTTCCTTAGAACTGCTACTTTGTTGAACAGACACCCGTGTGAATATTTCCTTGAACACTACAACTTTGACCCTTTCACGTCTAAGGTTAAAGTCTGTCCCCCATATCCTCATAATCTTCACTTCCTAATTCCCCCTCTTACTTTCATATCACACACTACATTCAGTAAATCTATTTGAGTGGCTCTTAAGCCTAGTATTCAGTGAACTTTTTACATATCTATAAGTCTACCATTGGTCCATGCTTAGAATATTGCTACCACATATGGCTTGATGCCATATATAGTTTGGTGCACATAGAAGAAGGTTAATTTTTAAAAGTCTTTTACAGATATATTTCGATCAGATGGAACAATCATAGCAATTAAAAGGCATGTTTCCTTCTGGTCTTTTATAATTATATCCGATCTGTTCATTTTAATATTCCTGTTAGTAATTACTCCAAAGTCCTTTAGAACTCTCACTATACATTCCCCTTTTACATGTCTATCAGTCTACCATTCGTCCATGCTTTGAATATTACTGCCACATATGGTCCGGTGCCCCCGCTATTTACCGTAAGCTACTTCATACCCCCCCCCCCCCAAATATCAACAATATTATTTTTTCTGATTTGGCGGCTCGGGTTCAGTCATTTTCCCGTCGCCGTAAGGTTGCCTCTCTGTGTCATTTCTATAAAGATTTTCATGGTAATTCTTCGGATGAGCTCTTTGCTATGGAACGTAACTTTTTAATTTAAGCACATTACTAGACTGGCGTTGAGATCTCATCAATTTACAGTTCAGCTAGATAGATGTAGCCGTAAATTCTATGCTAACAGTTTCTTTTCTCGCACATATCGCTTGTGGAACTAATTTCCGGTTTCATACTTTCCAGTCAACTTTAATCTGCAAAATATCTAAATGCAATGTCAATCACTATCTACTGTCCTACAGATTACTCTTTCCCCTCTCCGCTCATTATTAATGTTTCTGTTCCTAATTCTTCCACAACCATTTAATCCCTTGTGTCTTAGTGGCTTTACTGCCTTCCATGGGGTGATACCGATTAAACAAAAAAATATAGAAAAAAATACAGTAATAAGGTTTAGTGAAAGAGTCCAATCCAAGTGGATCTAACTAACTCCTTTATCCACTGTGCCATGTGTCCTCAAGGTCATATGGTACAGTGGATAAAGGCGAAATAAAGGGTTCAGTTCGACATTCCAACGACCTGAAGAAGGTCGGAGCGTACAACAGCCGAAACGTTGTGATAAATATGGCAACAAAGATAAGGATGATTGTCCGAACAATGTAAATAGTATATATATATATATATATATATATATATATATATATATATATATATATATATATATATACGGAACCGTTGAAAGCCGTCGGTGTTTGTGCTGGCATGAAGTCATCGTGACCGAGGGTTTCAGCGTGTTGGCCTAGTTCAGACTCTTGAGCACGCTAGATAACGCTCTCTCTCCCAGAAACTTTAACTAAGGTCCGCTTAGCATAGTTGAAGTATAAACTACATATGGTCTCTGTGAGTGTTGAACAAACACAAATGTAACTGAGCAGGTGTCTGCAATGGGGATTACCTAACATTCCTGGTAAACTGTCATCCTCGGATTCGAATCGCTGTGCCATTTACCATTTATATATATATATATATATATATATATATATATATATATATATATATATATATATATATATATATATATATATATATATATATATATGAACATAATTAAATAGGCAGCATATACTTTTATAATACAAAGAGTTAATCATACCTTGTATCAATTAGCAATATTAATGCAATTATATATATATATATATATATATATATATATATTCTAAGACTGTATTACGTCAGTCTTTTAACTCTATTGGAAATTCTGGATTTAATCTGGCTCAAATTCAGAACGCTATGACTGATGGCAAAGTCGTAACGAAAATATTTTGATTAGTATCACACTAACTCAGTTACTTTGTTAGTGGAAACAAGGATCGAATTAATACTTTATATACACACGCCACACACGTGTGTGCAGATATGTACGAAAGCGCATGCGCGTAGCTATGTTTAAATAAGATAAACTTGGTCAAAACAAATGAAATTCCTCAGCACATCATGTAGAAAAAGTATTTTCAAACAGGAAATATTAAAACGAAAATACTAGCAATTTTTAATATCTAAACTATATTCGCGTGGAACAGAAAATAAACATGAATTGTCAAGAATTGATAGGATATATAAAAAAAATGTCTAAAAAAAAAAACAATCCTGAAAATATAAACCCAATTCTAATTGAGGATGAAAATCGGTCGAATGCAAAGCATCGAGCGACAAGATAAACAAGTCTTAGAATCGATTCTGCTATTTTGAATTTATTTTGCATCTGACGCTTTTGCGCAAAAAATGGTTTCAGGCACTTGGATAAAATATTTGAAAATATTTTAAAAAATTTCGTTTCGTTTTTATAAAGTTTATTATGCATTCTTTGATGGAATTCGGGTTTCTGAAACAGACTTCACAAGCAATCTATTATCGCCAGGAAAATAATAGATAATAAATAATAAACATTAGAGAAAAGGACAACAACAATTAACTAAATATCTTTTGTTTCTGTAAATTGTTGTTGTTATTATTACTATTATTATTATTATTATTATTAATATTAATAATAATGATATACACGTATACAGGAATGCATTGAACTGCCTAATAATAAAATAATGAAAACATAAAGATACCAAACAGAAAATTATTACAACTTTATCGGAAGACTGGAATCAATTTCATTTAAACAAAAGGAAATGAAAAACAAGAATCAGCTAAAGATATATTAGACATGCAGGAAGGGTTTCGGAAATAAATCCTAACAGCAGAAAACCGATGAGCACAATCTGTAGTAAGGCATTCTGAGCCCTTCCTAAACTGGACAACATAAAAACTTGGAATTTGAATATGATTACGACGAAATTAATGACCATCCACGAAGACTTGCAAGACTTGCACTCTAAAGAATGATGTCGAAACAATACTGTTGTGAGACCGATACTTTCCTACATCATGGACTCTCCCAGTACTATATTATTATGTGAATGGTAGTATCATGGGAGTAAGCACCAGTAATGCGCAGCCGCGTACGATACCAATATCGGACACAACTGGATAGTAAGCTCTGCTTACTCTTACACTATTCTTTGTAACTTTTCTGTTTAATATATCTTTCTTACCTCTAACCCGTGTTCCGTGTTTTCCTTCCGTGGCCCCTACTTCGGGTCCACATCAAATACAAAATGAATTAAATTATTATTATTATTATTATTATTATTATTATTATTATTATTATTATTATTATTATTATTATATCAATTGTGAGTTCAATTCCGAGGCCGGGTAGTGTGTACTCGAACTCGGTGGAAAAAGGCCGCGTAATAACTGAGCATTTACACTATTTATATTGCTACTAATCTTTGTTGTTATATTCACGACGTTTCGGTCGTTGTACACTCCGCCCTCCTTCAGGAGATTGTAATTTCGAACCGAACCCTTTATTTAGCCCACCAAGGTAGATTGTTCTAGTTTCACTTGCCATGCCTCTTCCGGATATCCCAGTATCAGTTATTTCCTTTTAGTAACTCAACTCTCCAAGTTTTTGTTCACCCATACTGTAGCCAGGTATTGAACTTTCAGCTCTTTGTGTGAAGTCATTGGATTACTTCAACCAACGCTTTTATCCACTGGGCCATGGGTCCCTGAGGAAGGTTCGGTTTGGAAGAAGGCTGGAGCGTACAACGGCTGAAACTTCGTGAATATGGCGACGGATATGAGGACGAATGTCTGAACAATGTAAATAGTGCAAATAATCACAATACCTATCTCTGAAATATAGACAAATAACTGAGTAGTACTGAAAATATGAACTAGACAAGATATCTCCCCTAGACATGGGCTGTGTAACGAGAAGAGTTGATTAAATAAAAGTGTTCAGTTCGGAATTCCCTGTAGGTTAGCCTGATCGATATACACTTGATGAAGGCAGATGAAAAAATAACAACAAACAAAGATAAGGACAATAGTCCGCGTGTAAATAATGATAACACCTCATCCCAGAGATTCAAATAGTATTAAAATAATTCTTTATTCATAAACGATAGCTTTTTAGAATTTCTGAGACGATTGATCCTTTCCGACTAGATTCATTGGTTTTGTAGCATTTTCCCCAATATTTGTGCCTTTACACACATCAAAGCAATAACATAAAACAAATAATTATGTATTTTATTGATGCCGCTTATACAATCCTCTCTTCTCCCGGTTATTTCATACATAATGCTAAACGAAAAACATACAAAATTCACAAAACGTAAAAGAAAGAAAATTTAAACCACAACGGAAAAACTAAGCAAAATATATTGAAAATCCCCTTAACTAATGAACTACGAATAAACTTAGCTAATGTAAATCTTAATATTATCACACTTTAAAAATATCAAATATTTGGCATGTACTCTCCTGTCGTCAGATATTCTGTCTTAATTTCGTATTAAATTGAAATAAACAATTATAGTTTAGATATTTGAAAAAAATATAGGTTACCCGGATCGACATACTCCTGATGAAGGCCGGAGGGAACAACGATCGAAACCTTGTGATAACAACAATAAAGATGAGGATATATATCACGCGCGCACACGCACGTACTATGATATGAAAAAATCAAGCTTGTACCAATGAAAAGTGCCTATATAAAAGAATAAACGAGAAATATAAATAGTCAATTGCTAATAGCCCTGACGAGTGGAGGGAGTAATTTCTGGAGGAACCGTCTTCGAAATTCTGGAGTCGGCATGAAGAAGTTAACACCAATCAGCTAAGTGACAAACTTATATATATATATATATATATATATATATATATATATATATATATATATATATATATATATATATATATATATATATATATATATATGTATGTATTTAATGATTCTCCAAGCGTAGCTTAGATGTGTCACAAGGCCGAAAGTAGGGTGGCACCGATTGCGGCTAGCATGAAACAACCTGTCGCCTCTGAGTATTGACTTCAATGTTATTTATATTTACATACGCTCTATCTTTGATATTAAAGACTTTATCCCATGAATATAGCACACTTTAAAACTATATTTCTTCATCTATCTATCGATCTAACTATCTATCTATTTCTCTCTCTCTCTCTCTCTCTCTCTCTCTCTCTCTCTCTCTCTATATATATATATATATATATATATATATATATATATATAGCATAATGAGAAGCCACGTATACTTTCTTGATATGTATATAATATGGAGAAAACAACTGAAAAGTTGCAAATTAAAAAAAATTGAATGTTTTTTTGTGAAAGTATTTATTTATATTTTTATATATATATATGTATATTTGAAATTTAAGATCTGCCCCGATCTTTCGTCAGAAATAAATTAAATAACTGTATTCAGAAGTTTGTTTTCAAGTAGCGTCCGTCGCGAGACGCGGACGTCACGTGATGTGGAATGCAACTGTGTTTGAATATTTCTAACGTAAATCTAACGATAATATTTTAGATGTTGTTTAAAAAGGTTTTTTTTAACTATATCTAAAAAAAACTTTTTTAACTATTGAAATATTTATACAGATTTAAAATTCCCAAGTCTTTGTTTAACCCTAGTTTATATATGTTTAATTTTAAAATCCAGTATTTTTCTTTTTTTTCTGCGTGTGTATGCGGAACTGAAATTGGAATCTATCAATAAACATTTACAGTTGTCTAATGAGTCTCTTGATTGATTAAAGTGTTCAGCTATGGAGGAATAAGGATAGTTTTGACGTATGGTTAGTTTATGATTGCTGAAGCGAAATCTAAAATTATTTCCAGATTCACCAATATATCCACTATTGGGACATATTGTGCAGAATAAATAGTAGATTATGTTATGGCTATCACAGGTGAGGCGAGGTGGGTGTATCTTGATATTGGTGTTGGGTACAGAAAATACACTATCGGTTATTAAGTGTTTGCAAACTAGACAACGAGTTTTGTTACATTTGTAATTTCCTGATTGGTTTGTATTATTTAGATATTTGGTAGAGGTGAAGATAGCTGATAGGTTAAGTGATTGTTTCTTTGCATTAATGGGTGGTTTAGCGAAAATGTCTTTTATCTTTTTGTTTAACTGGAGGTTCTTGTAATCATTTTTTAAATTGTGAATAAGTGTGTGGGAATATTGATTGTGGTTAAAAACCATCGGAATCCGATTGTTGTTTTTACTTTTCTTGTATGTGAGAAGTGTGTTACGATTTATGTGGATAGTTTTATTTAGTGCTTCTTGTATTATATTTATTGGGTATTTACATTTTAGGAATTGTATTGTTAAGTTATTAATGTTGTGTAGAAAATCTAGATGGTCTGAGCATATGCGTTTGATTCTTAGAAATGAGCAGTATACGATAGATTTTTTTAATTTAAGAGGATGACAGCTGTTGAAGTGAAGGAATTTATGCTGGTTTGTGGGTTTGTTGTATAGACTGGTAGAAAGTGTGTGTTTGTTTAATTTTAGCATAACGTCTAAGAAAGGGACGGATGTGTATGAATGCTCCATGGTAAATTTAATTGTATCGTGGAAGTTGTAGCAGAAAGTAAAAAAGTTTTTTAATTTTTCTGATCCATGAGTCCATAATAAGAAAATGTCATCAATATATCTAAAATAATGTAATGGTTTAAATTCTGAATTGTCTAGTATCTTCCTTTCAAGAATGTGCATAAAGATATTAGCATAGCTAGGTGCCATTTTCGTGCCCATTGCTGTGCCACTAATCTGTAAATAGTGTTTGTTGTTGAATTTAAAATTATTATGTGTTAGAATAAAATTTATTAATTGACATATATCTGTAATTTGGTTGTTGGGTAATTTTTTACTAAGGAACTCATGGCAAGCTGATACTCCTTCAGCATGTGGAATGTTTGTGTAAAGGGACGAAACATCCATCGTTACTAGGATTGTATCCAGGTGGACCGAGTTAATGTTTTGTAATTTGTTGAGAAAGTCAGTAGTATCTCTAATATAACTAGGTATGTCAGGCAGTAAAGGTTTTAGGATATTGTCTATGTATATATATATAACGGATGTAGCAGCCATATTGCACAATTGTGAGATTAAGCTTTGAATCGTTGTACTTTGTGTTGAGCATTAACAATGTATAATTATTCTCCAAGCTTAACAGTGAAGAATCCTGATGAAATCGATCATAAACGAAAATGACATGTTCATCATTAATTAATCATAGCTAAGGATCGGAAGCTCATGAAGGATTGAAATTAACTTCATATATATATATATATATATATATATATATATATGTATGTATGTATTAAAACATTTTTATGTTTATACGTTCTTTTTTTTTATAGATACAAATATTTAAGTAAATGCTCTGTGTATAATAAACAATATTAACATTTACCGGCCTGAATGTCCGAGAAATTGTCATAGAAAATATGCGTCCTCTGACAATCGAACCTGTATCCTATACGGAACCGTCATATAGCCTGACGGGCTTTTACCGATTTCGCCACAGAGGAGCGTTTTGGTTAGCAAGGTCCGCATAGGATACAGGTTCGATTCCTGTCGGAGGACGCATATTTTCTATGACATTTTCTTGGACATTCAGGCCGGTAAATGTTGTTAATACTGTTTATTATAAACAGAACATTTACTTAAATATTTGTATCTATAAAAAAGAATGTATAAACATAAAAATGTCTTAAAATAATTGTCGGACTTAATAATAATAAAATAATTGTCCATTTCATAACATATATATATGTGTGTGTGTGTGTGTGTGTGTGTGTGTGAAGTTAATTTCAATCCTAGCAGGAAAATAGTGTCCACAAAAAGGAAAATTTACGGGAGAATAATAAAAAGTAAAATTGATGTGAGCTTGAAATTCAATCATGTCCCACAACCCAGGCTCGAAAACGAGATCTTGCAATATACATGTGACAAACGTGTATACGAATACAGGATAAATTAAAACAAAATATATTGCTCTAAGTATTAAAAAAATTGTCTAGTAATATGAAAGAAAAACAAAAAGAAAGAAAATACCTTTAAAATTACAAAAAAAAAGTAAAAAGGCACGAATAAAATAGAATGCCCCTCTCGTAATAAATAGGGAAAAGTATTGATTTGTTTAATAGACCTACAAGTCCCATTAGAATGTCTGAGGACCAACTTCTCGAGAGCTCCTCTCTGCGGCTGCTCGGTCTCACGCTGTCCGCTGATCTGACATCGAGTCAGTTGCATCATCCACTGCAAGAAAAGTTGGTTCCCTGTGCCGAGCCAGGAAATTCTTCTCCCCGGAATCGATCCTCCAAATCTATAAATCTACCATTCGCCCCTGCATGGAGTATTGCTGCCATTTATGGTCTGGGGCCCCTGCGTGTTGCCTCAGGGTTCTTGATAAGATCCAGAGACGGATATGCAATGTGATTGGCCCTGAATCTGTCATCTCGTCTGCAGTCGCTGTCTCACAGACGCGATGTTGCATCGCTCTGCCTTTTCTACAAGTACTTCCACGGTAATTGCTCCGAGGAGTTGCTTTCGCTTGTCCCTAAGCCTCATGAATTTAAGCGTCCTACGAGGCTGGCATCCCGTTCCCACCCCTTCACCGTTGAAACTGTTAGATGTAGACGTCTCTTCTACGCAAATAGCTTCATGTCTCGCACATCTCGCCTATGGAACTCCCTTCCCTATTACTGTTTCCCTGACAAATACAATCTCCAACGGTTTAAGTGTAGCGTCAATCGTCATCTCCAGTTGCCTTGATCTATCCACTTCCCTTCTCCACTTCCTTTCATCTTTCATTCCTATCTGCTCTCGCTCTAAATCTCCTGTAACCCCCTTGCCTTGATCGACCCTCCGTCCTTCTCTTTCTCCACATCCCTTCCTTTACCACTCCTATCTGCTCTTCCTCCAACCCTTCTGTAGCCCCATGCCTGATAGTGGCCACCAGCATTGCTTGGGGTGATACGCTTAAAAAAAAGAAAAAAAAAAGAAAAAGTGGAGTCCTATTCATAATATTGTTACGATGTAAAATCAATCCGTATATTTTACAGAGTTATCTGACCTTACATCTTTATTTCCAAATGTTATGTTTGAAACTGAGTTTCAGTTTTTTTATAAAATAATTTCTTTTAAATAAAGTAAAAAAACAATATAAACATGTTTATGTGTTTCAATGGAAGAAAATATTTTAAATAAGCAATAGTAATTGTTTGGCAAGATTGTAGATTTTATTTTCATCTTTCGTAGTTTTTGTATTTATTTTCAAAATTTCAATTTAAGTCAATTTTTGTTCTTTAATTATAATAAGCAATTATATAATTAATTAAAATGTTTATATCTGTTTATATAAAATGTTATATCTAGGATTAAAGTGAATCTGTTTGTAAAATATATAAAAATAACAACATTCACTTGACAAATAAATTGCTTGCTCTGAATATGTTTATATCCGTTTGTTCTTTAATTAAAATGCATATATCCGTTTGTTATTAAAGAATATGTATAGATCTGTTTCTTCGTTAATTAAAATGCATATATTTTATTGTTCTTTAATTAAAATTAATATATCTTTTTGTTTTTTAATTAAAATACATACATCTGTTTCTCTTTTATTAGAATGCATACATCTGTTGCCATTTTTTTTAAATGCATATATCCGTTTATTCTTTAATTTAAATGCATATATCCGTTCGTTCTTTAATTAAAATATTAAAATATTTAAATCTGTTTCTTTTTTGATTAAAATGTATACATCTATTTGTTTTTAAGTTAAATGCATATATTCGTGATATGCGTTCCAACTTCTATATATTATTATATAATGACAGACAAACACTTAAAAACCATACGTGATATTTATTTCAATAAAGTCGATAAAAACGGCTTCAAATCTTCAGACCTGTAAACCAAATGTAAATTTACATTTAGTTTACATGTCTGGAGATTTTAAGCTGTTTTTTATCAGCTTCAGTGAAATAAATATCACCTACTAAATAATAATATTTTAAATTATTAATTTATATCTTTCTGTTCCGTAATTAAAAAATATATATCCGTTTGTTCTTTAATTATAATAAATTCACCTGTTTGTTCTTTAATTAAAATACATACATCTGTTTCATCTTTAATTCAAATGTCTACATCCGTTTGTCTTTAATTAAAATGCATGCATTTATTTATTGTTTAATTAAAAAGCCATAAATCCGTTTGTACTTTAATTAAAATGCATACTTCTATTTGATCTGTAATGATAAATATCTTTTAAAAATATTATTTAGCATTGTCAAATAAAGACGCCATTAAATGCAAATAACGAAAAAATATATCATTGCCAGGTTACGTACTAAGGTAAGTATGTTTTTAAATTTATTATTGCTAGTCGGAAAATTACTTTAATTTAAATGCATACATCCGTTTGTTCTTTAATTAAAATGCATACATATGATTCTTCTATGATTAAAATACATACATCAGTTTGTTATTTAAGTAAAATGCATATATCTGTTTATTCTTTAATTAATATACCGGCTGTAACAGAAAAATTGTCTAAATTGTGTAATAGCATGGATAATTGTCCACCCCACAAAATGTTTAATATCTAAAAAAAAACACTTAACTAATTGAGTTTCTTTGTTTTAGGTTTTCAGATAAGACGGTTAGTCATCTTCACGCCATTTTCGTAAGAATCACTGACAAACCCTTTGAGTTATTAAGTTGGAAAGAGAACAGGTTAAAATCCACTATGTCTTCCCAACTGAGCAATGATGAGAGGAAAAAGATCATTCAGGCTTTCAGTAATGGTACTAATTTTCATACTCTGGATTTCATCTTCACTGTCCATTCAAGAACCCTCAACAGAACGGTGAATAGGTTTATAAAAGAGTGAACAGTAGAGAGGAAAACAGGATCAGGAGGTCACAACAGGAAACGGGATCATTATTTCAACTTAGTGCTAAATACATTCTTGTTATTTCAAAGTAGTGTCCAATGGTGTTAGAAAAACCTCGTAGAATTCCAGTAAGATATATTTAATTATTTCTAACATACAACGGTTGAAATGTTAATCTAACAATTAAACAATTTTGCTGTTACACGATTTGGATAATTTCGCTGTTACGCACGGTATATATATATGTTTCTTCTTTACTTAAAATGCATAGAGCTGTTTCTTTTTTAATTAAAATACATACAACTGTTTCTTTTTAAATTAAAATGCATACATCTGCTATTTCTTTAATTAAAATGCATGCATCTGCTATTTCTTTAATTAGAATGTATACATCTGTTTTTTCTTTAATAAAAATGCGTACATCTGGTTGTCATTTAATGACAAATATCTTTTTTAAATAGTATCTAGCCATTAAAAAAAATAAAGGAAAATATATCATTGCTCTGTCATTTACTCAAGTAAGTATGTTTTTAAATTTATTATTCTTAGTCGGAACATTTCGTTAGAAACAAAGGAAAGAGTGTTGCCATATCTATCCCTCCTATATGGCAGCGAATGCTGAAAATTTCCTTATAGATATAGGAAAAACTCGAAGCGGCAACGATGTAGTTATACAGACCATGGGCAGAACATATGAGTAATTAGGAAGTTCTAAACAAAATAGAAACTAGAATACCATATATAAAATAAGAAAAAAGATATTTGCAATTTCTATGGTAGATTAAGTGGGTCGATAGGTTGGGAAATTTAATACTACCAAGAGATATTTAAGGATGGAGGGGTAGAAAAATCAACGAGTAACCTAATAGGTTTGGATGAACAGATGGCATAGCGGGGACAAAGAGGAATGGTAAAAAATCAATCGTTTCTTAGATCAACAAGTATCATCAATTTGTGGAGAGTCATGAACGTGCAAGTCCTGTAGGGACACGGTACATAAAATACGTTTGCCAGTCCAAAATAGGTGGTAAGTAATTGTAAACAAAGAATAGACATGTCAACGATCGTTTTATCATTAAGGGAGGTATGATATTAAGCATTGCCGGTTAAATGGTGGTTACATTTTTGACCACCTACTAAGACAGTCATGTTTTGGCATTTGATATCGCTAGGGAACGACGAATTGCAAATGGCAAATAAACATGTCAATGTTTGACTATGTACACAGAGGCAGGTATTGTTTGTATTTAGCTTTGGAAACAAATATCAACACTTGTCTTGCTATCATGATTTGACCCTGAACTGAGTCAATTATGTTTTGTTATTTAACTTTGTCAATCAACTAAGGACACTAGCAATTGCAAATGAAAAATAAACGTGTTAACCTTTCGCCATATTTTGAGGATCGTATGTTTTGGCATTTAACACTCTTAGCTAAAAGACGGTAAAGCCAGTTTCAAATGAGTATAAATACATCAACGTACGGCAATATAGTTAGGCATGGTGTTATTCATCGCTGTAAACTAAAATATGGCGGCACCATTTATTGGACGTCAGTTATAAAACCCCGATAAATGTTGCGGGTTTTATAACATGCAAAGAAATATAGGCCAAAAGTTTGGGGACGCCTTCTGGATTTAATAATTAGTAAGTTTCATACAGTTTTTGGTTTAATTAATTCATGCTAATGGAGGATACACCACGACCATTTTTTTAGAGGCGGGGTACTTACAATTTTAAATGTGCCAGCACAAAGATTGCTATTATCCAGCAAGTTAAGATAAGGTAAAAAGTGCTAAAATATTAATGAAACTTTATGCAATAATGGTTTCATTTCAATGTCATTAGTGTATTTATGATAAAGCCTTTCAACAAGAGAAAGTCCCCCTGGCCCGGCATACGAGGATCATTCAAATAGTTTTGAGCCTCACCCATCAATGCACTTGGTACAACGATGCTTAAACAATCCCATCAAGGAATAAGGTGATATCTTGGACACCGCAAAAAACCTCCACAGTATATATGATTTCATTATTGTTTCCAAAATGGCGTCTAAGCAGGTGGGATTAGGGTTTAGAAAACAGGAAGAAGTCAGATGGAGCTAAGTCTGGTGAGTAATGGGGATTGGGCTAGTAATTCAAAGCTACAGTTGGTTGATTCATCTACTGCCACCTGAGCAGCGTGAACGAGCGCGTTATCCTGGAGTAAGAGCACACCTGAGCACACCTGAGCACACCTGAGCGTTTCGACTTGATTGTTTGCTTCAGTTCTCTTAATTCTGCCCATAAAGAGTTCTTTCCCTTTTCTACATGATTACGTCTTCAGAATTACAAAAAACAGAAGCCATCACTTTTCAATAGACGCCGCCTGTTTGAACTTCTTCAGGGTTCCACTCTTTGCTTTGAATCTTATCTTTGAGTAACTAATCTGCTTGAAAGTATGTATGTATGTTGCGGCATTCACCCTGGATCGGTTAAGCCGGCTCCTTCCAAAAAATTCACCGCGATCCGTCGCCAGTGCTGAAACGAGCGACAGCCATTCGGTGAATTCTTGAAACGGAGTAACAAGGGAGTTTTGAACTTCACACGCGGTCCCCACACCTCGCGTGCTATCCCAGTGGAGGGAGGAATATGCTCTTGCCGCAGAATTTCCACAGACGCAGAGGCAGGAGTAACCAAGAGGCCGCCGAATGGTTTTGAATTCAGAGTTGACCTTCTCCCAGACCAGTTGCCATCCAAGGCTATAGAACCCAGTCTGTCCTGCTATTTACCCATAGTTGGAGGGAGAAGAAGAGGATTCACACCTTTCCCAAGGGTGTTAGCACGTAAGTGAATATAACGGATTCGACTGGAATTCGAACTCGGCTCTACGATTCCTCAATCCGAGCCGTTATCCATTACTCCACCGTGCCTCCTGAAAGTGAGTCAGAATTATCCTGGAAATGGCAAATCTTTTTACCTTTTGCTCTGGTGTCTTGGGATCCATCCTACAGACAACTTGCTCAGAACCAGAACTAATGCTTATGGCCTCAGCTATCTGCTGGATAGTAAGACGTCTGTCATCTAAAACCATACAGGGAAAGTTGTTCATCAGGAGTTGAGGTTTTTGAACGATCTGACCGAGGGTCACATTCTGTGCTGTCCCTGCTCCGCCTAAATTCGGTAGCCCACTTCTCCAGTTGCATAGGAAGGGAAGTCCTCAGCAAGTGTCTGTACCATGTCCGCTTGGATTTCCATGGGTATCATACCTTTCTTTTACAGAATTGACACGGGCCTCTGTTTTGTCCATTTTTGTTGTACATGGAAATTAAGATAGAAATCTGAATTGGTAGCGGTAGTTTGCTGCCACAACCAAAAAGTTCAGCTATGGCTCTTCTTCCTGGGTGAGGTTTAGAACTTTTTGAACTTTTTGAACGACACTCGTAAGTGAGTAAGTTAGTTTTGAAAAAGGCAGGCAACTTTCAGTTTGTAGACGATTCTTCGAAATCCAGAGAGTGACTCCAAACGTTTAGCCTATAACTTACATTCAGATTAATGTCACCATCTTTTTTTGTTATTATCACAACATTTTGGACGTTGTGTTCCCTGAGCTTCTTCAGGTATATATCGATCCGGGTAAATTTTCGAAATTGATGCTTTATTTAATCTACGGGGGTAGATTGTTCTTATTCTGCTGTCCATGTCTACGAATATCAGTCTTTGCCTTATTTATTGAGACGATATCCCGTTACTAAAGGCATCCCTTATGAATTCGTCCCGGGCTTGGTCCGTTGTCAATGCCTTGAAGTCGCAGTCCCGACTTAATGTCTTTAATGCCCGTAAATAATGATCCAAGTATCCCTCGGGTATAGCCTTCTAGCTGAGAGAACATGGCGAGTGAAAATGGCATTTTATTCCTTTTGACAGACATTCTCTCTAGAATGCCAACAACAGTTTCGTAGTCCCTGCAGGAAGTAATATGGGTATAAACCCGAGTGAAGACATAATGAAATAATAGGGTTAGCTTTCCTGTTGCGATATTCTTGCGAGAGAGGACGTCTCTAATGCTGTAATAAAGCAGCTGAATAACATTTTCCAATGGTTCCAGTAGTGCCTGGATCAGATGTATCAATATCCAAACGCTCGGTTTTCAGATACTTGTCCATAGTTGGTAGTTGAATAAATTGTAATGAAAAACAAACGCGGTAGGAACTTTACTTGACGCTTCATTCAACTATAACTCGACTCTGGCAACAAACAGGGTGGAGCTTATTCTATTGTGAATGAGTCAGGGGGAGACAACTATGGTTGACTTCCACCACACTACGCTTTAACCCACTAGGCTATTGTCGTCTATTCCTGTGCAACTAATACTATCTGTGACACATTTTCCGTCGTTTTATAACGCTTCCCAGATGGTTAAATTTATGTACTTGTTTGATTCTGACGTTACCATTTTGTAGTTTTTATCTTCGTCAGTCCCTTTTGCTAACGACGATGTATTTTATCTTAGAATTTATGCTCAGTCCTTTTTCTTGCTTTTCTTTACTATTTTGTCTTGGAGTTCCCGCGGTTTTCCTTTTCTGCGTCTGCCATCAACACGGTGTCATCTGCGTATCTTCTGATGTTATGCTTGTGCCCATCAATACTAAATCCTGGTAGAACTTGTCTTGCTGTAAAGGTTAAATAAATCTGATGAGAACATTGCAAATGGAAAAAAAAATTAATGCTTTTATAGACATTCCGGATATTTTTCTGATTCAAGAACAGGAAATATTTTAACAGGACTTAAATTTGAAAATCTGAATCAAATATAAAAGAGAAACTAATTACAATATTATACACATAAAACCATTAGATCACACCCATTTCCGGTCTTTTGAACAGGAGTAAAGGTTTATCCCTTGTTTCTTGTTTAGGATCGGGTTTCCGGTTACTTCTAAAGTTTTTTCATTCTATTTCACTCCCAGTAGCCCATTTCGTCTTAGTGACATTATTGCCTTGCTTGGGCTGACTTGACTAAAAAAAAAAGGATCAACATTTGTATTACAAAAAAATTATTTTATAAGCATTTTAAAATTCATTAAAAATTATTACGAAAATTTATTTTCATAATTTTGCATATTTCAATTTATTTGAGGTTGTTTCGATTTACTATTCATCGTAAAGAATGGTTGAAAATAAGAGTTATTTCCCTTGACTAAAAGCATAAAGTAATGTCAAAACTGAATAAAAAAACAAAACGTTGTAAAGTAAGTAAAATATTTTAAGTTGGGTCCATTTGTTCGGCGTAATGACTTCAAATGAAGAATAAACATGTCAATGTATGACCATTTCCCGAGGTAGATATATTTGAGTGTTTCGCACCGACAGCCAGAAGGGGGCGCCACTGATTGTTTGCGTTTACATCTTGGGCAGCTTGTGAAAGTAGCAGGGTTTTAATAGCAAAGAGAAGCGATGTATTTTCAGCTGGTGTCAATTGATTCCTTGCTATTATTTACCGTCTGGTTCAACTCACATTTGCGTTCAAATAGTTTTCAATTGTTAATAACAGCCGGTTGTTATTAAAACTCCCGTTAAAACTATTCATTGGCGGTAGATATTAAATAAGCTGAAATCTTTGCAAACGAGACAAGACGAGGAAAAATCCTTGTTTGTTTGACAGCCAAAAGATATTCTACAGGTTTTCGTTTTTAATGACAAATTGTTGCTTGGAATTTTACATTTAAGATTATAGGGACATCATCATCATCATCATCATCATCATCATCATCATCATTATCATCATTATTATCATTATTATTATTAAATAAATAAAAGTATAAAATAATAATAATTATAATAATAATAATGAATATTATAAATAAATTAAAATAAAACAAATAACATTAAAACTTTCTAAAAATGAATGAAATAACTCCCTCCCCCCAAAGAAATGTTATCCCAGAATGCAACAGAAACATTTCCTGCCTGAAAACGGACTTCGCGCCAAAAGTCGCTAAACTCAGTCTCCTTCCGTTGGAAGGTCAAGACGGCCCATCTCCTCTCCTCGGAACATTGCTTGTAATAATACGAAGTGACTTCTTTTTATCATATGCAAACTTAAAACACTTGTAATTAAAAAAAAAACACACACACACACACACACACACACACACACACACACACTCTCTCACACACACACACACACACACACACACACACAGAGTATGTATATGATCTCTTGTAAGTATTATGTGTTATAATATACATATTTCTTTAAGGTAGGACATTATGTTGATTGGTTGATTTTGGTATATCAACACCTCTATGGGTTATTTAATGCCAAAATCTAAATATTTTGTTGGAAATTTAATAAAATTAGGAAGTACTGGTAATCTGTGTTGTCATTTTGCTATAAAAATGTATTGCTGGTAATTTTATTATGAAAATGTACTGTGGATTTTTGATTGGCTGTTTACTATTTGCCCATAGCTGGGACCCTAACAGGTACTACTAACCCGAGTCAGGATGGACCTGGGAACATCAACAATTTCTTGATCAGAGGTTTTGCTGCAAGATGGCAGATGAAGTGGAAGCTTCGGGTAACACAAATGTAGCTCTACTGAAGGATGCTGAGAATAGTAGGGACAAAACATTATGATTTT
Organism: Acanthosepion esculentum; assembly: GCA_964036315.1. NCBI lineage: Eukaryota > Metazoa > Mollusca > Cephalopoda > Sepiida > Sepiidae > Acanthosepion > Acanthosepion esculentum. The sequence goes on from OZ038495.1 coordinate 79,965,178, forward strand.
ATCTTTTCTAGTTTTTTAAATGCTAAGATGAAGCATTGTTCCGATTAGGATCAACATCATTGTTGTTTTTATTACTGTGCTTCGTTCGACATGTTTACATATTTGTCATTAGGCTTACGGCTACATCACGTTGAAACACCGGTTCTCGAACGAACACTGAAGTTGAGCAACGTTGAGCCTGGTCAGTACCAGGACGGGTGACCGCTTTGCCATACCAGGTGCTGTAGGCCTGGATGTGCGGGTGGTGTAATAGATAACGGAAATGAAGAAATCGGAGAGCCGAGTTCCAATTGTAGTCATGTTCGTTCTATTCACTTACACTTGGGAAAGGTATGAATTCACATCTTCTTCCTCCAAGCTATGGGTTAATTAGTAGAACTTCTAGCAATAAAAATCATTATTATCTCCTAGAAATTGTTAAAATCGAAAAATATTTTCTGGCTTTAAATAACCCGCAAAAGTTGATAAGGCGAAAAAATCAAATCAATGAATCAAACTAAACCTTTATAATCGTCTAAATTTCTAAAATGATTAATTTTTCTACAAATTTTAGAGACGTTGTTGGTTTTTCTTTTACACAGATTAATTGAACCTGCAATATTATTGGTCCTGATATGGTGGTTCGGCTTTAGTCACTTTTCCATCGCTCTAAGGTTGCCCCTCTATGCCCTTTTCTATAAATACTTTCATGGTAATTGTTCGAATGAGTTCTTCACAATTGCACCTAGACTTTTTTAAGCGCAGTACTTGACTGGCGTTGCGATCTCATCAATTTACAGTTAAGCTGGCTAGATGTAGCCGTAAGTTCTATGCTGACTGTTTCTTTTCTCGCACTTCTCGCTTGTGGAACTCCCTTCTGCCCCCCCCCGCATTCCAGCCAACTTTAATCTGCAAAAATTTAAATTGAATGTCAATTGCTATTTACTGTCCTCCTGAATACTCTTTTCTCTTCCCACTTATTTTCAATGTTTCTGTTCCTAATTCTGCCACACCCTGTAACCCTAGTGCCTTAGGGGCTTTACCGATAAAAAGAAAAGAAGTCATATTCCTGTGAAATGGTTTCAATGAAAGAGTTGACACACCACCGTGGAAAAGGAGATGAACATACGAAGGAGATTAAAATTCCAGCATTCCATTTATATGAACGCTTAGCTATCTGTTTGCTTTATCTTTCCTATGATCGGTTTTTTTTCTACTAGTAAAATGTCTGAGTAAAGAGTTTTATCACTCATGCTCTAGATCAGTTTCCCGAGTAAATATCTGATCAGTTTAAATTCATCTGAAATAGAAAATTGCTAGCGACAATTCTACAGAATGGACCCTTCACCCTTTGTAAAAATGTACAACTTCAGGTGAATTTAAATAAAAGCTTTCTGTCGACAACAATGGGTTTTAGTTGCCCTTTATTGGATTTGAACGTTGAATACTTCACAGTCATTGTGCTCTCCGGTGGGAACACTGCGATTGTAACAACCAAGATAAAAGAGGCTGCCCTGAATAGAAAGGCATCTGATAATGGTAATTCTTCGTCTCAAAAATTCCGACATAAATTTTTTGAATAAGTCTATCCATTACGTGTTATTTCTCTGGAGAAAGAATACGTTTTTTATTATTTAAAGAAAAGCTTCTTTGTTTTAGATTACTCTTCTTCCTGTAAAGTGCTAGCAAACAACTGGTGTGTTGTCTCCCTAAATGGAGAGGGATTTTGATATCCGTGTGATAGAGACAATTTAGATCTTACTGAAGGTACTGCTGTATAATGAAACCAAACTCGAGCTTATAAACTTTAACGTAGGAAGGATTTTACTTATGTCTGTATTAAAACTGGCTTTTAATTATTTCTATGTGGTGTATCCATTTAAGACATTGGTGATCATGTCTTTCCCCGGTGTGGCAGCTAGGGTACCAGCTATGGACAAATAGTGAACTCCCCTTCCCACCAAAACACTATGAAAGTATAAGAATATATTTTTATAGTAGAAATACCAGCAATACATTTTTATATAGTTACCGACAATATCTATTTATAGTAAAAACGGCCAGCAATACGTTTTATAGTACAATGGACATTTTATCTGTATTTGAACGCATACAACTGCGTTCAAAGTATTTAGATTATTGATCTGCCGTTAAACAAAATCAAGCAACCAACATGTCTCTCCACAATATCGTGTCCTTTGTAGCTCTTAATAAATTATGTTTTTTCGTTCTCTCCTAAACCTTGTTTCGCCATCCATTTACTCAAGCTTTCTAGGTAGGTTATGCATTATTTGTCTCTGTCCCTCTTGACTACAATCTGTCCTGTGAGTATCAAAATTTCCAAGCCCTCTTTCCTCAATATGAGCCCTATAAATGTCAACTGTCTTTTCCTGATGTTAAGTATAAGTGTCCTTTTTGTTTCCATTTTCTCTAAAACTTTGTCGTTGCACACATGTTCGATCCATGGTATTCTCAGCAGTCTTCTGTAGAACCACATTTTACTTGCTTCAAGTCTCTTCTTCATCTGTGAGGAGATTGTACAGCATTCATTGCCATAGAGGAGGAATGATATTACGTAACAGTACCACACTCTGCTTTCTTTCTAACGCAATTTTTTCTGTTTCTTAATACTTTGCTTAACTTTTGGAAGGCTTCTTTGGTATCCCAATGCGTCTTCGAATTTCAGTGTCGCACATTCCGTCCTCTGTTAAAACACTTCCAGATATTTAAGTTATTCTGTCAGTTCATTTATTCAGTTTAATAGTTCAAATGTTCGACTTAATTCCACGCAGAAGAATTAGTATATTCTAAAAAAATTGTTTTTTTTTTAAACTTTTTTCTTTTTTTAACTCAGGTGTTTTTCGTTTTCGTGTTCTCTTTTCTTTTGACCATAATTTTAACTAGGTACCTGCATTTTTTTCACGGAAGAAAAAGCATAGCATGAGGAAAAAGGTCCCAAACTTAATAAAAACAGTGTTTTATCGTCAAAATGTTTATGTTATTATTAAGAGGAAACATCAAAGTATTTTTCGAAATTTTTAAATCCTTTCCAGCACGTTCGAAATTTTGATTAAAAATCTAGTTTTGTTTACTTCAACGGTTGATTTTCAAATAATTGTCGGATTTTAATGAAACTTTCAGGACATATTCACAAATGAATTAAATTATCTTAGAAAATTTTTTTAGAAAATTTTCGTAAAATACAAGGTAACCCAAAAAGTTCTGTCTGTTTTTTGATTAGTCATTGAAAGATTGTTGAAATATATACGAAATACGTGTAGCAATTGTTTTCAAATTCGGAGGGCCGGAAGTAGCAACATCAGACGTTATAAAAAACACGCGCACCGTGCCCGACCATCAGTTATAAGCCGGACAGCTGTGAGAAGGATGGAAGTGTCTAGAGATCTCGTTCGGGGCTGTTTGCGTTACGACTTCAAAGTGGGCTTATTAGCAGCTGCATCAAGTCGCCGCATATGTCAAGCGTTTGGGGCAGCGCTGTGGATGAACGTACTGCAAGTTGGTTTCGAAAATTCAAGTCGGGAGATTTGTCTCTCCATGATGAGCCTCGCAGTGGACGACCACAGGTCTTGAATGACGGAGTCCTGAAGGCGACCATTGAAGAGGACAGTAGTCTAACGTGTGGTGAAGTTGCAAGACAGTTCAACGTTTCCGATGAACTTCACCTGCACCGCCTAGGTAAGACGTACAAATTTAGTAAGTGGGTTTCCGCAAACGCTGTTGGAGGTCCACAGGACAACGCGTGGCAGCCTGCGTATCGCTGCTTTCTCGCCACCGTACTGCATCCTTATTCAATCGAGTGCTTACCAGTGATGAAAAGTGGGTTCTGTACGTTTCGTACAGAACCCACTTTTCTTATGTCAAGCGTTCCAGACATTGGTTGTCTCCTCAGGATGCTGTCCCTCACACCGCAAGACCGCCTATGTACCCACGCAAGATTATGCTTTGTGTCTGGTGGACAGGTCGTCAAGTGGTTCATTATGAACTGCTATCAACGGGCCAAACGGTCACTGAAGACCTATACTCGCATCAAGTGAAACGTGTGCAACAGACATTGCGCCAGAAGGAGCCAGCACTGGTGAATCGCAAAGGTGTGCTTTTCCTCCATGACAACGCCAGGCCGCATGTCGCGCGAGTCGTCAGAGATACCATACAGCAACTTGGGTGGGAGACTTTGTGCCATCCACCTTATTCACCTGACCTTGCGCCATCCGATTACCACCTCTTTCACTCCCTGGATAATCATCTTCGTGGGAAATCCTTCACCAATGAAGCAGACTTGCGCAAAGCCCTCACGGACTTCTTTGCGTCAAAACCCCCCGAGTTCTACCGCAAGGGCATTGAACAGCTGGAGACACGTTAGCAGAAGGTGCTGGATGCCGATGGCGATTACTTCGAAGACTAAATATAAGTTACACATACTGTGAAGTGTTTTCTGTTTTTCCTTTAAAAACGGACAGAACGTATATATATATTACATATGTTACACCCCCATTTAATTAATTTTATGAAATTTCTAAAAATTTAATTTTAGGGCGAAAATTTGTTTATTAGTTAAAAGCAAGACTTCTTGAAGAATTTAAACCATCAGTTATTTTTTTAACAGTTAACCCAATCACCGAAAAATCTGATCTGAATCGTAAAATAAAAATTGCAATAAAACTATTCCCTTATTTAATTAGAAAAGCGTTTAATTGCTTTTATAAATAAGATTTATTAAGGTCACTATTGTTTTCATCTTTTAAAAATTTTAGTGGAATAATTGAAACCGTTTAAAATTCTGCATTATTTCAAGGAGGTTAGGTGATAGCGTTAATAATTGAAAACTACATTTACGAATCAAAAATTTAAAAGCTCATTAAAAGTCGTTTTAACCCAATATTTTTAAAATTAAAAAAAAATTATGTATACGTAACGTGCCCCCGTTTAAAAGTATGGTGACCATACACGACATAATCAGAAAACAAGAGCGATGACTGTAGTAAATTTAAATTCAACAATCCTAAAATTTTTAAGACTACTGAGTACTTCAAAATTGTATAAAAAAGCGTTCACCCGTAATTTTCTTAAATTATGTTTTAACAGATAAGGTCTCCTTAGAACAATAATAAAAATGTCAGTACCTCGTCAAAGTGATTTACGAGGTGTTGACAAGCAATTAATCGCGCTACTGTTTGTTTTTAAAATCTATTTCTCTGTTATTTTAAATTTAAAATAATATTTTTTTCAAATCAGATTAATTATACTTTAAATCAGCTAATATTTCTCAAATGAAGTTTCAGAAAAATATATTTCATTTTTGGAAGAATATTGAAACCGAGAATTAGTTTAACAATTAAATTTTGTTTACAATTTGTCAAAAATGGTTGAATTTAAACGATTTCTAAGCAAGAAGTTGAGATTCTAATCAATATAATTTCTATTTGAAATACACCAGGGTATTTTTCTTTAAATTAATTTTCTTTATTTAATCATTTAAGTTTCAATTAAAGCTAAAAAGAAAGCTTCAAGAATGATTTTTCATTTTTAAAATTTTATTTTAAACTAAGGTATCGAAGCTAAGTTGAGGTACTCAATTTTAATAAAAATAAATTCAAATAAACTTCCCCTGAGAAATCTTTTGTTTATTATTACTGAATGTTCTCAAATAGCGCTATACCAGACTCGGATGGAAATAACATACCAAAATCAGAAGATACTGTACCACAGCTAGTGTCTAGTGATTCAACTGAAGGGTATCAACCAGGGACCTGTAATTCCCCTAGCCGAAACACTACAAAAAAAACCCCTAAATCCTCCAAGGCGCTCTAAGCGTATCACCAAAGAATCTCAACGATTCGGTATCGAACACTAAAAAAAAAAGAAAAAAGTTAAAAAAATAATTAATTCGGTTGTTTTTTTTTAAACTGCATTCTTTTTTTTCCGAAAAGTATTCCAAATTGGGGGAAGAATGCAAATCACCTTATAAATAGCACTTGATACAGCTAAATTAATCCTGACTTTTTGGTTGAGATTGGTATTCATTGAATATTATTCCAAGCTCCAAGGGTCTTCCCCATCCCAGACAGTACCTCTCCCTCGGTAGGGGCCTGGGTTTACTGCCCGATGCCTAAGGCGTCCCCAAAAGGGGGTGTGCCGGAGGGCATTTTTGCACGGTATGGCCGGTAGACTCACTTTAAACTGATCTTGTGTCACATCCGGTTACGACGTGGGTGCCCTGGTAGATACCAACTAATGCTAACCTGCTACTAGAGAAATAGTAGTGAATACTTGTAACTAATTATAGTTTACAACAGTTATTTTATTTTTTACGTTATTGACCTTGTTTTTAATCACAGCCCTCAGTTCGAACCTCACTGGGTGCCCCATACTTTCCGCCTTGCGCTATATCTAAGCTACGCTTAGAAAACAACCACCATAGCAGTCTGGGTCGATAGGGCCTTCGAGCGTTAACTAATGTTTTCAATTTGCAGTCCGCGTCTTTCTTTCTAGCCTTGACAGAATTCAAAGGCGTCTGCGTAGCCTTATTTCCCAACCTGTGACCGTTTGCCCCACAGATGAAACGTGGCAAGCCTATCGCTACTCTATCGCTATTTCCAAAGATGATGCTCATCTATTTCCAGCAGATGATGTTCAGACGAGCCACATTTCGTAATTTTTACCAGTTCAGACCTTTGCAACTAAGAGCCACCACGCAATCTACACAGGGGTGAATCACCCTCATTCCCTTCGTATTCCATTGATAAGAAAGAAGTTCCATTCAAACACCGGTCCCCGAACGATCACCGGAGTTAAGCAACGTCGAGCCTCGTCAGCACCTAGATGAGTAACCGCCTGGGAATACCAGGTGCTGTAAGCATGGATGTGCTGGTGGTGTAATGGATAACGGCTCGGAATGAAAAATCTTAGAGACGAGTTCCAATTCCGGTTGGGTTCATTATATTCACTTACGCGCAGATACCCTTGGGAAATCCAATTCTCTCCCCCCAGCTATGGATTAATTAGTAAGACTTGTATCAATAAAACCATTATTATCTAAAATAATAATAATAATAATAATGATAAAATTGCGTCCAAAATATTTAGATTTTGGCATTAAACAAGCCATAAAGATTGATATGCCGCCAACCAGCCAACCAGCCAACCAACCAACCATTCGAACAGTTTCATCCCAAAAGCCACTGATTTTTGGAACAACTCCCGTGGGAATGCTTTCTAGATTACTACATCTTAAGTTCTTTAACTCTATAGTCAATCGTTATTTATCCTCTTTATAATTTTTATAATCTGCGCCTCTTACCCCCTTTCGTTTTATGTCCATAACGCAACCTCATAGGTAGCGGATTTCTAAACATGGTTGCGTTATGGACGTAAGAGGAAATGGGAGTGGTAAGAGGCGCATATTTTGAAGATAAGTAGAACATACAGTTTCGTGCAAATTAATTGAAACAAAAAGAAATAATTCCGTCTTTATTTACTTTTCTTCGTATTTTTCCGATGAAGCATGACCCAGTGCACATGTTAGTACTTCGTATGTCCATTTCACGAAGTCGTTCCTTGCAGATTGACCACAGATTCTCGATTGGATTTAAATCAGGAGAATTTCCAGGCCAATCTATAGTACTTTGCTGACTGGTAAGGTTTGCCAGTATGACCGTGCAGCGTTACAATTTTCGTACGCTCTCTTGGAGTAACGTCCAACGCAGACAATGGCTGTAGGACAACTAATCAACAGTCGAGACAATAGTGTCTGGGTGTGATGAAAATCTGATGCAATCAAGGAATATTTTTCACGGCTAAAGAAATTTCATTATACACCCCGAAAATAGATTCATATTACTGCACACCACTGCAAATAACCTAATCTGAGGAAAAAATAGAAATCGATTTGACCCTGTCACCCCAGTGGGTCTAAAACTGACCGTATGGTGAAAGGAAGGAAACTAAAGCGGTTGTTTTAATTAATTTACACAAGGATATACATAGGAATACATTTCTGGTACTAATATCGAGAAGCTTTGGGGAGAAAGTAAGCTATTTTGAAACGTTCAGCTTCAAGGCCAACTGATGCTTTATTTCTTAGTTATTAATAGCTTTCTTAATTTCCTCATTAGTCAGTTCATTATTGTTCATGTTTGGAATCGGAGTTAATGTAAGGGTTCAAATATCCAAGGTAGCAGTCATTACGTTACAAGTCCCATAACCCATTGGGGTTCTAAAGGCATCATATGTAGTTATGCTGCCATCACAGTAGTGGCAGATTTTGAATTCAGTTTTCATTTTCTTAGACTGTTTATACCACTGGTTACCAAAGTAAGAGATCTCAAACCCGCCCTGCTATTTAACATGTAATTGGAGTAAGGTGGTTTTCCAAGGGCATTAACACGAAGTGAACGAAATAGAAAAGAACGGGTACTGAACTCGGCATATAAAATTCACTTTCACTCTGATAAATGCCCTACTATCCGCGTATCCACTGCAGCCGTAAAAATGTTAAAAGCCGGTATTTCGAATGTTCCCTTTTTTAAAAAGGCTTTTCCAAGTTGAAAATTGTCGCTAAACAATCTTACAATCCTCCATTTTCTATCATTTTACCTCATGTCAGACAAAATTATATTTACTTCTTTTTTAATCATTTCCTCCCAAGCAAAGCGATAAAGCCCGCAATGGGTAGAGTTTTAAGAGTCCTTATTGTATTGCCCCGTTTCGTATTTCCAAACAGAACTAGTGGTTGGTTTTCGAATTTACTTTAAAGATATGATTTAAAATATTTTTAAAAGTAAGCAAGAATGCTCTGTCCAATCGAAAAATTGGCGCAACGTAATCTTACAATCTTCTTCTGTCTCCCCTTTGGTCATGTGCCAGACTCAGCTAAATTTCGAGACATTTCTTCATCGATATATTTTCCGTCAAGTTATACTTTATTAAGAAAGTTTTTATTTATTTTTTTTTATTATTGAGGAAGCAAATAACATTTTCTCAGAAATTACGAGGCTTCTTTCAATTTTGATCCAAACCGAATAAGAGTCGATCACTCAGATGCAATCAAATAAATTACCGGTTTGTTTCAATTTCTTTCACTTAGTTCGTTCGTCCTATTTCCTCAACTTCCTTTCTTAAGTCCCTCCCAGCTTCCCGTGTCCTTTTCTTTCTTTCTTTCTTTCTTTCTCTCTTTCTTTTTTCTTTTTTGCCCTTCCTTTCATTTTTCTTTCCCCCATCCTCTATCCATTTCATTATTCTATTTCTTCACGTCTTTCTTCCTTCCTTCCCACCTTGATTTTTTATTCTTATTGTCTTTCTTTTCTTATATTTATTCTGCTTTCCTCAGTTTCATTTTTCTTCATTTGCTTCCTTCTGTCTTTCTTTTCTTTCTGTTGTCCATTCGTCCTTTTTGTCCGTTTTCTCTCTCACCCTCATTTCTTTCTTTCTTTCTTTCTTTCTTTCTTTCTTTCTTTCTTTCTTTCTTTGCAATATCTCTTTATTCCGTTCTTTTCGACATTATTTTCTTTTTTCCATTCTTTCTTTCTTTGCAGTATGCCTTTATTTATTTTCCTTTCTTTTCGTCATTCTTTCTTTCTTTGAAATATCCCTTTATTCCTTTTCCATTCCTTTTTTATGTTCTTTCTTTCATCCTTTCTTTCTTTTTTCTTTCTTTCTTTCTTTCTTTGCAATATCTCTTTCTTTCTTTCTTTCTTTCTTTATTTGCAGTATCTGTTTATTCCTATCTTCTTTTATTCCTTTGCCATATCCCGTTATTCCTTTTCCTTTCTTTTCGACATTCTTTTCTTCTTTCGTTATTTCTTTCATTCTTCTTTTCTTTCTTTGCATTATCTCTTTATTCCTTTTTTTTATTCATTCATTCTTTCTTTCTTTCTTTTTTCTTTCTTTATTTGCAATATCTCTTTCTTTCTTTCTTTCTTTCTTTCTTTCTTTCTTTCTTTCTTTCTTTGCAATATCTCTTTATTCCGTTCTTTTCGACATTATTTTCTTTTTTCCATTCTTTCTTTCTTTGCAGTATGCCTTTATTTATTTTCCTTTCTTTTCGTCATTCTTTCTTTCTTTCTTCCTTTCTTTCTTTCTTCCTTTGAAATATCCCTTTATTCCTTTTCCATTCCTTTTTTATGTTCTTTCTTTCATCCTTTCTTTCTTTCTTTCTTTCTTTCTTTCTTTCTTTGCAATATCTATTTCTTTCTTTCTTTCTTTCTTTCATTCTTTCTTTCTTTCTTTCTTTCTTTCTTTCTTTCTTTCTTTATTTGCAGTATCTGTTTATTCCTATCTTCTTTTATTTCTTTGCCATATCCCATTATTCCTTTCCTTTCTTCTCGACATTCTTTTCTTCTTTCTTTATTTCTTTTATTTCTTCCTTTGCATTATCTCTTTACTCCTTTTCTTTATTCATTTTTTCTTTCTTTCTTTGCAATATCTCTTTCTTTCTTTCTTTCTTTCTTCATCACTGCCTACCTTTCTTCTTCCCTTATATTCTGTTTCCTTCTTTTACTTTCTTCCATCTTCTATTTTTATTCTTCCGTTCGTGTGTTTCTTTCTTACTGTCTTTCATCCTCACTATTGTTGTCATTTGTTTCTTTCTTTCCGTCGTTCATTCGTTCATTCCTTTCTCTCCTTCACTCCCATCTTCCTTTCCATGTTCCGTTCCCTTTCTTTCCGTTGTTCTTCCTTCTCCCACTTCCTCCTCCCTCCCTTTTTAAAATTCCTTTTCTCCTTCGTTCTGCGTTTCTTTTTCGATCATTTATTTTTTGTCGATGACATATCTATTTACTCTTTCAGCCACTCAGCCTAACTACCCCTGATCAAGTGCAGTAATAAAAATTCGTCAAATGATTAAACACATTTTTTTCTCCAGCTGAGAATTATAATTTCTTATCAGTGGAGGTAGATATTTGCACGGCTGTCATTAAACTCCATCGACCAGTGATACGGGCAACCGCTCGGGTATTGCCGTTGTCATTGTCGCGAGTGTGTGTCACTCGCATCGCCAAGTCCATCAACCTGGAGGATTTCTTCAGTCGAACCGCCTGCGGTAGGGTGGGTCAGACGATCAATATCAGCCGGCAGCTAATGGTTTTGTATTAGAAGCCCCAGCACATGGAGGCTTTGGTCAAACGGGAGAACATTCAGAGACGCTGCAACGTTGATTAGGCGAAACGTTCGAGCGTTTCAGCGGCGCAACGCAAAGAACGCAGGGTTTCCGCAGCACCTGCCACCCCCACCCACGCTTTCGCCCTCGCCTTTCCTTGTTATTACATTTCATCTTGAGAAGAACTCTCTCCCCTCCTCCAACCACCGCCTTCATTATCCCCCCACCCCCTGTACTACAGATAAAAGTCGACATTCGGAGAAATTATCTACGTTATTTTCTTTTTCGCTTTCCTCCTCTATAACGACCACTTCCTCATCCCCCTCAGTTATTACGGCAGCTTCGAGGATTCTATTTTCTGCATCTAATATGACAAGAACCACCACCACTACCACCACCACCACCACCACCACCACCACCACCACCACCACCACCACCAGCACTACTACTACTACGACTACTACTATTACTACGACTACTACTACTACTGTAATAGCTAACCATAATCCTCTTCCTATTCTCGATACTAATAGAACAACTATAAATAATAATAATAATAATATATAGCTACCTTTCAAAAAGAAATAAACAAACAAAAAACAAACAAAACAAAAATAAAAAATGCCAGGATTTTGACCAGAAACATAAAGTGTAGCGGTGCCCATAATAATTACTGCAATTGGAACTCTACCCCAAAGATTCTACCCCAAAGACTAGAATGGAAACGACATCTACTAAAATTCGAAGAGAAATTAATTCTGCACACACTCGCATTGGTATTTGTCATGATATTGGGGTAAGTGCTGAAGATTTGCTGACACTCAATCTCTGGAAGTAATCAAACAAATCCCATTAAATGCATGGAATCTACATAATCCACATTATATATAATGCAATATATATATATATATATATATATATATATATATATATATATATATATATATATATATATATATATATATATATGATTGTTATGCATTATATATATAGACACAAATATTTAAGTAAACGCTCTGTTTTTAATAAATAGTATTAACAACAATTACCGACCTGAACGTCCGAGAAATTTTCATAGAAAATATGTCCTCCGACTGGAATCGAACCTGTATCCTATAAGGAACCGTCATATAGCATGAGGTGATATACCAGTTTAGCTACAGAGGAGCGTCTGGTTTAAAAGCAGTAAAATCGACCTTGCTAACCAGACGCTCCTCTGTAGCTAAACTGGTATAACACGTCAGGCTATATGACGGTTCCGTGTGTCTCTATAAATAATGTATAACAATAAAATAGATTAAAATAACTGTCGGACTTTGTCTATTTTTTCATAATACATATATATATATATATATATATATATATATATATATATATATATATATATATATATCCTCAATCTGAGCCGTTATCCATTAATCCACTGTGCCTTCATTACTTACGTGCTAATACCATTGGGAAATCTATGAATCTTTTTTTTCTTCTCCCCACAAGCTCTGGGTAAATAGCAGGACAGACTGGGTTCTATAACCTTGGATGGCAACATATCTAGGAGAAGGGCAACTCTGAATTAACCGCTATAATCAAATGATTTGCATGGGTAGACTGGTTGTCAGTTTCTAGGAACTGAGTTGCTTGACCCTCATACATCGAAATTTGTGTTTATTTATACTTAATACTATCCTCTCATCTTTAAGGACAAGTTTTCTTAGTACCCTTACTAAAGGAAGATAGAAAATTACCGTGTTGATTCTTATTCATTTTATTCCGAGTACTTTCGATATTAGCACAATGTCATCATCAGGGTCTTGTTTTTTCTAAGACAAAATTGTTGTGTTCATCTGAAAATTAATTTTTTACAAGTGTACTTCACAATTTTTACATTTTATCATGTAGACACACGTGCAAACGTGAAAGGGGGTAACTAAGATATTGCTATGTCTAAACATTTTTTAAAAAGAAAAAAAATCTATTTAAGACTAATAGTTAAGACCTAGCTATTTTAACGTATCTACTGTAAACCTTTTAAAACATTTGTGCAGTATTCATAATTAATTTTATTAGAGGTTGGTTTCAATTTTTTAATATACAACAATTTTAAATTTGTTTATTATTTTCATGAAAAGTATATATATATATATATATGTATATATATATATATATATATATATATATATATATATATATATATATATATATATATAGTAAAGGTTATAATTGTTCCAACGTGAGAAAAATGTATATTTTTAAAAAAAGAGAGAAACCGCAAGCGCTTTTGGTTATAATATTTGTTTTAGTGTATATATTATATTTTATTCTTCATATTTTTGCTACACGGATTTCCGCTCTCGTGACCTTCTTCAGGCAAATTAAAGGAAATCAATTTTTAAAGGAATAAAATTTCTTTATGTTCTTTTAATATTTCATTGTTTATTTTGTCTATTTGTAGTGATCCTTGATCTCATTTTCTCGACTGTTGCCAAAAGTGAATTTCTGTCTAAATGGCAATAAAATCATTAGGTTTGGTGTTAATAGTGGCGATGACAGATGTGTTGATGATAGATGCCCCCATCGCCACTCACCCCTGAGACTGTCAAATGTATTTCCATTTTTGTGCATCGGGTGTGTGTGCGTGTCCCCGCTAGCTTGCACATGAATCACCATGCACATATATATATACATGCATATATACACATACATACACACACATACACACACATAAGTACCGCGCATATATATGAATAATATATATGAAAATTGCATATATATTTATATACATACACTTTATATATATATATATATATATATATATATATATATATATATATATATATGTATAGAGAGAGAGAGAGAGAGAAAGAGAAAGAGAGAGAGTTAGTCTGTATATCGCTTGAGATGAGAAACTGACAATGAATTTGCGGTGCTGATTTGTATGTCTACACTGTCTATATCTATAAACACGCTATACCCGACACTGAGCACTCTTCCTGCATAAATATTGCGATTAAATTTAAGTTATATATATATATATATATATATATATATATATATATATATATATATATATATATATATGTATGTATATATATATATATATATATATATATATATATATATATATATATATATGTCTGCGTGTGTGTGTGTCTCACTCTCTCTCTCTCTCTCTCTCTCTCTGTGTGTGTGTGCATTTTGTAACCAAATTCTTCTTAGGCATGTCTGATCAAATAATTTACAGACATTATGTCTGCTTATTTTTTACATAATCCGTTCATACTCACTAATAACCTTCCCTATATTGCAATTAAATGATGTGAGAAATGTGCTATAACTGTGTAAATAGCTTTTATTTCCCAAGTACTTTCGATCTTCTTCCGAGATCATCTTCAAAATTGTGTGTTGTTCAGAGGTGCAAGTAGTAATACAAATTTTGTGTTGCTATCCATTACTGTAATTTTTTTCTTTTTGCTTTTAAATGCAACGGTTGACAGTCATGCTTAACGTTCATTAGAACGTGAAAAAATTATCCACGATGGATTTTTTTCTTCTATGTTGTAATGTCATGGTCATGCGCGCATTAAAATGTGAAAACTGTTCCTTATATAGGCATTTCAGAACATTTCTACTGTATTCGTATCTGATTCTATTCAGTGTCGGCTTTAATTTTTTTGAAGGTAGGTTGCTTCGAGGGTCTGTAGTTTAAAATTTAAGCATCATGTAATTGCAATACACGGAAAGTTATTTGTGTGTATGTACGGATTATGTTAAAAATAAGCAGAGATAATGCCTGTAATTTATTTAGTTATATATATATATATATATATATATATATATATATATATATATGTGTGTGTGTGTGTGTGTGTGTGTGTGTGTGTGTGTATTTGATGAGGCACGGTCGAGTAATGGATTGAGGAATGGGAGAGCCGAGTTCGAATTCCAGTCGAATCCGTTACATTCACTTACGTGTTAATACCCTTGGAAAAGGTATGAATCTTCTCCCCACCTCGCCAGTTATGGGTAAATAGCAGGACAGACTGGGTTCTATAGCCTTGGGTGGCAACTGGTCTAGGACGACAACTCTGAATTCAAAATCTGAGGAGGGTCTCTTCAAAAAGTGTGGTTGGTTCTGCACAAAACCTTCAACACTATAATCAAATTATATGTGCTGGTGTCTGGCTATCGGTTCCTAGGAACTGATACGTTGAATACGACGGAAGAGTCAACTATATATATATATATATATATATATATATATATATATATATATATATATATATATATCGAAAGAGTGTGTGTGAGAGAGAGAGGGAGAGAGAAAGAGAGAGAGAATTAATACAAATATAGAATTTGTCACTTCGCTGATTGATGTTATATTCACCACCTCTACTCCGGAGTTTCGTTTCGCAAGTCTGAAGATAAACTACATCCGCGTCCTAGGTATGACGATAAACTACATCCAGCAGCAAGGATCAGGAGGTTTTGTGGAGTGTGGAACCATTTCTTAATTCAGGTCCATTCTGTTAGTGTCCCAGCTATGGATAAATAGTTAACCCTGAAACTGGGGTCAAAACACTATGAAAGTGTAAAATAGGTTTTAATACAAAAAAGAAAATATTACCACCAATACGTTTTTGAAAAAAAATATTACCAACAATAAAAAATCTTGTGGGCATTAAATAACCCATTGAGACTGATATGCAGTAAAACAAACCAAACCATTAATAATAATAATAATAATGATGGATGGAGGTCGACCCCTAGGGATTATAATATGAACTAAACAATACTTTTCTTAGTTGCATAGAATGTGCTTTGTTAGGACTAGATCCGATTTTGAAATCAGAGTTGTCCTTCACCTACGCTGGTTACCAACCAAGGCT
The DNA here is from genome assembly GCA_964036315.1 of Acanthosepion esculentum. Taxonomy (NCBI): domain Eukaryota; kingdom Metazoa; phylum Mollusca; class Cephalopoda; order Sepiida; family Sepiidae; genus Acanthosepion; species Acanthosepion esculentum. Next base: position 79,981,153 of record OZ038495.1, read on the forward strand.
ATAGAGCCCAGAATGCCCTACTATTTGCCCACAGTTGATTTTTTTAAAATTCAGAGTTGTCTTTCTCCTCGACAGGTTACCACCCAAGGATAATTACCTGCTAATTACTACTTGCTGGAGAGGGAGAAATTAATTTATACTTTTCCCAAGGGTATTTGCACGTGTGTGTAATGACCTCGACTGAAATTCGAACTCTGCTCTCCGATTCCTCAAGCAGAACCGCTATCCACTGTACTTCCTATAATAATATCATAATGATACTAACTGCGATAAATTATTATTATTATTATTATTATTAATAATAACAATAATAATAATAATAATGTAGCTAAGAATAGTCTTCCTGCTTCTATTAACACTAAAACTACTACTAATAATAAAAATACTAATATATGTAAAACTAACTTACAATTTTGGCTAATGACAACGTTTCACAGTATCGACTAATGACTATAGTCTAACATACGTCATTTTTAAAGATGGAGAAAATTGATACTCATAGAAAATTGACAGTCATTTTAGAAAAAAAAAAGAAAATTTACAAGACTGAAGCTGAAACAGAAAGGAATCAGGCTCGAAAGAATGTAGAGTTGGAATTAAAGCGAACAACATTTTGCATTTTGCTTACGTCACGAGAATTGAGCTCGTGCACCAGTGGACAATTCCAGGATTCGATTGGCTGTCTGCTTGACAAGAATGGTCATTACGGTTAAAAGCTGCCTTGACTTGGAGATAATTGAATCGAGAAAGATCCAAAGGAAGTCGACATTTTTTTCCTAATCTGAAAAATTGAATTTCATCTTTTCCTTTTTATGTCGTTAAATATTATTATTATTATTATTATTATTATTATTATTATTATTATTATTCCTCCTCCTCCACTTCCTCCTCCTCCTCCTCCTCCTCCTCCTCCTTCATCTTCATATTTATTTAGTTCACTCACCAAAGGAGTAATGGAAGAGAGATTTAAAGTCGGCCTGCTCTATCGGACCCGGACTCACTGGGATGGAACTCAGACAGAAAACACCAGGAAGTTCGTCAAAATAAATAAATACGTAAAACCGGTTAATATTTCCAAAGATAAATGCTGGTTGCTCTGATAGAACCTTTCGAATAATAAATGAGAATCCGAAAATCGCCTCGAGCGAAACAGTGAATATTTCTGAGGACAGAAAGGAAGGAAGCGTTTGGAGGCGTAAAATAGGAAATGGCGAATGATAGGGGGGGGGGAAAGGAAGAGGCGAAGTGAAGTGGAAACATGGCGAAGATCTGCAGGCTTCAATCGCATCCAAATTGGTTTCATTTTTAAGAAGTAATATTTAATTCGAAATGATAAGCCTCGAAAATATGAAACGATGAAATTATTTTCGGCAAAAAATTTCGGCTTTATACACTTACGAACATCATTATATGGTTACATTTTTTTTTATCATTTTATAAAACTCGGGAAGCCAATGAAATCATGTTTTCATAAAGTTCAATTTAAAAAAAAAGAGTTGTCTTAGAACTGTGAAATAAATAAATCGTCATCATTCTTGTTATACTAATCAGCCAACAAACTATACGAAGTATCGCACAAGTTTGAATAATTCGATCAAACAAACAAAATTTCTTACTTTAGCACTTAGTTACCACCGTCTCTTTCGATGCTCTCATTTGTCGTTCGCGAAGAGTTGCAGCAAAAGTATGGTCTGCCTTAGGATACACAAGAAATCCAGTGAAATCCAGTGAAATCCTAAATTATTTTATCTGGTCCTGTCTTTTACGAAAATCGATAGTAAAATATACAATTGAGATCTTCGAAGAAACATCCTCTGTCCATTCGAAGGCAAAGAAGGAAATTAAGTAAATATATGAAAACTTCCGTGATCAAGTGCCACTAGGCCGGAAGGTATGAATTTCCGGTTGTAAGCTTATATAGCCAGTACGCAAGAAAGAAGCCGGTTTTTAGGAAGTCACGGTCTGTCCGTCAGAGATGTAGAGTCAAAAACCAAAAGTCGTGCGTTGTGATAGGCAGTGATACAATAGGAGAAAGTGGCCAGTGAAATAAGATAGTCAGAAGGCTGACGGTAAGAAACTGTTGGTAGAGATGTAGTCATTGGGTAGGTAAAGTGACAAGTGAGAGAGAGAGAGACGGTAGAGTCAGTGTGAGGTTTCGCTGACCGATGGGAAGTTCTGGTCGGTTAGTCTGTCGTAAATTCCTCTCGAGGAGGTTGTAACACATCTATTTATCACCTCTCAGTTGCGTCTTTGGGCAGAGTGCACCCGAGGGCGACCCTGTCAAAGGACAGAGTCGGGACTGAGGAAATTTATACTGAGAAGAGCCCAGCCCTGGGGCAACACAGCCGCCCGAGGCTGCGCCTTCTCATTGCACCAGAGTGAGGGGTCGGCGCTCGCACTGAGGCCAGTGCGAGTGACGGTTGCGAGGGCTGCGGGCAATTTTGGTTCCTTGCCCGGGTGCCCCACCTTAAAAAATGACCTTGTGTCACAACTCGTCTTAGTGAGGAGACTGAGTGAATACCTAGTCTGTCGTAATAGGAGGTGGAATTAGCAGCTAAGATGCCCAGAATGGCATCTGCGGACCCCCCAAATCCTGTCAGTATAAAGAAACCAAAATAATGGAAACGAAATTCGTGTTGTCATTCCTCGCCGTGGTGTTATTGCACCTTCGTTTCGTTGTTCAACGGACACCAGGTTTATATATATATATATATATATATATATATATATATATATATATATATATATATATAAGGCACGGATTGAGGAATCGGAAAGCTGAGTTCGAATTCCACTCAAATTCATTACATTCCCTTACATAATAATACCCTTAGAAACGGTATGAATCCTATTCTCCCCCCTCCCCAGATATGTGTAAATAGCAGGACAGAATGGGTTCTATAGCCTTGGATGGCCTTGGATGGCAACTGGTCTAGGAGAAGGACAACTCGGAATTCAAAACCTGCGGAGGGTCTTTTGGGGTCACTGTATTCACATACACATACACTATGAAAAAAAACTTTCACCAATGAAAAGTTCATATAATAAAGAAAAATCGAGAAGTATATGCAGTCAATTGCTGATACACCCTATCGAGTAGATGGAGTGTTTCCCGGAGACTACATCTACGAAACTCTGGAGTCGGGATGTTGGAGGTAACATCAATCAGCTGACAAATCTTTTACTCTCTCTCCCCATATATATATATATATATATATATGGTCAACACCCAGCAGCGACAGTCTGTTTCATACTTAAATGCAATTTTCAGGACATGTAGATTGCGTTTAATCATGAAACAGACAGCCACTGCTGGGTGTTGGCATCAATGTCCACTTATATTGATATATGCCCTATCCCTGATATTGAGCACATTTCTTTCTGCGGTAGATCAGTTGCCATCCAAGGCTATAGAACTCGGTCTATCCTGTTATTTACCCATACCTTGGGAGGTGAGAAGAAGAGGATTCATACTTTTCCCAAGCGCATTAGCACGTAAATGAATGTAATGGATTCGACTAGAATTCGAACTCGGCTCTCCGATCCATCACTCCGAGCCGCTATCCATTACTCCACCGTTTAAACTATGTTAGCGGTTACATAATTAATTAACTGTCACTACCTGAATACATTCACTTCAATCGCATGTGCTTTGAGTTTAATTCTGTACTTCTGACGTCTCCGCTTAAACTCAGAAATTTTAGTAGATAGGTTCACTCCGTTCAAACCCCTTCCCGGTTTTTTGAACAGGAGTAGACGTTTAACACTTGTTTCCTGTTTAAGATAGGGTTTCCGGTCCTTTCTCCTAAACTCTTTCACCCCCAGTAACCCCTTGCGTCTTCGTAGCATTTTCGCCTTGCATGGTACGAAATGATTAAAACAAACCCACTTATCAAAGATGTATTAGGTTGGTGCAAAAATAATGTCGTTTTCTCACATGAAGTTGAACGTCAAAAAACGACATTATTTTTGCACCAACCTAATATTTTGGATTTTTTTTTAATTCTTCGGAGTTCCGAATTTTACATTCCGGTTGTTGATAAATAATTGAAATATCCATCGAAATATGTATATAGGCAACCAAAAATGAAGACTCGAAAGTTCAGGTGAAAAGAAAATAATGAATATTTATAATTAAAAGTAAAATGTATGATTATATATTATTTAGGTGGTAAATAAAGAAAGAAATTTAACTTAAAATCTTATGAAGATGTTTAACCACTGTCTAATTTAATATTATTTTCTAAGTATTATCTTAGGATCATTTCTGTCAATTCACACCAAAATAAAAAGAATTCATATGTACTAAAATTCACACCAAATTCTCCCAGAGCGAGACACCTTCCATTGCACTCCGGTTGGATTGACCTTTGCCATCGCCCGAAATTTGGGCGTCTCGGATGCGTTATTTCTAAGTGTGGGGTGTATGTTCACGCTCACCCCAATAAACAAGCCAAAAAAGTTTTTTTTTCTTTTCTTTTTTTTTTAATTTAAAAAAATTCCTTGTAAGTATCTCGAATATCATCGGCACTTATGAAATTTGCTAGACAAGCAAAACAAATTTTGATTTAAAATTTATAATTTCTTGGGATGAATTAGTATTAGGTTGGTGCAAAAATAATGTCGTTTTCTCACATGAAGTTGAACGTCAAAAACGACATTATTTTTGCACCAACCTAATATTTGATATAAATAACTTTACATTATTTTGGGTAAATTAACAGAAAATATCATTATCTTAGCTAAAAAAAGTGTAATATGTTTTACAAACCTGCCTTTTGATTAATTAAACTGAATTTCGATCCCATAATTGATTCATTTATAATAAATAAATCGTTTATAATAAATAAATCGTTTATAATAAATAAATCGTTTATAATAAATAAATTTAATAATTTTAACAAAACATTAACACTTGAATCAACATTTTTTTCAACCTCCAACTAGTTTTCAAAATTGCATTTTTACATATTATGTTTAATATATCTAAGGCCGAATGCCGCAAACAGAATGCAGGAAAAACAGATTTTATTATTTTACGAATAATTCAAATTAGAATCCTCATTTTTATTGTGTAGTTCAATACGTCACTGCTGACCCACTTCTGTCTTTTTAATTAATTCTCAACGAACAAAGATAAAATATTGTCATCAATTTTTGTTGTTTTTATTCCAACATTTCGGCCGATGTGGTAATCGTCTTTCCTCATGGGCACATTGCATGCAGATTTCCGAAATTTTCCCTTTTATTCGCAGAATCTGTTCACAGACTCAAAACAGAAGTCACATGTTCAAGGCGATATTTTCAGGTCAAAATGAAAAAAATGGGAAAAATCGACAAATTTTGATATGGAAGGTGATAATAATCACGTATTGATCTTTCAAGTACTGGTTTCCATCTAATGAAGAATTCTACACTTGACCTGCTTATACAGATTTTTTCTTTTCTTTTCCTTACCTAGTTGGTTCCTTGAGGTCACGTGATTCTATATTCGGTGACCGGACGTTCAACTTGGATCAACACTGCATCTGGTTTCCTTGCTCTTGTCTGGCGCCCAGTGCGTATCCTAGCAATGATACTACACTTGAATCCCAAACTATCTTTATTCCAAATATGTCGCACTATCGCAACCTTCGGGAAATTTTTGTCGCAAACTTTTGTACAGACCTTCGATTTATCTGTTGTGCCATACTTTATTTGGCAGCCTATCCTTGGGTTACGGTTATCTACAAAGCTTATTTGAGTCCTGGTACAAGGCCATCGTAATAGAGCATCAAAAGAGTGTAGAACTTACTACACTTGCTAATTAGTGACAGGTTTCTTAATCACCGTGTTACGGTAGGTTCGCTGAGCTTAACTTGACAGCTGTGAAGCATCCGGTGGGGATCGACCTCAGCATGGCTGTGTAACAATGTGCGAGACTATTTTACTAACCCCCATTGCTTCGGGGTAAAGCGTGTATTGTTTTTGTAAAGGTGAATCTATCCAGGAAGAAGGCACCCAAATTGGGAAGCACACAGTGAAGATCGAACTCATCGTAAGATTAACTTGTTAACAAATGTTTCATAATCAAGCACCTTAGCCTCTTCTTCAATGTTCTTTAGTCTTGTGATCAAAACAACAATGATGAGGATAATAATACAATTATAAAAATCATTTCTTTCGGAACATTGAACAATATTTATGAAAAGCTAAAAATCATTAAAAATTTTGTAATAATTCTGATTTTTAAAATTTTAAATTGACTTCGATTAAATATTGCAACCATCTCATGTATTATTCAGGCCAATATCTTCATCTTTGTTATTTTCAACATACCATTCCAGCCAATGTCTTCTCTTACTTTTCCATATACACCTTTGTGCGAATTAATTGAAACAACCGCTTTTGTTTCTTTTATTTCGCCATACGGTCAGTTTTAGACTCACTGAACTGACAGGGTATAATCGATTTCTATTTTTTCCTCAGATTAGGTCATTTGCAGTGGTGTGCAGTAATATGAATCTATTTTCGGGGTGTATGATGAAATTTGTTTGGCCTTGAAAAATATTGCGTCGTCCCTGATTGCATCAGATTTTTATCACACCCAGACACTATTGTCTCGACTGCCGATTAATTGTCCTGTGGCTACTGTCTGCGATGGGTGTTACTCCAAGCAAGCGTACGAAAATTGTAACGCTGCACGAACACACTGGCAAGCCTTACCAGTGAGCAAATCAAAGTATTATAGACTGGCCCGGAGACGCTCCTGATTTAAATTCAATCGAGAATCTGTGGTCAATCTGCAAGGAATGGCTTCGTGGAAGGAACATACGAAGTACTAACATGTGCAATGTGTCATGTTTAATTGGAAAAATACGAAAATAAAAAGTACATAACGAAATTATTTGTTTTGTTTCAATTAACTTGCTGAAGGGTGTATATTATGAATTATGAAGCTGAATTATTGACATTTTTTGTAAATTATTATCATTATTTTATTGTTTTTATCTCAATGTTTCTATCATTATGATATTCAGCTTTCCCCATGCACATATTAGATATAGGAATGTTCACGAATTTACCAAAAAAATGACATACAATTATGAAACAAATGCCTCAAAACTGACGAAAACTAAGTTTCATTGTCAAAATCTTTGTTATTATTAAGAAAAATGACCAAAGTTTTTGAATATTTAATTAATTTTTTTAATTCTTTTTAGAACATTCAAAATTTTGATTAAAAATCTTGTTTTTCTTGCGTTAGCGGATATATTATAATAAAACAGAAAATTTTATCGACTTTTTTGCAGCGAAATATACATTGACTTGGAAATTCTTGGAAAAATCAAACAATTGTTGGATTTTAATGAAACTTTCAGGACTTATTCACAAATAAATGAAACTATTTTAGAAACGTTTTTTTCTTTTACAAAGTCTTGGTAAAAATATATTTCTTTACGTCTATTACCTACCTCCTTAGGTAATTTTTATAAAAGCACGACAAATTCAAAGTTGTAACGTTTATGGCTTATAATAGTTAAATGCAGAAGATTTTAATGAATTTAAATCATCAATTTTTCGTAAAATCGAAAGCCCATTTACCAAAAATCAGCTCTGAATTGTAAAATACAAAAGCCAATAAAAAAATTGCATAGTTCTGAAATTGTTCCTCTTAGTAATAAGAACAGATCTTGTTCACAAATCCCCAATCAAAAAGCACACTTTCAGACCAGAGTTCAAAATTAAGAAAAATCTAATAATTTTGATATGAAAGGCAATAATGATCACATATTTTGCTATTGAGTTCTGGTTCCTGTATACGGTTTAATAGCCCAATGGATTAAAATCAGGGACTATAGACTTAGTCTTAGTGGAAACAGGGCGAACATTGATAGGGTATGGCACCCAGAAAACGGAAAAAAACAGATTTGTGAATCTCCATAATTTCAGATATCTTGGTCTGACCTTAGTTTGCTTAAGAATATTCACACTCAGTTATAAACAACTTTCTCTCCTGATAATGAATATTCATTTCTCTAAAAATTAAGGTACAACAATAACAACATCATTGATTCTACAATGCAGACCAGCATAATTGAAAATGCTCAGTATTGATAGTAAATAATGTGAAATCGAGTTGTATGCCAAACCCGAGGTGACAGTATGTAATGTTACATCGCAGAATGACATTTTACATCTAGCCACATACCCTCTTTAAATATTCATTTCAAGAGGGCGTGTAACACAAGGCTTGTTTAAAGTGGAAGTTCAAAGCGTGCAAGGGCCATACACTTCTGTAGCGCGTGTGGCATTTCAGCTTTTGGGGACGCTTCGGGTAGCAGAACTCTAACCCAATCTGCTTACGGGTACATCACGTTGAAACACAGATTTACGTACAATTAACGAGCTTAAGCAACGTCAAAACTGGTCAGTAAATTAAATGGGTGACGGCTTGAGAATATCAGGTGCAGTAAGCTTGAATGTGCGGGTGGTGTAATGAATAATTGCTCAGAATTGTTAAATGAAGAACCGTGTTCCAATTTCAGTTGGGTTTGTTATATTCACTTACGCGCAAATAACCTTATGAATGGTATAAATCCACCTCTTCTATCCCAGTTATAGTGTCATGATGGGGATATTGGGCTTTGAATATCTGAACCCCAGCATTACTTTTTTGGCCTGCTGTTCTCTTACTCTAATAATAATAATAATAATAATAATAATAATAATAATAATAATAATAATAATAAAAATAATAATAATAATAATATTAATAATAATGATAATAATATAATAATAATAATAATAATAATATAATAATAATAATAATAATAATAATAATAATAATAATATAATAATAATGATGATGATGATGATGATGATGATGATGATGATGATGATGATGATGATAATAATAATAATAATAAACGAAGAGACACTAGGTCACCAAAACCGGATTATTGCCAACCTTGGACCAAGTGACTCAATACCAAATCGACTAATAAAAAGAAAACAAACTAAATGGACCCGCGAAGAGTATCGACAAGTCATGACATCTTTCTTCACTTTTCGCGAAACCCCAGCAAAGAACACCACCAATCAAACAAAAACATCAACAATTCCTGTTGTAGTTGGAGCCCTGGGACTGGTTGGAAAAGATTCCAGTAGGCTGATTGAAGGGATCCCTGGAAATCCATGCCTCAAAGAGATACAAAAAATTGTTCTGACAAGTACAGCCCACACTTCACGAAGGGCTTTATCTATGTAATTATTTTTTTAAATTTTTTTTGCAGTGGAAAGTGTCATGATGCCATTTCTAACCTTAGGTCCCTGGGCGGGACCCGGAAAGAAACGTGTAAACGCCAGATATCAAAGGAAATAATAATAATAATAATAATAATAATAATAATAATAATAGTAATAATAATAATAATAGTAATAATAATAATAATAATAATAGTAATAATAATAATAATAATAATAGTAATAATAATAATAATAATAGTAATAATAATAATAATAATAATAGTAATAATAATAATAATAATAATAGTAATAATAATAATAATAATAGTAATAATAATAATAATAATAATAATAATAATAATAATAATAGTAATAATAATAATAATAATAATAGTAATAATAATAATAATAATAATAATAATAATAGTAATAATAATAATAATAGTAATAATAATAATAATAGTAATAATAATAATAATAATAATAATAATAATAATAATAATAATAATAATAATAATAATAATAATAATAATAATGGGATTACGGCTATACCACATTGAAATACCGGTTCCCATACAATCCCCGAAGTTAAACAATGTCCAGCCTGGTCAGTTCCTAGATGGGTGATCGCTTGGAAATATCAGGTGCTGTAAGCTTGTATGTGCGGTTGGTGCAATGGACAATGGTTTGGAATTGTTAATCGGAGATCCTAGTTCTAATTCTCGTTGGATTCATTACTTTCGTGCAAATACCCTTGGGAAAGGTACGAATCCACCTCTTCCCCTCCACCTATGGATTAATTAGTAAGATTTGTATCAGTAAATCATTATTATCTCCCCTCACAAAAATATTCTTAAAATATTTTCTGGCTTTAAATAACCTGTAAAAGGTTGATAAAACATAAAAAATGAATGAATCAACCAATCAATCTAACCCACTCTAGAATGTGGACTACTGTCTAGGGGGACGCCCCCGACCTGCGGTTCAAGTACATTATACTTTAACTCCGACTGTGTTGTAGTTTTCCTAAGTTAACTTTAGTAAATAACTAGATTGCCTAGCCGTGGAGCAATTTGCAATATACTATCGGTAGACATTGCTACTGTAGCGAGGGCGCCTGACTAAAGGCGATGGTCAGTAACAGTCTAACAGACTGTACTGTATTTGAGTACTTTTTTCTTTAATATACGCTCTTAAATAGGGCGCCGGAGGGATTTTTTTAAAAGCTTTTCTCCCCAAGCAAGGCTGGAAGCCACTAGCAAGCAAGGGGTTACAGAAGGTTTGGAGGAAGAGCAGATAGGAGTGGTAGAGGAGAGGATGTAGAGAAAGATAGTGGATCGATCAAAGCAAGGGAGTTACAGAAGATTTGGAGCGAGAGCAGATAGGAATGAAAGGTGAAAGGATGTGGAGAAGGGAAGTGGATAGATCAAGGCAACTGGAGATGTCGATTGACGTTACACTTAAATAGTTGGAGATTATATTTGTCAGGGAAACAGGAATAAGGAAGGGAGTTCCACAGGCGAGATGTGCGAGACATGAAGCTATTGGAGTAGAAGAGATGTCTACATCTAACAATTTCAACGGCGAAGGTGTGGGAACGGGATGCCAGCCTCGGAGGACGTTTAAATTCATGAGGCCTGGGAACCAGCGAAAGCAGCTCATCGGAGCAATTACCGTGAAATTATTTATAAAAAAGACAGAGCGAGGCAACGGCGCGTCTGTGAGAGAGCGACTGCAGACGAGATGACAGATCAGGGTCAATTACATTGCATATCCGTCTCTGGATCTTATCAAGAACCCTGAGGCAAACAGCAGGGGCTCCAGACCATATATGGCAGTAATACTCCATGCAAGGGCGAATGGTTGATTTATAGATTTGGAGGATCGATTCCGGGGAGAAAAATTTCCTGGCTCGGCACAGGGAGTCAACTTTCCTTGCGGTGGATGAAGCAATTGACTCGATTTATTTGTTCCATCTCAGATCAGCGGACAGCGTGAGACCGAGCAGCCGCAGAGAGGAGCTCTCGAGAAGTTGGTCCTCAGACATTCTGATGGGATGCAGGGATGGATCCCTGTGGTGGTTAATAGAGAGCAGTTTTGTTTTAGAGGCGTTAAAGTTAACCAACCATTTCTTGCCCCAGTTCACAACCGATTGTAGGTCCTTTTCGAGTTTCGTCAGTAATGTAAATTGACTTGGTTCATCAGCGAGTTTCGGGTCTTTCAACATCATACACCCCATCAACAAGCCTCCCCAGATCAGAGTAGATCAAGCCCTGATTCCCCTTCCGCAATCAAATGCTAAAAGAGACTCTGGCCTTTACACTAAATTGGACGAAAGTTGACAACGTTTCCCGCGCACTTGATTGGATGTTCGTAACAACCAATCCACTGCTTGGACTGAATTTTTAAATGGTTCACCGGGGGGGGGGGGGGGGGTTATGGCACCTTTTTTTATCGGATGGATAGCAGCTTCAGTGGATAATCGCGGAGGTAATTTAACATTCTTAAACTTAAACACTCTAGGTTGTTTGCCAAACAAAGTTTGTTGCGTTATTCTAACAATTTTCGGTTTTGTTTTTTTAATTATTTTCTCTAAAATTCTATAACTTAAAAACTATTTCTAAACATTATAACATTTAAATGACTATTGAAGCCAGCTATCAGTACTGAAAAAAAAAAAGACAAAAAACAAAACAAAAAACCTCCTCGACCTTACCATCCTATTTTTATAAATATCGTTTAGACTAATTCCTAACATCAATTTACCGTTTTAAGGACTTATTCTCAAGCTTTTTAGCTAATTATTTTCATTATTTTCCTCACTAAAAGCGATGGTCAGTAACAGTCTAACAGACTATTGAGTAATAAGTGTGAGTAACATAGTTTGAAAGATATTGAGTACTCACTGGGTACTCCATACTAGCTACCTTGTACCCAAGCTTAACCTTAAAAAATACTACTATACCTAAGCTAAGCTGGTGTTGCTTGGGACAGATTAGATTTAATATGCAACTAAGATGCTTTACTGTGGAGCAGTAATTCGCAAGCTCGTCTCAGAAATTATTACTATTTTATGAGTTTTATTTTCATAAAAGTGCTTCATTATTATAGCCTTGTGCCAGCGAAAGCTAAGCTTTGTAAGGTCTGTCATTAAATCCGCTTAAATGTAATCTATCTGAGTTATTAAATAGGTATGTATGTCACTCTGATATACACACTCCTGGCTGGAGCACTTTTCTCTGGTGTAATGACGTGAAATCGTACCTGTTAACCTCCCGAAATTCGATGATTTGAAATTGCTTGTTCACGATGGATCTTATTGATCTTGTAGATACATTCTTCCATAGCCTTGCAGTGATCCATCTGCATTGACACAAGCCGTCACCCCCAACTCTCACTCTCCAGCAGAGTCTTGTATTAGGTTCTGTGTGACACTTCACACACACACACACACACACACACACACACACACACACACACACACACATGCACGCCGACTGTACAAAAATCAGGAGCCGCCTTTTTTCGTATCAATCAGAAAGTCATGGCAGTCGACCGGTCAAAAATAAAAAGGATTTTTTCCCTTTTTTTTCCCTTATTGGTTGATGCATTAACCTATAGAATATATGTTAAAAACGTAGATATTTGAATTTATCTTTTTTTTCTTTCGTTTTTTAACTAATCATGGAAAAGGAAATCGACAAGCTGAGTTCAATTAAGACTCACCTTCGCATGGGAAAGATATGAATACATCTCTTCTCAGGGCTAAATGGGTTTGCTTGTCTCAAGAGAATGAAAACTCTGGGTTCAAAAACCAGTCTTAAGAGGGATGGGCTTCATCAGGTTACCTTACACTAGGCACATTACTTCTGTTTTAGCTGCAGTATATGTGCTGCCGCCACGAACCTAATGGGCAACGATGCTCGTGAATAGACGTAATATAAAGCGCTGATGGCTTAGGGGTAGAAACTCCGACTGATAGCAAATCGGTCGAGTTTCGATCCTGGCTTGAAGCATTAGGTTGTCTAGTCGCACTGATGAGCTGTGATACAGCGAAACAGGCCTGTATGCGAAAGACATCATATATATATATATATATATATATATATATATATATATATATATATATATATATATATATATATATATATATATCGTCATTCACAGAGAGAGAGAGAAAGAGAAAGAAAGAAATATAAATGAAAAAAATGGAAAAAGAAACAAAAAGAAAAAGCGTAGAGATTCTTTCGCATATACCAAATATATTCAGGAACGAAAGTTAGCAGGGATGAAACGAGAGATAATAAGTGAAGTGAGATCGGGAAAGTGCATAAAACATTCGTAAAAAACGACATGCAAAAATGACTTTCAAAATATTAAAACGACGGACAGTGGAAGATTATTATGTCTTACTACGCGTCAAATATGTATACCGACAAACAAGCTTGTGTTCCCTGCATTAATGTGAGAGAAACACGTATTGCGAATCGTATAAAGAATTAAGATGTAACAGAGAGAGAGAGAGTTTGGGAACCACACACACACACACAAACATATTTTTTTAATTGAATTTTGAGTAGATTTGAACAGCGAAATTAGATCAGAACAATTTTCTTTACAGATGGTAATCTGATCTAGCCCATTTGAAATTGGGTCATTAGGAAGACAATGGAAGATGATCGAGATAATTTTTTATCGATTCAAATTTGAAATAGAGCTTACTAAGGCTATGAGGAACTTTGAAATTCACATGATTTTGGGTTGAAGGCAGCACTCGTGATAAACGGGTGAGGGCCAAGGGTCGATTTATGATCAGCCAGGTTTATCTATATAAATGCGCACAGAAATCTGTTGATAGAGTGGTTGGCTCGTCTGCCGTCGAGTGCAGTCGAGCTGGGTAGAGAGAGGTCGGAGATTGAAAACGACGTCAGAGATTGGAACCAAACGTCCGCTAACATATTTTGTTGATATAAGTACGAAGAAGCGAATTACTCCTCCAACAATCTAAGACTGTTACTCCTACTAATATTACTACCACTGGAAACGGAAACATCGAACAAGCTACAATAATCAAAAGGTTGCTTTTGGGCTCGTCTGTCATCGAGTGCAGTCGAGCTGGGTGGAGAGATATTGGAGACTGGAAGTGACGTCAGGTATTGGAACCAAACGCCCGCTAACATGTACTGTTAATATAAGTACCGATGCTTCTGCTACCACGAAGATTGGTACTACTGTTACTACCGCCGAGGAGGAACCCAACTATAAACTTTAAGCCGCGCACAGAAATCTTTATCTCTCCATCGAAAGAGTCGTATATCGATCTGAGACGATTTCACAACAAACTAATCATAACCCACTGTCTCTGTGTCTAGAATCCAGTGTATGAGTTTTTACGTTAAATACTTTTCTTTTCTGTAACCCGTTTCTTTTCTCTACTATTCTTTTCTGCTATATAAAAGACATTAACAATTCAACCATTGAATAGTTGTTTGTCCGGCTTTCCGCGGATATATGTATAAAAAAAAACAGACACATTGATAGTATTTTCAAGTATACGAAACTTTTTCATAATTTTCTGGAATTCCTTATTTAAAGAAAGCATGTATTAATTTAAGTTATCTGTGTATGTTTATTCGACCGTTAAATGAATATTTTCACGAGGGAATAAAAAAGATCGAAAATATCAACAATTTTGGAAGAAATAATGAACTATTTTTCTTTTACGCACAGGTTCCTATATTTCTTTCTGTTTTTTATCATTTCACTTCAAGCAAGGCGAAAATACCACAAGTACGCAAGGTGTGACATTATGTGACACTGGTAAAAAAGGAAAAAGAATGGGTTAATTTGGAATATGCCTTGAAACAGAAGGAGGGTTAAAAGCACGAAATGATATATAGATTTATGTCCACTTGCCTAAAAGTGCAAGTGATGAGACCATGTCTCATGATTACTAGGAAGAAAGAAGGGGTCAACTGAGTATAATATTTGCTAATTTTCGGGACAACGGCAGAATCAAGAGACTGGCTTATGCCTGTTTGTCAGCAGGCGGAAATGGTCTCGCCGACCTTAGGATTTTATCCTGCATTGAATGAATTCAAATAGGGAATGAACCTGTGGGGTTCATTGATACCATTATTGAAAATTAAAAAGATAAGGAAAATTAATGACTAAGAGTTGAAACCGTCTTTCTGCCTACGCAGTTTGAAAGTCGGAGTCGTTAAAGAAATAGCTGAGATGGTGGGCTTAGATGAGATACCAAGAGAGACGTGGAAATTATCTCCTCCCATTTGGAAGTAATGGTGCGAGGCATTCATAAGAGAAGTAATTAGTTACACGGGCGGGCCAATACCTGCAGACAATGGCCACAGGAAGAGAGGATTTACAAAATTTGGAGAGATAATTAATATTACAAACAAGACAACAAAGAAGCTTTGTTGTAATCGTTACAGAAACCCCTGGGGAAACCCCAAATTCCCAAACACCGTTAGCCCCCAGCCCGATTTTGAATCACAGTCAATATAGAAATATATAATATTGAGCGATTCAGCAGTTGCAGTTGGAGTTAGAGTTGCAGACAGAAGACGGAAGAGCAGTGAAGGAGCTGCTGAAACCCACGTGACCTACTGTCGAGAGAATTCCCGACTTTGAGTCCTGTTCCAAGAAATTCGCACCGATAAGCAAAAGTGTCACTAAAGAGATTTTTGTGGGAAGGGTTACTTTTTTTATACCAAGAACTACATAAACCAAATCGAAAATTGACTCGAAGACCTTTTTCGTTCTCTATTACGTTTGTAAAAAGACATTTCTATTTTTTCATCATAACACAGCACGTCGTGGTTTGAATAAGAGCTACCATACTGACGATTACTCGATCCCTACCAGCTCTGTGATCAAGAAACACAGCGTAGGCGGAGCCGTGTGGTGACCGAAAGGGGACAGCGACCAACGACCATTGAACCACGACAATATCGAACAGCGTGGGATTGTCCATGCAATCATCTCGTCATCCTACGACCCCGAGGATCAAGACATCTTCTGGTGTAGGCGAGGTGTGGCAAGGATCATAACGTTTGGTCACTGCTGACCAGGTTGACTTATAATCGACCACCGAAGGAGTGAAAGTAAAAGAATGAGAAAATTGATAATAGGGAGAATTAAGGAAAGGACAAAAAAAAATGAACGGAGTTCAAGAAGACAGAAGATGGCGATTGACGTCGCATTTACATTTTTGAAGATTGCAGTTATCAGGGAAGCAAGAAAACAGACGGAATTTCCAGAGGTGGGACGTGCGAAAAAAGAAACTGTTGGAGTAGAAGTAACGGTTGCATTTAGCTAGTCCATCAATAAAAAATGTGGGACCTAATTGCCAATCTAGTTGTATGTAGTCAGAGTGCTAGAGAAAAAATCGTCAAAAGAGTTGCCATGAAAAGAGAGAGAGAGAAACCACGTCATGTCGGCGAGTATGTGACTGAATACACAGACAAATGGTAGATTTACAAATATGCAAGATGGACTTTGACGAGACAAATTTTCTGGCACGACAAAATGAACCAACTTTTCAGTAGACGAAGCAACTGATTCGATATAATCTCTCCATTTGGCAGTAGAAAACATGAGGCCAAGAAGGCGTAGTGCGTTGCTCTCCTGGAGTTTAACATTAGACATGTTGATGGTAGGCAGAAAAGATTTTTAGGATAGATTCATATGAATAGAATATGTATTTGTAAGAAATCAGTTTGTAGATCAGGGTTTGGCTTTATTTTGTTTTACGGGATATCAACCTCAATGGGTTATTTAATGCCGATAAGATTTTTAGGATAGGTTCATATGAATAGAATATGCATTCTTTATAAGGAATCAGCCTGTAGATCAGGTATCATTGACATATTTTTGCAATGAGTGTTTTTGTTGAGAGTCAAATGTATTTCTGGTAATATGTTATTTTGTCAAAAATGTATTGTGGATAATATTTTTTAAAAATGTAATGCTTGTAATATTTTTTTCAAAAATATATTGCTGGTGTTATTACTATAAAAATCTATTTTTATACTTTTCATAGTGTTTTGACCACAGTTTGAGGGTTAAGTATTGACCCATAGCTGGGACCCTAACAGGTGCTACCACCACGGGTTAGGGTTGATCTGGGAACAATAGTTTATCGTCATAATCAGGACGGGCCAATGAAATGCAATGAAAATCAAGAAGAAAGAAATAGTTGATACTCGGGAATAAATACGAGTGTTACGGACAGTAATTGTGTGGATGCATTGTCAATATGCGTAAATGTATTGTGAATGGGCTTCCGTTGAAATGCCTTGTAAAACGATAACGAATTGATTGCCAGTGATCAGAATTTCGTACTAGTGTTATTGGCAGAATAGAACTATCACACGCTACGTCAGATTGTCGATGTTTATACAAAGAAATTTGGTATTAACCAAGCGATATTGCTAAAATGTTATACCATACTATTATATATAAAAATTATATCAAACGTAGCATAAAGGTAATGAAAAATGAGAAAAACGACAGTCAACTGCTGAAACCTCCTGACGAGTGGACTTAACAATTACAAAATAGTTTATCTACGAAACTTTACAGTTCAGGTGCTGAATATAAAATCTATCAGCTAAGTTACAGAATTTATTTGTATTAATCAGTTCGATATATTAGATCTGACGTGCCTTAGACCTACTCGGCCACAAAGGACTTCCTTCGGGGTTTTTATGAACAGGCGGTCCTACGTGGCCAAGTGGTCTAAGGCACTCAGATATAATGAGAAATATTGTTAGGAAAATATGCATCGGAGAGCGCATATTTTCCGAACAAGATTTCTCGAATATTTAGTAAGATAAATGTAAATAAGTAAATAAAAACAGGTCATCTATTCAAATATGAGTATCCATTAAAAATAACATTTAAACAAATTAATTAAAAATATCTCGGATTTAATCCATTATATATATATATATATATATATATATATATATATATATATATATATATATATATATATATATATTTGAATTGGACATAGTCCGACAATTTATTTATAGACATTTATATATATTATGTTTAACGTTCTTTTTATAGATACAAGTATTTAAGCAAATGCTCTGTTTTATAATAAACAGTATTAAATAACATTTACCGGCCTGAATGTCCGAGAAATTTTCATAGATTTTCTATGAAAATTTCTCGGACATTCAGGCCGGTAAATGTTATTTAATACTGTTTATTATAAAACAGAGCATTTGCTTAAATACTTGTATCTATAAAAAGAACGTTAAACATAATATATATAAATGTCTTTAAATATATATATATATATATATATATATATATATATATATATGTATATATGTGTGTGTGTGTGTGTGTGTGTGTGTGTGTGTACATATACAATTTACATATACAATAGTATAGTTACTGTTGCTTCTGTTTTAATTTCGTAAAAAGAACTTTATTTATTTATATGGGATTTATACTGGAAGCCAACATCCTGCTCACAATAAAGTCATTAAAAATAAGGAATCAATAATAACCCCCTTTTTCCTCAAATAAGCATATATCTGAAAGAGCCTAATGGAAGCGAATTAAAAAAAAGTACAAACTATATATAAATTAAAACTTAAATAATATTTCTTTAAGACGCAAAGAAACGTATTGATGGATCTTAACTCTATTAGATACAATAATCTGTGGAAGTTGTACAGTTAATTTATAGACACCCTGTCTTTCTCTGAGTGTTACAATAATATGCTAGAGTGAAGTAATTTTGTCTGGCTTTCCGATTTGATTAATTCTTAGAGTTCTAATAAGGAAGGTCGTCTTCAGAAAACGAATAAATCTCGTTTAAATAAATTTGGAAGAGAAACTTCGTTTTTTCTTTCTTCTCTTTATTTTCTTTCAGCGATGATAAACAGCATGGTTGTAGCAGACAGCTGGATGTTGGCAGTTGAACTATTTCAAGCACCAGATTCTGGTGGAGTTGAGAGAAAGAATCTTGCATTCCTGTGTTTGGCATCTGGCAAAATCTGATCGGAAACATCTGTAAAAATCCTTAGACGGTGTTGCCAGGGACACAGAGTTCAAATCTACATAACAACAGACACCATGTTCTAGTGGAACTAGTACATACGATACATCGTTAAAGAAAAAATAGTCGGTTCACTGTACCGCACCGGTAAGTACTTGACCCCTCTTGCAATCCTCTGCCTTTACAAGAGCCAGATCAAGTCGAAAATGGATTTCTTCTGCCAAATATGGACAAGAGCTGCGAAGTCTTCACTTTACCGTCTCAATAGAGTCTAAAAGAGTCTCCGCGTCCTTGTAGGTGACGAAATATTTTCCACACTGTTTCTCGCTGCTCTATCGATATTTCCATGGAAAATATTCAGACGAACTATATTCCTTAGTTCCACCAGTTCTAAGCTTCACGGCTAAGACCCACCATGACGAGTTCGAATTCCGACCAAGTTCGTTACAGTCCCTTTTGTACAAATAACCTTGGGAAAGATATGAATCTCTTCTCCTCAGGTTATGGGTTAAATAGATCGAGGTGGGAACCAGTCTAAGAGAAGGAAAACACAGAATTAAAAAAAAATCAGAGGGATAGACCCACCTTTTCTGCTATAGCTGCAATACATGGAATGGCCCTACGAATCCACGGGATCCGTGATATGACGTGATTATCGGAAAATAAATGCTTGTCTTTTCTTAAGTTTGAAACCGTTTTCATCGTTATTTCACCCCTTCGTCGTTAACACAAAACGACACTGACAGATTTTACTATTCAAAACAAATTATGGAGATCACATCATCCTACTCTCACGAGTAATTTCATTGGATTCGTACAAACTAGTGACCATTGGATGGAATACACTTGGTACTGCATCAGATTAATAATGTGCAATCATCACCGAGCAGTCCCAGAACTTTTCACCAATCGCGATGAACAGGTGTTCCCTCAGCGAGGCCCCGTGCCTTGAGCCCCTATTGGGACTTAAACTCAGCCCAGACCCCCGGTGGAACTCGAGCATACGATCCATGGCTACAGATACTGGGGAAATGGTCGGTTCTCTGTACCTACCTCTTCCTGCCATCCGCTACAAGAACCAAATCAAGCTGAAAATAGACTACTGCTGACATATATGGACAACACCTGCCCAATCTTCACTTTCCTGTCTCGATAAAGTCCAAAAGCAACTCCGCGTCCTTGTGGGTGATGAATTATTTTCCACCCTACAACCCCTTTCCTCACAGACTACATTCCTTAGTTCCACCAGTTCTAACCTTCATGGCTAAGACCCGCCACGCCACGCCCATTGTAGGGAACCACCCTCATTCCCTTTGTATTCCATTGGTGATGTGTAAGTTCCACTCAAGCAGCGTTTACCCCACGAACCACTGCTTTGGGGAACCAACACCCCAAAGAGGATACTTCCCCAATCACTAGAATATTAAACAGTTAAAGTCTAAGGCTAGCCGTTATCTTTCCCACAAATCCCAATAAACTGCAACTCTTATTATTTAACATTCTACCTCGACTGGCTCTTGGGCCTTTTACAAGGGGAACATTATTGTAAAAAAGAAAATAAAAGTATAAAGACACAAAATATGGGGAACTCCATGAAAATCGAATTTACTGATTTTTTTAAACGTAATCTTCAACATTATCTTGTTATTTATCAGGTACTGCAATGACGCCCACAATAAGTATTTTTATACTAAAGTTCATGCAATAACATGGCCTAGAGTCACCTCAAGTAGAGGATTAATATTAAAAATGTTATGGTGAATGAGGATATGTTAGGAAGTGACGATTACGACCGGAGAAGCAGAGACAATAGTTTTGTTTTTGAGCTTTTCATATTTACCAGAAAGTTTGCATCATTTCAGGAATCCCCTAATTGAAGGAATGCATCCAATGAACACTTTCAAGTCGGAGTGAAAAATAAGGAAAATAGACAAATTTTGATGCGAAAGGCAATAATGATGACATATTGTTTTCTTGGGCACTGGTTACCATATTTTTATCATAAAGTTTATCCAGTACAAAGCTCGAGAGAATCTTGTATTCGTTCATTTGACATCACGCAAATTCCGGTAGGAAACATCTGAAAAATTCCTTAGAAGGGGGTTACTAGGGACATGAATTGAGTAAAGTAAAAGAAATGGAACGATAAATGAGGGTGAGCAGCGGATGGTGCCTTTCGTTTTACAATTATGCATGCTAGCAGAGGTTATTGTGGAGAAAATCATATATATATATATATATATATATATATATATATATATATATATATATATATATATATATATATATACAACCCCGTTCTCGTAAGTTGAGCACTTTGGAAGAAAAGTAATTTTTCGACTGCTGCTAATTAACGTGAAAAGCTCTTCGCTATGAATTGAGCACTCTGGTAGCCGGAAAATTTTATATCTCGTATATAATGCGTTAAAAATTCTTTTACTCCACCGCGTGCGCTTATAGTCTAAGGGTCAGAGTCTCCGAGTTTCGTTCCCGGCTTGAAGCAATCTAGACACAATGAGCTGCAATACAACGAAACAGTATATATATATATATATATATATATATATATATATATATATATATTACAATGAATCATTCATACAGAAAAAAGATATAGAAGTTAATAATAAAAATAGCGAGAATACATCTTCGCAAACAATTTACTAAAAGACATTAACCCCGAACCTGTAAATGAATGTTATGATCCCTGTTTATAAATTTACCCATTGCCATATAAGTACAAAACGCACAATTTTAAAATTTAAAATAATTCGACCTCAGCGTTGCGAGCGCACGCTCAAAAAAATCCCCTACAAGTAACAATAACACATTTCTTAGAACAAATTTCAGATTATAAACTACTCTTTCGATGTCCTGTTATTACCTGGAATTATAAAACAACAAATATTTTCTTACCTGATGATATCTGTAGGAACAGATGAAAGCTCGTAAATATATCAAATAAGACCTTATTCAACTGGAATTTATAAACAGGGATCATAACATTCATTTACAGGTTCGGGGTTAATGTCTCTTAGTAAATTGTTTGCGAAGATGTATTCTCGCCATTTTTATCATTAACTTCTATATCTGTTTTCTGTATTAATCATTCATTGAAATGTAAATTCAACTGCACCACATACTTGATATATATATATATATATATATATATATATATATATATATATATATATTATGAAATGGACAAAGTCCGACAATTATTTTAAGACATTTTTATTTTTATACATTCTTTTTTATACATACAAATATTTAAGTATATTATAAACAGAGCATTTACTTAAATATTTGTATCTATAAAAAAGAATGTATAAACATAAAAATGTCTTACAATATATATATGTATATACACAATTAAAGAGAAAGAACAGACAGATTAAAAATCAACAATTTTTTGCATTTACTTTTTAAATAAATTTCTCAATACAACGTAGAGTAAAATATTATATATATATATATATATATATATATATATATATATATATATATATATATATATATATATATATATATATATATATATATATATATATATATATATATATATATGAGTGACTTGAAATTGGTTCCAGCAAACGGGAGAAAGCTTGAATTAACGAAAAACTATTACGTAAACATACACAAAACACAATCCTTGAAAACGAATGTCGTAACATTCGAAAAAACTTGGAAAAGAATAAAAATTAATTTTGGTAAATTTACCGATAATATAAAAAAACTAATTCGGAAATTTGAAAAAGTTGATAAAAAATTGTATTGACAGAACTTGTTGATATTCAAACAGGCACGGTGGAGTAATGGATTGAAGAATCGGAGAGCCGAGTTCGAATTCCAGTCGAATCCATTACATTGACTTACGTGCTAATACACTTGGGAAAGGTATGAATCCTCTTCTTTTCCCTCCAGCTATTTACCCATAGCTATGGATAAATATAGGTAACTCCACGAAATCGCTAAAAAAAAAATGGCATAGCATGATAACAAAGACGCCAAACGTGACTAAAACAAAATTTTATCGTCTAAATGTTTATGTTATTATGAAAACGAAAGACCAAAGTTTTTTTTAATTATTTTTTAAAATTTTTATTTCTTTTTAGAACATTCTAAATTTTTATTTAAAAAACATTGTTTCTTTTTGTATCACCGGAACTACTAAATAACATATACAATTTTTAGCACGTTTTTTTTGTATAACTCACATTAATTTGGAAAATCTTGCAAAAATAAAAATAATTGTCGGAAGTTAATGAAACATTCAGAAACTATTCACAGATGATGGAAATTATTATAAATATGTTTTGTTTTTATTAAAGTCATGGCAGAAATCTTTTTTTATATCTATTACCCCCCATAACTAATTTTATGAGAACTCTAGAAATTCGATCGCATCGGGTTTAGTGATTACAATAGTTAAAAGCACAAGGCTTTGAGGAATGCAAATCATGTTTTTTTTTTTAATTGGACCCCACCTACCTGAAAATCAGCTCTGAATTGTAACATACAAAACTCAATAAAACAAAGATATTATTTAATTTCAAATGCTTTTATTTGTTTTTAGTTGTTTTTATGAATATGAACAATATTTTCTTTTTAATACAATTATTTGTTATTTCTTTAATTATAATAGATTTTTACATTTAAGTTGTTACAATATAAAATTAGTTAAAAGCCGCATCAGGTTTCATAAGTGTCCTTACGAGATAGATCTTTTTTTAGTACATTGTAAACGGTATCGTTTTGATTAATCAGAAGATCCGCAGTAATTAAGAAATGTAATTTTGTGTTTATAATCGGGGTGTAATTATAAAGTACGAAGACCAACCAGAATACAATTAAGTTGCGTTATTTGAGTTAAGCATTGTTCTCCGCTGTTAAGGCCTTTACTTTTGCGAAACACGTGTGGAGAAGTTTATTTGATTTTTCAATTTCAACTGAGAAGGGTACCTAAAAGTATCAGTATCATCTTATGAAATTTATATGATCTTATTTTTAAATTAATCGCAGTTATGATATTTTTCCATAAATGAAATATCAAAATTAATAATAAAATGAATGGAAATACAAAAAACACAGTAAAATGTAATAAACGTACATAAAATTATAGTATTTTATGTACACTTCTGATAAAATTTAATAAGAAAGGTACCTATAAATTAATTAGATACCTTTCTTATGAAATTTAATCTCACTCTCAACAGTCTTATTTTAATTTCTTTATAATATATTTTCCATAAAGCATCGTAAACGTAAAGGTGAAAGCTAAGTACAAAAAAAATTAAGGCGCTGAAAGTTTTCCTTAAAAATAACGAGGTAAAAAATTTGTTCACTTAAATGTAAATAATTTCACTTCCCTGCATCCGTAGAAAGAATTATCCTCCCGTAAGCTATCTAAACGTCATGGAAATGTCTTTCGTCACCTGTCAAGTGACGCGAAAGTTTATGACCTACTTTGTTTTATTTTCAAATTACATTTTTACGGCGCAGAAGCTAAGTTAAGCTTGGTTCAAAATATTTTAAATAAGCAATATAACGATTAAAAATGTAAAAAAAAATACCCCCAAAATACTTTGATCTTTCCTCTTTAATAATAACATGAATATAGACGATAAAATTTTGTTTTCGTCAAGTTTGGCGCCTTTTTTATCATGCTATGCTCTTTTTGTTTAGTTTTTGTGGAGGTACCTAGATAAATAGCATGACAGACAGGGTTCTATAGCCTTGGATAGCAACTGGTCTAGGAGAAGGACAACTCCGATTTCAAAACCTGGGCAGGGTCGTTTGGGGGCCTTGTGGCACGTAGTGCACCAGGTCTCTGTATTCGGTCCTTCAAAAAGTGTGGATGGTTCTTCACAAAACCTTCACTCTAATCAAATCTCATGTGCTGGTGTCGGGCTGTCGGTTCCTAGGAACTGATCTGCTCGACCCTCATACGTCGAATTCGACGGGAGAGTCGAGTATATATAGATGTGGATATAAACCAAATCACTAGATATTAGCAGCTGCATATACGTGCGTTAGCGTGCATACACAGGTAAGCGAATAAATATTTACTTAATTTAATATAAGGTGCAAACAAAACCATGCTCAATGTTGTTAGACAGAGCTAAGAAGTATATATTAATAATTATGCATATACCTACGTTCGTGGTTCTATTAACTTATCGGGCACGAACTATTACGTTTGATTTTTTAAAAAAATACTGTGTCTCATGGAAGGAACGTTAAATTAAACGCTGATTCAAAGCTCAAAGTTAATATAAACTTAATATATAATTGTGTTGTAAAAACTTACTATATTATTGGCCTATTGTAAGAAAAGAAAAAGATGGAAGCTTAAAGTGTAAAAGAGTAACGTCGGCTAACTCGTTAAGTATTAATAGACGCTAAACTGATTAAAGAGGGATAATCAATTATGTAACCTAAAATATGTAAAGGGCATGTGACATTTGGATAATATATCTATCTAGAATTAAAATACTTTAAGAGAATTTTCTTTCTGTGATTACAAGCTAACATGAGCTCATTTCGTTTATTAAGTAGATTAATATTTTTGAGGATAAATGTTTATTCCAGCAAACATAGGTTGCATCGGTCACGGTGATTACACAATTTACTCTTTAGTATTTCAAGATGATTTTGTGTAATTTTGATAAATAATTCTGTTAAAATGTGATGCCAGTATTATTTTCATTTTTGTCTAATTTAGATGAAAATTTATCCATCGGACCCTGTATTGCATTTCTGTAAATAGTGGCGTTTCTGTTGGGTCTGGCATTAAAATTAATTCACAGATACTGATGCCATTTCCAAAGACGTCTTTGCCAGATGAAAGGAATTTACAGATTTAAAAATATACAGCTGTTAATCCACTGTATAAAAATTTCCTTCTACAAAAGAACACTCATCTTAGTTATAGCTACTGTTTAATCATTTCAACGACCTGCAAGGACTCGAGTATTAGAACATATGAGATAAATTGGAATTAAGGAGAGAGGACAAGAAAAGAATAAGAATTAAGAAGACAGAAGATAACGAATGAAGCTTGAGATCATTTGGAAAGACAATATTACTTGCGTGGTTAAAATATATTTTTGGTGGATTTCTGACAAAATTAAAATGATTTTTTTTCAATAATAAATGTTATTTGCTCCTAAACTAGTGTAAAGCATCGGCATATAAATTACATTAACATATTTGAAATCATAATTGGTGAAGAATTTGCTGTTTGTAAATTAAAGAGATTTTCACATGAAGCATCTGTCAGTTAATTTAGTCATTTTAATGTGGGCTGTTTTATCTGCTGGAAAATTGACATTTGCGTTTAGCCATTCGCTGCAGCTAGCTTACTCATCTTCCCAGAGGACTACCAATTAACAACTATGGTCTAATTAGTAGACTCCGCCTTACCAGATGTGTTTTGTTGCTATTTGATAAATGCTATTAGGACAGATGTTCAATCAAGTGGTACTCGCCCGTTTTTTTTAATCAATTCATCCCAAACAAGGCGATAAGGCCACTAAGATGCAAATGTCTACTGCGAGTGAAAGAAAATTAGAAGACTTTAGAAGGAACCGGAAACCCAATCCTGAACAGGAAACAAGGGATTTTTGTTAGAGAGAAATACAATTTGACTTTCGTTTTGTGGATATTTACTAAGTGTTGGTTAATTCTGGAGAACAGCCATAAGTGTGATCCACCTAGTGAGGATCGAACTCATAACTAACGATCTGCGAGTGTACATTGTTAACCATAGCTATTTACTAAGCGTAGTTTAGTGAGGCACTTGAGAACCAATGAGTCCTTCTTTTATGTGTCCATCCAGGACGTGAACTAATATGGCTCTCCGCAAATACCTATCTTTGAATCGCCAAGTAACTTTTGACTCTTTACTATCCGATTTTGACTTTGTTCTGTCATTCATTCACACAAGCACGTTAAGTTTCTTATTGTTTCACTTGTCTTCAATAAGTCCTGTGAGTGTTACATTCTTTAAGCATTCTTTCCTCGTTATGTGTGCAAGATATTTCAGCTGTCACTTTCCGATTGTAAGTATAAATTTAGGTAAGTATGGCCACTCGTCAGGATTGGTGCAGGTTTAGGGCCTTCTTGGTGGTGATGAAATGTTACGAACTTAGTTTAAATGATATCAGCGATTGAGCTATGACCAGGGCCGGTGTAATAGTTCTCTGAATCAATGATAACCTCACCCCCGAATATATGACACAAGGCTCTCTACTCGACTTACATCTCAATTTTCATAAGGTAGTATTCATATAAAATACACATTTTATTGTAACTTAATTATGTACAATAATGGACCATATGTAGTTCAACTAGAAAAATTAAAAATAAATGTAAGGTATCTAAATACAAATTAGAGACATGTCATAATAGATCATTCCATCTTAAATAATTAGAGACATGTCATAATAGATCATTGCATGTTCTTCAATAAATCAACAAAGTCTTGCGGAAATTTTTAACGTCAACTTGAGATTATTCTTATTAAAGAGTTGAATAATGTTAACACATTCAACATTATGAATGAAAAATAGTGAATTTTATTCATCGGAAAACTCACTCTGATCGTTCTGATAACTCCCGAATTTGTTGTTAAGGGCCTCAGGCTCAACACGGAAGCCTACATAAAGTCTCTTGAGAAGATAGTGCTGCCCTGGGTCAAGAGGGTGGCTGCTGACAAAAATATCTGATAATACGTTGCTTTTAGTAGAACGAGATATAAGCAGACTCTGAAATTACAGATTGAATCTACGGACTGTTAAGGATTACGCAGACCTTCCAAAGTTTGCAAAAAAATATTGTGTTTTGGGAACTTTTGAAGGAAACATAATTTTGGTTGTAAATATGGAACATTTATGAGAATAATATACGGATATCTTTTCTTAAATTGTTCACTGTTCAATTAGTAACGTTAACAACGAACTATTTTAAATTACAAAATTGTACTTGGATTAAACGAAAATTACTTACAATTTAATACATATTACTTATGATACATTCTGACGGCACGGGTACACTAGTAAAATATATAAACAGCCAAATCGAAAAACCCCACACAAAAATGAATCATCCCCTGTGCAAATAGTAGATGAAGATATATTGGACCTTCAGGTCTGATAGAAAATCTATCAGATATAAAACTATCCAATACCGAATTGGAAGCCCTTAGTTTTGAACTAAAAATTTGTCACCATATACTGCGTAAATGAGGGTGGATTTGCTACAACGGGCGTGGCAAGAATAAACGAAAATAGATAAAATAAATAAACAAATAAAATAAATTCATCCAGACAAATAAATAAGTAAATAAATTAAGTTTTCAACAGTTTTGAGTTTTTTATATCTTGCAATTAATTAACTAATGGTAGTAAATGGAATATTCAGGTTGTTTGAGATTTTCCTGTAAATTTTAACTTCTTCCCAGAGCTTAACTATCAGTTCTTTTTGCGAATTTGTCAATTCTTTACTTCTTGCTATGATGATAACCTTCTTGCACGAATATCAATTACAGAATGTTCTGTTTGTATTTTTTAAGCTAAAAAATAACTACTGATAACATTATTGGAACATTATAGAATATTCCACTTGAATAATCTAGAGTATTAAAGCAATTTAAAAGTTTTAAAATCTGAAATTGCATTGTACGAATACTTTTTTCATCCATTAAAATGGATAAATGGGATTTATTTCTACCAAATCAAAATATTTTCTGTTTTCTATGAATATTTAGTTATTATGCATCTGTGTACAATTAATTATATGAAAAGTATGTTTATGCATTAGTTGGAAATACAATGAATTAAAAATTTGTATGTATATGAATATTTGTTTACTCCACTATATATATTTTGCAACAAGCCTTTAAAAATAATTCAGTACTTAATTTTACACATGAACTAACTAAAGATAATAATATCCCTTTTTTGGATGTTTTAATAGATACTAGTAATGACACTTTTACCACTTCTGTATACAAAAAACCTACAAGTGATAACAATTGCACCCTCAACTATCTTAGTGAATGCCCCATTAAATATAAACGGTCAATAATTTCTAACCTAGTTACTAGAGCAAAACTTATCTCTTCTACCAATAAAATATTTCATAAACAATTGACTAACATCAAGCAAACCCTTATTAATAACGGTTTTCCTAACTATCTAGTTGATAATGAATTTGATAGATACTTCTCAGACCTAACAAGAGATACACCAAGAAAATTATCCGCAATTAACCTCTTTTACAGAGGACAAATGCATAGACAATACAACATGGATGAAAAGGCCCTTAAGTCTATAATACACCATAATGTGTTTCCTGTTGATTCCAACAAGGCCTTAAAACTTAATATATATTATAGTAAATTTAAAACGTCTAACCTGATAATGAGTAATAATCATTCTCCAGTTGCTGCAGTTGTTGATAGAACCAATGTTGTGTATGAGTTTAAATGCCCCATGGAAGAATGTTCTTCTAATCCACATACATATATTGGATTTACAACCACCCGGCTCTCCAGAAGATTGACTCTGCATTTAAATAATACTAGCTCCATTAAACAACATATTAAGTCACATACTGTTTCCCTTACGCAATCTGATATACGTAAAATACTTGTAGAAAATACTAAAATTATAGATAAACATACAGACATTAGACGCCTTAAAATCTTAGAGGCATTACATATTAAAAGAAAAAGACCTCTTATTAATCGTATAGATTATAATATATCTGGTAATATATTGCAATGTTTATAATATATTTAAATTTTGTAGCGTATTCTTCGATCTTTTGGCTTGTGTATTGGAAATCTTTTTCACGCTGTCACATGATAAAAATCTACGCCATGCACGTGATATAACATCATCGCGTCTTTTGAATTTAAAAGGAATTTAACGTTTTTAGTTTGTAAAAAAGTAGCAACATGATTACGCTACAAGATAATTGGCAAATGTTTGTTTAAAAAAAAAAAAAAATTTTGACTAAAATATTGACCCTGAAGATGAACAATGATGTTCGAAAGCGCTAGGTCATCGTATGGAAAATACATATTTCGGAACTATTTTCAAATAAAAAGTCTCATTAGAGAATATGAGAAAATTCAAAAGAAAATATGTAAGACTATGTTGTCTTTAACATTCAACACTACATGTTTGAAAGAAAAGTTGCTGCCAAATTACACACACATATATATATATATATATATATATATATATATATATATATATATATATATGTTATAAATTAATAGATTTAAAATATGGTTTTACCGCTACACAGTGATAACCATGTTTCAGAAATGGAAGCTAAAGCCCCTGAATTTAATTTTGTTATTAAACCAAAGACATTAGTTTCTTTTCCTCATCAAGCGATTTTTGGAGTAATTTACTTTTTAAAAATTACGGTTGTTAACGGCATAGGAAAGATTCATAATTTGAGGGTTTCCAAGGTTACCGATAAATCCATTCATCTAGACAAGGGGTGGTAGAGGGTTCAATTTTTAATTTTCGTTATATCAGTTAATAGTTACATTTGAAAGCGGGGTTATGTTTAGAGATCCGGGTAGGGATGTATCTTTTAATAAATTCTGACATCCGCTAAATTCATGTCATGTCATGTCTTCTGATCTCATTGGTCTTTTTATTTTATACAACCTTACAGCGCACCGTAATATTGATTCAACTGACATTGGTCTATACAGGGACGATGGTCTCATGGTTATTAGGAATTCTACTAACTTCAGAATAGATAAAATTAGAAAGGCATTATATAAAGAATTTAAAAGCATGGGTTTAAAAATTACCGTCAGCACTAAAATTAAAAAAGTTAACTTCCTTGATATAACATTAGATTTAAAGAACAATACATACACACCTTATAAAAAACTCAATACGAATCCTTTATATATACACCCTAAATCAAATCAACCCTCATCTATAATTAAACATATACCTTTATCTATCCGAAAAAGAATTAGTACAAATTCAGCAAATGACAAGATTTTCGATGAACATATTAATTTCTATAATAAAGCTCTAAAAGATAGTGGCTACAAAAACCTAAAACTAACTTATATTAAAAATGAAAACGGTAAGCATAGGAAAAACAGAAGTATGAAAATAATTTGGTATACACCCCCATACAACCAAATGGTAAAAAACAAATTGGGACAAAAATTCCTCGCATTAATACTCAAGCATTTTCCCGGTGGAAGTAAACTAAGTACTATTTTCAATAGAAATACACTAAAATTAAGTTATAGCTGTACTGATAACCTAGAAAAGATTATTAAGAAACATAATACTAATATCTTAAATAAACACTTATACCAGAACCAAAAAATTGTAGACAAGGGAAAAATACAAACAACAACTAATGAGGGTGAACAAAAATTATGTAATTGTAGAAACCCTCAAAACTGTCCTCTACAAAATAAATCTTGCATGGAATCAGTAGTATACCAATGTAATATATCTTCTATTGAAAACCCTGAAAACATAAAAATTTATATAGGTTGCACTAGCCATGAGTTCAAAAAGAGGTTCAACCAACATCAATGCTCGTTTAGGATAAATAAGTATAAAAGTCAAACATCTCTCTC
Organism: Acanthosepion esculentum; assembly: GCA_964036315.1. NCBI lineage: Eukaryota > Metazoa > Mollusca > Cephalopoda > Sepiida > Sepiidae > Acanthosepion > Acanthosepion esculentum. Next base: position 80,013,063 of record OZ038495.1, read on the forward strand.
GAAGTACTTCTGGCACCTAAAAGAATCCAATAAAACACCTACAGTGAAATGGAAGTTAATAAGAAGGGCTAGAATATGTAGGTCATTAAATGACCCATGTCCTTTATGCATACATGAGAAACTATATATTACTAAGTTTATAAAAAATAAAAATTTACTGAACCAGAGAAATGAAATAGCTATTTTATGTCGTCATTGCCAAAAGTTTTCTTTAAATAATCTTTAAATAATCTTTAAAAAAAAAAAAAAAAAAATACCTGATAATTATGCATACTCATATTTGATGGGTATAAATAATTTTAAATAATGTAGGTAATTCTATTACATTTACTTGGTTTTATAAAGAAATATAGCCGATTAAATTTAAAAGTTAAATTTGAAAGTAGAATTTTTTAAAATGTTTTAAAATTTAAATTGAATAAAACAGATTCTAACCTAAACATCTTTTAAAATTGTAATTAAATAAAACTTACTCTGACCATAACACCTCTCTCAAAGCAATTCAAACACTGAAAAGAATCCAAGTGAACACCTAAAGTCAAATGAAATTAATAAGTGAGAATATAATATTGAACATTAAATGTCCTTTATACATACATATATACAATTATAATACTAAATTTATAAATAAAAGTTTATTGAATTAGTGAAATAATTTAACCACCTTTGCCGTCATTGTCATAAAGTTTACATAAAATAAAATAAAATAAAATAATATTTGCTTATACTCGATAAGAATAAATAATTTTAAATACTGTAAGTAATCCTAATACATTTACTTGGTTTTTAAAAAGAAGTATAGTATATTAAATATTAAAAATATTTTTTTAGAAAGGTGGATAAAACATATTCTAGCCTAAACAGTCCCTCAAAACCTTTAAATATACAAATAGAAAAAATACCATAAGAATTTTTGCCGTTAGAAAAAAACCCCAGATGACATGAATTTAGCTGATGTCAGAATTTGTTAAAAGATACATCCCTACCCATCCCTAAACATAACCCCGCTTTCAAATGTAACTATTAACTGATACAACGAAAATTAAAAATTGAACCCTCTACCACCCCTTGTCTAGATGAATGGATTTATCGGTAACCTTGGAAACCCTCAAATTATGAATCTTTCCTGTGCCGTTAACAACCGTAAATTTTAAAAAGTAAGTTACTCCAAAATTCGCTTGATGAGGAAATGGAACTAATGTCTTTGGTTTAATAACAAAATTAAATTCAGGGGCTTTAGCTTCCATTTCTGAAACATGGTTATCACTGTGTAGCGGTAAAACCATATTTTAAATCTATTAATTTATAATATTAATGCTCTGTAAATTTACATTTACATTGAGCACTATTGTGTAAAAATAAAAATATCTATAAGAACACCGGATTTTATATCTTACTGTTCTTTCCTTTTTATTTATATATATATATATATATATATATATATATATATATATATAGTCTTAAAGAGTACTATATTTATGGGATAAAGTGCTCAATATCGGAGATAGAGCGTGTGTAAATATAAAAGTGAACATAGAAGTCAACACTTAGAGGCGACAGTCTGTTTCGTGCTAGATGCAATCGTCAGGCCTGACGATTGCATCTAGCACAAAACAGACTGTCGCCTCTAACTGGAATTCGACCTCGGCTCTCTGATTCCTCAATCCGAGCCTCTATCATTACTCCACCGTGCCTGGTTGAATAATATCAGCAAGTCCTTTTAATATAATTTTTTATCAACTTTTTCAAATTTTCGTATTAGTTTTTTATATTATCGGTAAAATTTACCAAAATTAATTTTTATTCTTTTCCGAGTACTTTCGAATGTTGCTACATTCGTTTTCAAGGATTGTGTTTTGTGTATGTCTACGTAATAGTTTTTGGTTAATTCAAGCTTTCTTCCGTTTGTTGGAACCAATTTCAAGTCACTCAAGGTGAAATCATTTAAACAGTCAACCTGAACAGGTATTTTTAATTTTTTTTAATACACACTTCAATATACGATTGAAAAAAAGGAGAAAGATACCTTATTTTATGTTAAACTAAAATACACATTCAGTTTGACCATTTAAATGATGCCACTTTGAATGACTTAAAATTGGTTCCAGCAAAGGGGAGAAAGCTAGAATATATAGTAATATATATAGAAAGCTAGAATATGTATAGTAATATATATATAACTTAAAGATAAATTGAGAATAACTGACCTCTACCGAGGTTCCCTAAATACGTTATTATTTCTTTGATATTCGAAGATTCATTTTCTATAGACATTCTTTTAACCACAAGACAACTTCCTCCGATTTCCTTGTGACAAGAAAATCACAGATTAAGCAATAGTCTTCAATTCTTAATTTCACCAGAGGCAAGTCTCTAGTTGGCTTTAATTCAATCATCGATAAGTTGTCAATAATATTCATTTCGAACAGAAATAAAGGGCGAAAAATGAAGGAAAGTTCGTCTCTTGTCTTCTTCAGACTTAACCTGCGTTTGTATTAGATTGCAAATGTCTCATCTTGTACCTTCACCTTTGAACGGCTTCTTCTGAAATAAATTTTGTTTAAACCTTCTCATCTTCCCCCGTTCTCTGTTGTTTAAACTTTCTCACGTTTCTCTATGTCTATATTTTTTTACGTCTCCTCTTCTCTTTGATTTTTCTGTTTTCACAATATTGATCTCCAACCGGATAAGTTGAAGTTTGTTGGTATACTCCATTGATTCAATCCGATCTGGTCGAATTAGGCAGAGATGGGGGCAAGCCATTAATCGACCGTACAGAAACATTTCTCCACTGTGGAAATGAAAATCTCAAAACTGATTTATTGAACTTAGAATTAAATAAACAGAGTGTGATGATGAAAGCAGAACGATAGATACGGCAGGAAGGTTGTAAGCCGAAGACAAAACCAAAATAGTTGACTCGCACTGTCAATTCAAGTGACATCGGAAAGAGAAGTATATCACGTTGAATACACTGCTCCGATCACGAAATTAAACAACATTGAACCTGAACAATACTTCTGTGATGTCAACAAACACTCGTTGCCACTTTTGTGATGTCAACGAATACTTATTGGCACTTTCGTAATGCTCGTTGTAGTAGAGGCTTTGTAATCGCAGATACAACTATAGTAACGCCGTTGAGCAATACTGGTGTCAGGCGCCTTCGAATAACTCTCGCACTAATAGTACTTGCTCGATAATACTCGCTCGAATAGTAACCACCGAATAGTAATCAGTATAGAGAAACAGTATAGTGAATAGTATAGAGATAGAAGATAGTGTAGAAAGAGTGATCCGTATAGCAATAGAGGATAGAATAGAAATGGTGATCATTTAGACGCCACGCTAATTCCCATATATACAATATTTTTACTATCACGTGATCTACGTATTCAACATGGGATCGCCCGTGTTTGCTCTCTGTCGATCCGTGTTCAAACCCCAGTGTCGACAGCGACACTTTACTCCTATACAACAAATACTTAGATGAGAGGAAACATGAGGATATTAGGTGCCATTTGCTTAATAGTTTAGATCGAACTCTTTAACTTGGAATGGTAGTCTATCTAAGAGGTGGATAAACTATGATTTCAAACCTTCGCTGGCTAGCTATCATACACAGTTGTTGGTAAGGCTTCGGATATAAGTTCAGTGCATCAAATTCATGCTGCATCTACGTCAATCAGGGTGTTGCAACAGGAGCAGCTGCTGATCATTTCAGATTTTCCGGTCCAATAGAGTTCAAGCATTCTGGCCAAGATCGTTCTGCTGGTTGTATGCGCATACCTCGCCTCGGCAATCTAATTTTATTCTGCGCAGGTTTCCCTTTTCTCATCCTTTAGGAGGCTGTCTTCAGTGCCAAACTTGTTGAAAACGCTGTGTCTCCGGGTTTGGCCTGAGGAGTGACAACGGGTATGACAAACTAAAAACGTTCTAATACAAAAAAAAGAAAAGAAAAAAAAGCCCCCCAATATATGGAAAACTGGAAAACGTAATCTGCGTACCGAGTTCAATTCTGGTTGTGTTGTCCAATTATGCGCAAATACGCATAATACGTACCCCTTGTTTGTTAATCAAACCCTATAAATTGTACCTCTCCAATTTCATTACGGCCATCGTTTCGTACTCTTATTAAAAATGGTTTTAAACATAGAATAATATTATTCTAATTTAGTTTTACGATAATTCTTATTTTATTTTACATTTGTAAGTATTGTTGTGTACATATGATTGTATTTGACATCTTTATGGGGGTCGCAATCGCCGAATGTTAGTGTGAAATTGTTGTATATTTGTGGTGAGTAGTCATTTCGCAACTGAAATCGACCTATAAAACGGCAATTTTTTCAAGATTTTTTTTATAGCTGTGCATAATACGCACCCCTGATTTGCTTATTTTTCTTTTTTTTAGAAAAAATGCGTATTACACATGGGGAATTACGGTAATCATAATGGTAAACTAGATTAACCATTACTCGATTCCGAGTCATTTTTCAGCATGGTGATTTTCTAAATGTAGCTTAGATGTAGCACAAGGCCGAAAGAATTGGGCACCCAGTGAGGATCAAACTATTCAGTCGTAATTGATCTAGCGAGGCAGCCTTGTCAACCATTCTAGGCATGCTTACAGATTCGCAAAAACCTAAAGTTTAAAATGTATTTTTAAAAATGAAAAGTCTTTCTTGAAACTTCATTTTTAACTTTAATTCAATTAAATTTAGTATACCCAGTAAACAAAATACTTTGGCGTATTTAAAACCGAATATATCTGATTGGAATAGTCTTGTTTTTTTTTGTTTTGTTTTGGCTTTCAGTAAAATCGAGGATATCCGCTATTTTTTTAGTCATTTGTAAGCAAAAGTTCTCTGTTTTAAAAATCTTGCAAAAATAAAATATACTTTTTTCAAAGGCTATTTGAGGAAAATTAGGAAATTTAAAGTTTACTTCATCTAATTTGAAAGAAACATTATTTACTTTTTTAGTAGAAAAAATGTATTAAAAAATAAAAAAAAAAGCATTTCTTAACCACGGTGACTTTATCACGTGTTGATTGATAGTATTGGCAGCTGAGATCAGAAGTAGTATCGGGTGGATGAACAGAAGTAACATAAATTTTACGGATTTTAAGCTAACTTATTTAACTACCCAGTCATTTTTACAAATTAAATATTTTAAGTAATCTAATATTGATTTTTATGTACTTTAGCTTTATAGTTTGACGTTTACAGATGCTTTCTGGAAAGATAGTAATAACATTTAAAATGCTATAACAATAACATAAATTTAAAATATCATAACTTAGATGTGGGCGTTTGCTGATCGAGTATTTAGGTAGAAAAACAGGCGGACTCGTAATTTGAGTCCCAGTAATAAAATGAAAGTAACAACAAAACTCTCTATATAAACAAACGATAAGTATGCATTAACAAAACAAGAATATACACAGACAATACAATATTGTTGCGTGTTACAAAACAATGAACATGAATGGAGAAAACATTTAAGCTAGTAAATTGTTTGAGTGTGTGAAGTTGTGTAGAAGTAAGTGTAACAAGTATGTGTGATAGACACATGTGTATATATGTATATGTGTGAAAGAGTGCAAAAGTCAACAGAGGACCAAAGGAAGCGAACGCGCCTCAGCGACAGCGTTCTTATCTACGTGTGACCTACATCTTACTATCCCTGAGTAAAATAGGAAAAAAGGATGACAGAGAATACTACTGCTTATTTATAGGCTTATGAGCTTCCCCGAGCGGCATTTTTTTAGGAAAGTAAGTGGGGTAACTCCACGATAACTTGTCTGAAGTACTGTGTCGTCAAGGTTCTATATAATTCTCTAGCGGGTCAGACTCGTAGTACGCCCTGAAAGATATGTCCATAGTGTAGAAAGAAAGGTGTCAGCAGTCAGTATTAATATTTTGTTACTTTCCAATGCTCCATGTTGAATTTATTTTGTTTGGAATGCCTAGTTATAGGCTTAGAAACGCGTCCCCTAGCAGCGGTTTTTTAGGAAAGTAAATGATAGCAACTCCACAGATAATATAAAGATGAAAATAACAAAATATTTCATAAATAAGAGAGGTATCTATAATTTTTACGTTCATCACTTATGAAATTTTATGGTATTTTATTTATTATTAATTTTATATTATCTCAGTTGCAAATTTTAAAATTTTAAACAATTTTTAAAACACGTGACTTTTTAATGATAATATGTATAAACATATATATAAAATATCATGTTTATACACATAAACAATTTAAAATTCTTTTTTAAATACTACTAAACTACAGACTGTAATAAGCTTTTAGATTTATGATTAGTAAAAATAATTTTACTTAATAACAGTATTTCCTAAAAGTTACAACATTGAAACTAAATTTTAAAAAGTTTAACAACTTTATAAGTTATTGCAATTAAAATTGTAAAAAAAAAAGAAGTAATTTTTGTAAAAATTCATTTTTCATCGGAAATTTTTGTTTGATTCTGACAATATTGTCCTTAAAATATATTATTCATAAAAGCAATTCTAATGAAATAATTTTTTTATTTTTATTGGGTTTTATATTTTACAATTCAGAGCAGATTTTTGGAAACTGATTGACCGATTTTATAAAAAAAAAATAATTATTATTTAAATTCCTCAGAGACTTCTGCTTTTAACTAAAAATGTTACGTGACATCTTTCCCCCTTTACGGGAGCGAATGTTGGACGGTCTCCTCAAAGATGAAGAAGAGACTCGGGGTGATGGAGTTGCTGTTCTACAGAAGGATGCTAAGGATATCACAGACCGAACGTATGAGCAAGGATGAGGTCTTCGAGAGGATGCAAACAAGGAGAAGGCTTATACTTAACATCAGGAAGAGGCAGCTGAAATTTCTGGGACACCTAATGAGAAACGAGGGCTTGGAGAATCTGATACTCACAGGTCGAAATGAGGGAAAGAGAGACAAGGGAAAGTAACGCATAACATACCTGGCAGGCTTAAGCAAGTGCATGACAACATGTTTTTTTTTTTGGTGGGGTGACATAGAGACGAAACTTATTGAGAGCTACAAGGGATATGGGAAGTGGAGAGCCATGATCGCCTACGTCCTGAAAGGACACGGTACATAAAAAGAAAAGAAAAGAATTAATAAAAGTTACACATTTTGATTTCTTGAGTTTTCATAAAATTTAGTAAAGGGGGAGTAAGAAATGTAAATAAAAATATTTTTTACCAAGACTTTCTAAAAAAAAAGCATTTAAAAAATAATTTAATTAATTTGTGAATAAGTTCAGAAAGTTTAATTAAAATCCGACAATTATTTCATTTTTGAAAGAGTTTCCAAATTAATGTGTGTCACTGCAAAAAAGACTTGCTATGATAATTTATATCTATCCGCTGACACAAAGAAAAAGACAAGATTTTTAATCAAATTTTCGAATATTCTAAAAACGATTAAAAACTTTAATAGAATAATAAAAAAAATTCTTTGGTCTTTTCTCTTAATAATAACATAAACATTTTGACGATAAAACAGTTTTCGGTAAGTTTAGGTGATTTTTTTCATCAAGGTATGCCATTTTTTCGTCAAATTCGTGAACGAAGTTCCCGATATTGCTTAGTAATTTACTTAGCGAAGTTTAGATGTGGCGTAAGACCGAAAGTATTGAGCACTCAGTAATGTTTGAACTCACTACTGATAATTGATCTAGCGAGGCAAGCTTGCTAACCATTACACAACGTCGAAGTGTCAACGTTTTTTCAGGGTGTGTGTTGACACGGATTGCAATCGTATCAATGTTACTTGGCATGGTTTCCAATAACAAACTCGGGAATAGATTTCCTGATTTTAACAATTCGGTTCCTGCTGTCAAAATTTACCAATACACCCAGAAAATTAGTATAGAGATCAACATTCTCTTACAAAGCTGAAAATAAATCTTTCATGCCATGGAATTTCGGGACTAAGTCTCTCAGGAAAAAAAAAATGAAGTAAATCGCTTGAAAAATTAATTCTGTTTTTGGTATTAAATGACATCGGGAGGACGTTAACTACATTTCAAAAGATCGCTTTCCAAAACAGAAATCTGGGTTGCAAGAAATCACCTTCGAATAAGTGAAATCACCGACCGGCAATCGTAATGAAACCAGTCTTTTACCGAATACTGTGATTCTCACTGCGGTAATGCTCAAACGTAAACACTATTTTCAAACATTTTTGCCAATTGCTGCTTTCAGTTGGTCTGACGGAAAGCAGTACAAGCTCAAATCAATTGTTTGAGTGAATGAAACTCATAGTAAAAAAATTCCTTTAGACTACCACTATATTGTAAGTATTACGTAATGTTGACACTGCACCGGACTTTGCAGGGTTTTGCACCATGCACATAATGAATTGCAAAAAAACTTGGACCAATGATAAGTGCATATAAAAAAGAAAAATCGTGAAGTATAAGTAGTCAATTGCCAATACTCCCTGATGAGTGGACGGTCTCAAAATCAGCTCAAATGGAGAATAGCCTATTTCGGCAGACGAAAATATTGGTCGTTTGTCTTATCAAACCCGGTGTGGACTGAGTTCTCTCAACTGTGAAAGCTAAAAAAAAAGCGAATATTATGGAAATATAGTAGCTAATTAAGTTAAATGTATATTATGGAAATTTGAATTTGTAAATTAGCTATGATATTCCCATAATATTTATTCCCTTTTAACGCTTCAAATGTCGAAACTGTAACTAATTCTAATTTCTATATTCACCCTCTATAAACTCTACAATATGTCTATAATTTATAAGGTTCCCCCTCCTCTAAGATTTCCCCAAATCTCTTTCCATTAACCCCTTACATCCTTTTATCTATATATTTTAAAATCATTTTTAAACCCCTTTTTATTCCTCTTTTAATTTTAAATTAATATTTAATTCTTCATATAACCCCAAATTAATGTTATAAGGTTAATATTCGGGTTTAATTTTATAAAACTTTTTCCCTTTAAGACCAATACCGTCCAGTCTCCCCTGACCTCGGTCTCGTGCCTTTCGTCTGACTGAAAAATTGAAATGAATAAATTGTATATTAGTTTTCGACAGGTTATTTATTTATTTTTTATTTAGTTTTCACAGTTAAATTTCTATTTCGGATACGAACTCAGTCCATACCGGGGTTGATAAGACAGACGACCGATATTTTCGTCTGCCGAAATAGGCTATTTCTCATATCATGTGATTTTGGATTTTACTGTTTATTAATTATTTAATCTGTAATAATAAATACATGGAGCTCTTTTTGTGAATCATTTTTAATATCTTATTTTACTAGAATCCACTTGGATTATATACCAACGTATTTGTTACCTTTGCTATATATATATATATATATATATATATATATATATATATATATATATATATAATTTAAATAAAAACAGACCACTTTAAGGTTCCATGTAATAAATTATTTCACCACAGTCTTTTTAAAGGACTGCAGATCATCAGACTTTACTTCCAAAGGTTGAAACGAAAAATGAAAAGAAATTTAAACACTTTTGTCGGGCAGTATTAAGCATATGTAAATTAACGAAGTGAGGAAGTGAGGGGGGAGAGACATGATTGAGTTAGATGTAATTTAATATTTCTATTCTTTCATACTTAATATTACTTGAAGAGGTCCAGACATTGACACATTTAATCGGTTAACTTAACGGAAGTTATATATTGATATAGAAGGGGGAGAAGAGAAAAATAAACCTAAAAAGAAAAAGAGAGAAGGAAATCATGAGAGAAGGTGTCACTGACTTTCTGTGGAATGAACAAAATAGACGCTGTCGTTTTGCTTTACTTTGAAAGTGTTATTCTGGGGGTTTATAAATATTATAATGTTTGATATAAATTTGAATGTTTAAACAGTCTACAAGGAATTTAATTTGATGTTTGTTAGCGATGTAAGTTTTTTTTTTAATTTATTACAAAAAATTTTGGGGATTTAATATGAAATAGTCGATTAGAAAAAATATTCATAGAATGTACATTAAAAGAAAATTTTATTTTAAAATATAAGTTTACTTCTAGTTGTAATTGATTATTAAGGTGATATCTCTATCAGTTTGAATTTTATTCATGAATTTAATTCGTGACTCTTTTTAGGTGGGTAATTTCTCTTACATAAAGTTTAGTTTTTAAGTTAATATGGAGTGATTTTTGAAGGTAATATTAGAGATCTTGCTCTGTCATATATTGTATACACACCCATGCAAGTTTCACATATACATACGTTCCTTTACATGTGCAGTCACTGATACATGTACACATGTACCGATATACACGGGTAATTTCATGTATTAATACCTACACATATCTTTTTAAATATTTACGCATGCTTACACATATATGTATATATGTGTACTTAGAATTTCCCTAAAAAATTTACAGCTAATATTAGGTGATAACTTTAGTATTGAAATATCAAAAAATCTTTCCAATTTAAATATTTTATCATCAATGATGATTATTAAAGGGTAATATATTTAAATTTAAATTAAATTATCAATTTAAAATTTTTTTACCTCCATATTATAAAGAATTTTAAACTGACAATTCCAGTTGGAGAATATTAAAGCAGAAAATGAGGTAAAACATTAATAATATAACTGCAAGTCCTTCTTTTATAATTCTATATCTCCACATATATACACATACACACACATACACATATCCGCACACATGCACACACATATATATAGACATATATATCCATACACATACACCCCCCCACATATATATATGTATATACTCATACATACACACATACGCATGTAGATATACACACACATATATACATATATACATATATATACACATACATATATATACACATATATACACACACCCACATATATATATATACACATATATACATATACATACACATATATACACCCATATATATATACATACATATACATATGCACATATATACACATATACATACACACATACATCTACACACATCCACATATATACACATACACATATACATATACGAACTCACAAATTCTTATATTTATACATACATACATACACAGATTACCCGCAATCCCATATCTATGGCACGACACACATGTACCCATATATACATACACCCCCACATACACATACATATATATACACACACATCCACACATATACATGTACCCACATACCTACACGCATACATATATACACCCATATATACATACAACTACATATATTTACAAATAAAAAAATAAAAAACCCACCTATATACATACAAGTTTATATACATACATATCCATATCTATACCCGACCACTCCAAATATGTGTTCACAATACAAAAATACAACACACGCATGCCCATCTTTCCATATAAAAGCATATACATATACATATCAAAAGACGTATCAATGTTCCAGTTCAATTACATAGTTATATACATACAGTTATGTGTTCGCTTTCATATGTGCATAGTAACATCTCCAAAAGCAAAAAACAAAGATCATGTAAAATTAGTCTTCCTATATAGTTACTTCGAAATATATTTCGTTAGATTGAGGTTGTTCTTGTGTCGGCATTTAAAAATTAGCTCATTATGTCTGTTTAGTAATATATCAGGATCCTTATGCTGTATTATGAGGATCTTTTCTTTTAGACATAAGTCGCATCTGTCTCTGAAATTTATTGGAGTTCTGGCTCTCGAGATAATTTTCCACTTTATTTGTGGGGTTAAGCTACCCTCCAACAAATCCTAATAATGCTTTGACTGTGCCGTTATGTTCTTTTTAAATTTATCTTTGAAGGACTGTCTATGGTTATAAAATCGACGTTTCCAACTTCCCACCGATATTCCTATGTATATTTTCTTCTGTTCAATATTTTCTTTGGGGAAAATTGCTTCAACTGGGCAATATGTGGTCTGTTTTTATTTAAATTATTAGCTCTGATTTACATTGAGCTGTCTGGATTTTATCCTCCTTGGGTCTACCCATACGGATTACCTAGTTTTTCATAAACTATATATATATATATATATATATATATATATATATATATATATATATATATATATATATACAGGACACAAGATTTCAATTAAAATTCAAACGAAAATAGCACACCCGGTTCAAATTTATGGAAAAACTATACAAAGTTCATGTTTTCATTTAAGTAATTTCGACAAAAAAGAACAACACAAATGCAGAAGGACGTATACGTGGATTTTCTCGATTAGGCAAAGGCGTTCAGTAACGCCACAAAGATCTGTTGGGACTGCTCAGCAATCTTGACATATTTGAGAAGGACATTAGAATGATCAAGAACCTATAATGGCCTGCATACGGGTAGGAAATGATCTCAGCTGATACACGGAAAGAAAACTACACAAAACTCCAACAGCAGGCAGTGAAGGAAAGCGAGATAAAAAGGATTAAACATCAATTGCAAGAAAACAGAATCCATGGTTGTTAGCAAACGGAAGTGCCCAAAATGCAAATTACAAATCGGAGGTACCAATATCAAACAAGTACAAAAATTTAAATATCTGGGAAGTGTTTTAACAGAACGTGCGACACCGAAATCCGAAGGCTCATTAGGATAGCCAAAGATGTTTTCCAAAAGCTAAGCAAAGTATGAATAGACAGAAAAACCTCATTAGGAACAAAGAAAAGAGTAATGAACAGTTACGCGATATATGTAATAGCATTGAATGCTCAGTGGCGAAGAAGAGACTTGAAGTAACAGAAATGTGGTTCTACAGAAGGATGCTGGTGATACCATGGACAAAAGATGTGAGCAACAACGAGGTTTTGGAGAAAATGGAAACAAATAGGAAACATACTTAACATCAGGAAAAGACAGTTGAAATTTCTAGGGAACATAATGAGGAAAGAGGGCTTGGAAAATTTGATGCTCACAGGACAGACAAGAGGGAGAGAGGAAAACAACGCATAACCTATTTAGTGAGCTTGTGTAAATGGATGTCGGAAGAGGGTCTAGGAGAAATATCAAAAAGACAAAATCTTAAAAGCTGCAAAAGACACGAATTCGTGGAGAGCCATGAGCGATTACGTCTTGAGGTAACACGGCATATAAAGAAGGATTCCGACCATCTCTGATAATCTTCACAAATGTTGACAATGACATAGAGGAAAAAATGATTATCTTAATCCTGGAAATTTTAGGAATGTTATATTTATTTCGCTACCCTATCGCTATCTCCATGGAAAGTATTCAGACAAACTACATTCCTTAGTTCCACCAGTTGTAACCTTCATGGTTAAGGCTCCCCATGTCACGCCCATTGTAGTGAACCACCCTCATTCCTTTCGTATTCCATTGGTGAGATGTAAGTTCCACTCGAGCAGTTTCTTCCCCAGAACTATTGTTTTGTGGAAGCGACTCTCATGAGAATGCTACTCCGATCATTACAATCTTAAGACTAAGATTAACCATTACATTCCTTACATATCCGCATAAATTGTGCTTTTTATTCTTTAACCCTCTGCTTTGAGTGGCTCTTGGGTCTTATACAAAGTGAACATCATTGTAAAAAAAAGTGCGACAACCTATTCATAAACTGGAAAATATAATAAAAGTTTATAAATTATAGAAAATTACGCTGGAAAAGCGTAAGAGTGCTGATGTAATATGCATTCACTGCCATATTGGTTGTTATATAAATCTCCAATACGACAGTGAATGTAGGACAATGGAGAGACTTGAAGCAACAGAAATGTAGCTCTACAGAAGGATACTGAGAATAACATAAACAGTACCCGTGGGCTGAAAGATGACTTAAGAAAAATAGGAGTGACATGGAAACTTATACTTACAATCAAAAAGAGACAGCTGAAATTTATGGGACAATTAAGAGTAGATAGGTTCGCCTACCCTCCGGTCCATGCTCCTTCCCTGTCATTTGAGCAAGAGTAGATGTTTATCCCTTGTTTCTTGTTTAAGATTGGGTTTTCGGTTCCTTCTCCTAAAGTCTTCACATTTTCTTTCATCTCTAGTAACCCCTTGCGTCTTAGTGGCATTATCGCCTTGATTAGTGTAAAATGATTAAAAAAAAAAAAAAAAAAAAAAAACACACACAGAAATAAGAAAAAATATAATGAGAGTAACATACAATTTAAAACAAAATATCTTTTAACCATTTCACACCAAACAAGGCAATAAAGCCACTAAGACGCAGAGGGTTACAGAGTGTGAAAGAATATGAGAAAAGGAGACACATTATTGAGGAGCGAAAACAATACGAGAACATGAATTAAGAAGATAGAAGATAACGCTCGACATTGCATTTAAATTTTTGAAGATCAAAGTTGACTTGGAAAGCAAGAAACCAGATGAGATTTTCACAAGTGAGAAGTGCGAGAAAAAGATGGTGAGCATAGAATTTACGGTTACATCAGTAAAACGATGGAAACTTGCCGCCAATCTAGTACTGCGCTTAAATTAATAAAATCTAGATACTATAGAAGAAAATTCCCCAGAACAATTACCGTGAAAGTATTTATAGAAAAGGCCCAGGGAAGCTACGTGCTGGGGGTGGGGAAGGGACTGAAAACCGAGACGCCAGGTCAGGATTTTGTGTGGATGACAAGGATAATGATGGATGCGAAAGTTTCAACAGTTACTTAAAGCAAAGCAAAAGAGTACAGGTAGTTGTGGAGAGCCATGATTATCCACGTTCTGAATGGACATAGCGTATAAAGAAGGTGAGAAGAACTTTCTTGTATTACCAATGAAAGAAAGCCACGAAGCTTATAAGAGAACGGAAGTAGCATTGCTTGGTTTTGTAAATCTCATTTTCTCGCCATTACAAATAATTCCAATATATTCCGAGATTATTAATTCCTAATAGATGTTAATTCTGATTCTCTATGTGCAGTGATAATTTTTTAATTAAGCTAGTTTAGGATTCCTGAGAATCTTTCTTCAGATTTTAAAAGAACTGTGCCTTCATAAATAAAACTGGCATTGTTCCAAAAGCGTTTTTATTGATTCGGAGATTCTTCATGCTTATTTCAAAAATTTATTCTTACTAATTACAGCAATTTCCAAAATAATTATTCCGGAATTTCATGATTCCAATATTTCTGGTAATCACCGTTCAAAATTTTTTTAAATTATATTTTTCTTGCTTTTGGGATTCGTATTTATGTGTTCTTTAATAATTACACAGGAATTCTCGCACGCAGCGCATTCAATTAGATCGCATTGGCGATATCAGACTTTAATTTTGCCCCTTCTAAATGGTGGAATCACGCATCACGCCTCCGTGCCAGTAAAAGGTACTCGGTTCTTGTAATTACGAAATCTATGCGGAGGAGAGTAAGATTTCCTGAAGTTATGGGAATCAAGCAATAACAATTCTGAGAAAAATCATTTCGGATCCTTCTGAAACGAACAAATGTATAAGGAGCAAGTAGGAAATCATTATAAATTTGACACGTTTCGCTATTTATTTAGCTTCATCAGAAATTTTGGTGGAGAAGGAGTCTGACTTTAATTTCAGTTTGTTGTATTTTTTTATTGGCGGCCACAATCTTAACAACAATATGCATGTGACACAGTGTTGATAGTAGACTCGGAAAGAAAACTACAAAATCTTCTGCAGAAGGGAGTGAAGGAAAGCGAGAAGAAAGGACTAAACATCAACAGCAGGAAAATAGAATGCATGATGTTTAGCAAAAGCATGAGCCCAAAATGCAAATTACAAATGGGAGATACCAAAAGTAAAATAAATAAATAAATATCTGGGAAGTGTTTTAACGAAGGACGAAAAGAATGGCACTGAAATCCGTATGCGCCTCGATATAGACAAAGATGTATTTTAAAAGCTAAGCAGAATATTGAGAAACAAAAATTTTATTAGAAACAAAGAAAAGACTACTGAATTACTGTCAAGTGTATATCGGCGTCGACATTATTCATACATCAGTTTTTCAATTCTATGTTTTTTATGTTGATTGTATGGAACAGCACGCGTATAACTCACGGTATCTGCGTATATATTTAGCTTTTGAAATGTTAGTCATTTTAAGTGTACGAAAATTGGGCATAATATCACGAATGTTGGGAAATAAATCTGTAATATTTTTAACTCATGTATATATATATATATATATATATATATATATATATATATATATATATATATATATATATATATATAATGAAATGGAAAAAGTCCGACAATTATTTTAAGACATTTTTATGTTCATACATTCTTTTTATAGATACAAATATTTAAGTACATATTATAAACAGAGCATTTACTTAAATATTTGTATCTATAAAAAGAATGCATAAACAAAAATGTCTTTATATATATATATATATAGAGAGAGAGAGAGAGATAGATAGATAGATAGATAGATAGATAGATATAATGAAAAATATAGTTGTAAGGTATGCTATATCTAGTGGCTAAATATAACCGGTATCGTTTAACCAGTAACCGTTAGGATAATGCAATTGATCTTGCTACCCATAATGCACAATTGACTCTCGTATATAAATAGTCGAGGCAACACATAACACACATGTGCTGAAGATTGCGTTCAAGAATGAAACAGACTGTCATATATATATATATATATATATATATATATATATATATATATATATATATATATGAATTACATAAAACCCAATGTGTCCCATTTTGATGGACATTTTTCACGCCACCCCGCGGGATAATCTCTCTGGGGCTTCTTAATGCTAAAACGTTTGTTTGGGAGCGAAATGGCCATCAAAATAGGGTACAACTGAGTTTCATTTTTATGTAATTCATTTATATGCTCTATAATAAATACATTGAGCATATTTTTTTGTAATAAAACATATATATTTAGGCAGCATATCTTCATTCAAACATGAAATTTCATTGAATAATATAAATGTATTGTGTCTACTTATTGTTGTACTGATCTTTTACAGTTGTCTAATCATTTTCATGATGTTAAGATGAAATTCATCAAGGAAGACCCTGTAGTTTTTTTTTAACCCAAGTACTTTCGACCTTTTCTAAGATCATCTTAATAGGTAAATTACGAAGACAAACTTATTGTAACTGCAATAAAATAACAGAGCGCGTTCGTGCGTATTTTTAAAAAATCACCATCACACTGAAATGCAAATTTCGTCGGAGTTACAATAAGTTTGTTTTTCTAATATCGTAGGTGGAGCGTTTATAGGTGTAGAGAGTGTGGACATAGGAACTGCGCGTTGTGTTCATAACGTAAGTTTACAATGTCTATATAGATGTTTATATGTTCATAAACATAAATAAATCAATAAATCTGTATCCTGTTGATGTCAAAAGCGAAAATCACATTTCAGTTAATAACAATATACATACATACATATATATATATATATATATATATATATATATATATATATATATATATATATATATATATATATATGGAGTACTGGAGGTGGAGGGCGATTCCAGCGTGCGGCACCTTTGACCCAAGCCTTGTGAGTGAAACTGGGGTCCGTCGATAGCTGTGCGAGCACGAAGTCACAGTGTACTGACCTTGTTCAGATTGTTTGATTATGTTAGATAACACACCCTCTCCCAGAAACTATACGACAGACAAGGTGCTTTGATTAAGTTTTTAATATAATTTCTCATATGATCATATAATTTTTTCTTTCCCGGAGATAAATTATCTATCTATCTATCTATCTATCTATCTATCTTCTCTCTCTCTCTCTCTCTCTCTCTCTCTCTCTATATATATATATATATATATATATATATATATATATATATATATATATATATACAAACACATATATATATAATACATATAAAACATACACACACACACACGCATATATATATATATATATATATATATATATATATATATATATATATATATATATATATATATGTGGGTGATAAAGCAACAAGTTTGTTACATCATTTTTCATTTAAGAATGTAATTAATTCTAAAACTTCGTTTAATTAATCAGTAATTTCAGTTAAATTGGGCCCCATGTAAGTATTTCTGATTTGAATTTGTTCAATGCATATTGACATCTGCCGAAAAGTTACAAAATCATAATTGTCTTTTAATTATTTTTTATTTAAGACCGGTCAACATTTCTGTAATTACAAGAGACAAAAAATAAATGGGTAAACGTAATTCCGAAAAATATTAATTTAAAAATTCTGAAAACAGTTTGGCGATGTTTGGAAAAATGGGGAATCTTAAGACGGTTCAAAACCCATATGTTTTCAGAATTTTTAAATTAATATTTTTATATGGAGAAAGAGAGAGAGAGAGAGAGAGAGAGGGGAGAGAAAGAGAGAGGCAGAAGCACGGTGGAGTAGTGGATAGCGGCTCAGATTGAGGAATCGGAGAATCGTGTTCGAATTCCAGTCGATTACATTCACTTGGATGACAACTGGACTAGGAGAAGGACAATTCTGAATTCAAAACCTGCGGAACCTTGTGGTACGTAGTGCACCAGGTCTCTGCATTCGGCCCTTCAAAAAGTGTGGTTGGTTCTGCACAAAGCCTTCACCACTATAATCAAATCTCATGACCTGATGTCTGGCTGTCGGTTCATAGGAACTGAGCTGCTTGACTCTCATACGTGGAATGCGACGGGAGAATACACACACACACACACACACACACACACAAATATATATATATATATATATATATATATATATATATACTGAGTGGCTACAGTCGGTTACATGGGTGAACGTTATAGTGAAAGCATGAAACAGACGGTCGCCAATCGGAGTTTGCCTCAGTGTAGACTTTTAATAAATACATATGCTCTATTCTTGATGTTGAGCACTTTTACCCATAATATAGCATACCGTAAAACAATATTTTTATCATATATATATATATATATATATATATATATATATATATATATATATGCGGTACTTAGTGGAAAGTGCTCAATATCTGTGATAGAGCTAACATATCCAGTTGTATGGATATTAGTTTGTAACCATGAGTTTCACGCTTTTGTGATCATCAGACAAACTGGTTTATTTTTTTCAAAAGTGGATCTATTTATGCATATTTGTGTTTGATTCTTCTGAGATTGTTTGCGATGACATTCATACATACATAGACACACATACATACAGGTGTAGGCATTTTAGTTCGTACAAACAGACCCATATAAATAATCTGAGGTTAGCCGCAAATACACATTCATGCGTTCGACCATATATATATATATATATATATATATATATATATATATATATACGCAATTGTCATTCTCTTTCGTTGTTGAGGAGGTAGCGTTGCATATGTACCAATGTTCTCTTAACAAGGAACAGATGGGCGTTTTTTTCAAATCGGCCGTCCGCGCCGTCAGATAAGCTCACATTTCATCACACATACATATATGTAGACGCATACCTACACACATTGTTCTGTGTCCACTACCATCACGTACTAAGACAGAAAATTCCCACCCTCTGCCACTACACAAATAATCAAACACAAATATAAATAGATCCACAGTATTTACATTAGTCGGACTATTGTCCTCATCTTTGTCGCCATTTTTGTCACAACGTTTCGGCCGTTGTACGCTCCGGCCTTCTTCAGGTGGTTGGAATTTCGAACCGAACCCTTTATTTCGATCACTGGGGTAGACTGTTCTAGTTCCACGAGCCATGTTTGATGGATGTCAGTTATCAGTTATCTCCTGGTAATTTTCCCTCTGAAAGTTCTCCACTGCCTGAACCGGGCATTGAACTCACACTCTTTGGGTCTGTCACTGGATCTAACCAACGCCTTTATCCACTGTACCATGTGTCCTTGAGTCTACCCCAGTGATCGAAATAAAGGGTTCGATTCGAAATTCCAACCACCTGAAGAAGGCCGGAGCGTACAACGGCCGAAACGTCGTGACAAATATGGCGACAAAGATGAGGACAATAGTCCGACTAATGTAAATACTGTACATAATACCTCATCTCAGAAATATAGACAGAAATAGATCCACTTTTGAAAAAAAATTAACCAGTTTGCCTGATGATCGCAAAATCATGAAACCCACTGTTACAAACTAATATCCATACAACTGAATATATATATATATATATATATATATATATATTACTTGACTCTCCCGTCGTATAACCATGTATGAGGGACAAGAAGCTCAGTTCCAAGGAACCGACAGCCAGACGCCATCCCATATGATTTGATTATAGTGGTGATGGCTTTGTGCAGAACCAACTACACTTTCTGAAAGGCTGAATACGAAGACGAATACGTGCCACAAAGTCTCCAAACGACCATCCACAGTTTTGTCCTTCTCCTAGACCAGTTGCTATCCAAGGCTATAGAACCTAGTCTGTCCTGCTATTTACCCATAGCTGGAGGGAGAAGAAGTGGATTCATACCTTTCCCAAGGCTATTATTACGTAAGTGAATGTAACTCGGCTCCGATTCCTCAACCATTACTCCACCGTGCCAATTTCTTTGCTGTTAAGAGGAAAGACCAAATTATTTTTTGATGCAAAAATTATCTTTTTAAATCCTTTGAATGTTTAAATAAAAATCTTTCTTTTTAGCCCATTGATTTGGAAAGTCTTGCACAAATCAAATAATTGTCAGATTTTAGTGAAACTTTCATAACTTATTTGCAAATGACTGACATTATTTAAGATATATTTCTCGCAAAAATATTTTTTTTACATCTGTTACCCCATCCACTCACATACACTTATTTAATTTAATGAAATTTTGTGAAATTCTTTTTTTTTTTAGCACTTAATATTTATATTAGATATAAGCACAAGTTGCCGAAGAATTAAAGTCATTAATTATTGGGGGTCAAACAGGATCTCCAGTTACAGAATATCTGTTCGTAATCGTAAAAAAAGCAATAAAACTAAAACATTATTTAATTAGAAAATCTAATTGCTTTTATGAATAAAATATATTAAGAACAATATTGCCTTATGGCATTTTTCGTTTTACAAAAAATGTTTTCATTTTTTAAAAAAATAATTACATTAATTTATAAACATTTAAATCTTTTAAAATTCTGTTTTAATTTGTAGGAGTGAAGTGATATTATTATTAAATAATATACAGTCCTAAATGGGAACGCTTACTACGATTCAGCGACCCTTAGTATTTTAAAAAGATTTTTGAATTCTTTTTGCGTGTGTAAATGCGTCGATTTTCGGACACAGTGACGTTCATATCAGATATAAAAAATACGTGCGGCAACTATAGTAAATTAATTTTCTAACATTTCCTCAACCAGAGACTTCGTAAGTAAAACCAAAGTACCTAAAATTCACTAAAATATTAGAATACTAAAAATATTATAAGATTAAAAAAATGGATTACTGTGTTATTTTAAACTCAAGGTAAGTAATATTTAGTTTCTGTTTAAGTTAATTAAATTTTAAATCAGGTAATTTCTCAAATACCGTTTCAAGCATATTTTACTTTTTAAAGATTTAATAATAAAGACAATTATGTTGTGTTGACAGATTTGTCAATACGTACAATAATCATTCCAGTAAATTTAAATAGAGGTTGAAATACAGCAAAGTGTTTAGCTCATTGGAAATATTACATTGAATCTATTAATTGAATAAAAACTAAAATAAAAGCTTAAAGAAAGATTTTCATTTTTTTAAATGCATTTTAAACTTTAGAGATCACTGTTTTTGGAGGTACCTATATATATATATATATATATATATATATATATATATATATATATATATATTACATACAAGTAAGAGTTTTGTCACTTAGCTGATTGATGCTACTTTCAGCATCCCGACTTTCGTAGATGGAACCTCCGTCCCCTCGTCAGTGGTATCACCAATTGACTACTTATACTTCTCGATTTTTCTTTTTTATACACTTTTCATTCGTGCATTTTTTCAGAGGGTATATGCGCGTGCGTGCGTGTGTGTTTGTGCGTGTGTGAGTTGGCGCTCATGCGTCTGTCTGCGCGTATGTACGTACGTGAAGAATGTCGTGGTTATTTGTCTTTCTTCATCGTTCTTTTTTTTACTTTTTATTTCTCTTTTTCCTCTTTTCTTTCAATTGTTACCATTTTGACTTCCGGTTTTCTAGACATATGCTGTTCTAGTTTATTCTTGAGCGTTCTAGTGTCTGTATATGTTTATGCGTGTTTATTGATATGATCAGACCGATATATATATATATATATATATATATATATATATTCTTTGTTTTGCATATATCATCATCTGTACCGTTTCTATCTTATGATAAAGCTAAGTACAAGATGGTAACCATTCTTTCCCAATGTCTCTTTGATTTTTTACGCTTTCTTTTATGTTTTTAACACTAAATTTTGTCTGGAAATTACATCCCCCGGAAGCAGGCTCGAGAAAAGTTTGTCTGTCTTACACCAAAGATGAGACAAATCTGGTTGTTGGTTGATTTTGTTTAGCGGCATATAAACATATCTATGGGTTATTTAATAATGAAATGTAAATATTTTGTATGCAATTTTATGCTTTCAACTACAGATATCTTGTACATAATTTTATACTTTCAGGGTAAAAGAAGGTTATTTTAGATATATAATTTGTAGATCATCAAATGTATTGTTGGTATTTTTACTATAAAAATGTACTGTCGATTTTTGTTTGGGGGTTCACTGTTTGCACATAACTGAGACCATAACAGGTGCTATCATCCTGGATTAGAGTGGACCCAGGAATAGTAACAGTTAAGAGGTGGTTCCATGCTCCTAAAAACATCCGGATCAGAAGTTTTGTAGTTTATCAGCATACCCTGAACGATACAAGTCTGGTGGTAAGCTATGGAGTCTACATTCTTTTCAAATCCATGCGAGAGGGCTTCGAAGTCGTTTAGCGCTTCCTCTTCTTCTTTTCTCTTTCTTCGTCCTTTCCTTTCCTTTCTTCTTTTTCTTCTCCTTCTACTACTACTACTACTACTACTACTACTACTACTACTACTACTAACAGTAGCAGTAGTAGTAATAGTAATAATAATAATAATAATAATAATAGATACAATTGGGAAAGGTACGAGTCCATTTCCTACCAGCAATGGGTTAAATAGTAGTATATGTATCTGGAAAATAACTGTAATTCTTAAAACATTGTTAATGCAATATTCGCCGGAAAAATAATTATTTTTGACAGTTAAAATGTCTTAAAGATGCTTTTATGAAAAAAGCACAATATGAACACTATTGCTTTATGGTATGTTTCATACAAGAAATGTTTTCATTTAAAAAAAAAATAATTACATTAATTTATAAACGTGTAAATCTTTAAAAATTCTGTTTTAATTTGTAGCGGTGAAGTGATATTAACATTAAATAATATTTACTAATCCTAAATGTGAACGCTTATTATTGTTCCAGGCCGGCGTGTACGTGTTGTGTGATTAAACACGTGTGTCTCCTGAAATGGCCCACAACAAAACATAGTGGACTCGAAGAATGCGTCAACCAAAAGAAAAGTAAAAAGAAAATGTGAAGAAAAAAAAATATATATATAATCGCATATATATATATAATCACATATATATATATATATATATATATATATATATATATATATATATATATATATAATCACATATATTAAGAAAACAAGATATATATATATATATATATATATATATATAATCGCATATATATATATATATAATCGCATATATATATATATTTAATCCCACATATATATATATAATCGCATATATATAATCACATATATATATATATATATATATATATATATATATATATATATATATATATAATCCCATATATTAAGAAAACAAGATATATATATATATATATATATATATATATATATAATCGCATATATATATATAATCACATATATATAATCACATATATTAAGAAAACAAGATATATATATATATATATATATATATATATATATATATATATGTATACAAAAAATATAATTTTATTAACAAACAAAAAGGGTTACAAATGATAAAGACAATAATGTGTGTGTAACAAATGAAAGTGGAAAGTTTGTGTTCCAAAGTATGTGTGAGTGAATGTGCATGCATACGTGCGAGTGTGTGTGTGTGTGTGTGTGTGTGTGTGTGTGTGTGTGTGTGTGTGTGTATGCATTGTTCAATGCGTTTCCCATGGTGGGAAAACGCAATCTTCTACGAGAGATTTACATTGTTGTAATGTCAGCTAGAAAGTCAGAAGAAAAAGATATCGCTAAGTATAAATATAGAACTGGAGAGCGCCCCCTAGGATCATTTTCAGAAATTAAGAAATTAAGAGCAATTAACTCTGACACTACAATTCAGCGATTTTTAAAAAGATTTTTGAATTTTCTTTTGCGTTATTTCTGTGATTATTTAATCCCCAAAGGGTTGATAATCCGTAAAAAGCAAACCAATTCTTTTTTTATTACTACTACTGCTCCTTCTTCTACTAATGATCTTATTACTTATTCTTCCTCTTGTCAGAATGTCACAGTCTCAATATATGACACGATTGGCGCATCAAATTTTTGCACTAAAAGGAAAACTGTCGAGAGTGAAAGATTCATAAAATGCTAATTTTTCCAGCATGAGTGATGGTCAGCACGAGTCAAAAAGGCGATGATAAACATTTGTCAAGTACCTATTGAAATGACGCTGATCTTTCTCTTTTGAGACGAATTTAGAACGATTCTAATGCGACTGCGGCAAAACTGGTTTCGAAAAGTTGATGGCTGACAAATTTTTGTCCGTCCAGTTTTGTTGTTTTTCTACCTACGCAGTCTGGAATTCTCTTGAAGCGTGAAACCGGCTGTCACCATGCAGTATTAATTCTTATGTTCACACTGTCTGTGTCTACAAACACTCCCCTATCTTGAGTGCTTTTCCCCGACAAATATACCAAGTTTTATTATATATATATATATATATATATATATATATATATATATATATATATATATATATATATATATATATAGAGAGAGAGAGAGAGAGAGAGAGAGAGGGAGAGAGAGATGTTTCATTGAATAATTTAGACAAGTTTTGTATACTTATTTTCTTTTGGATACTTTCATATTCACGGAAAAGCTTTTTGGTGGAATTATTAAAGAAAGAGAGAAAATCACTGTGTTGATTAATATTATTTTATTCCGAGTATTTTTGACAATGTCATCATCCGTGTGTTGTTTATTTCGAAGCAAATAGTGTAACGTTCATCATTTTCATAGACAAAATTGCTGTGTTCATTTGAAAGTTAATATTTTTTTTTTATTTGTGAACTGAAGAACGTTGATGAATGCTGTGATTGGCTTGACTAACGCTTTAGGGAAGGTAACTAAGTATGGTGTTATCGAGAGTTTTTAAGAAATAAGTATTAAAACTATTAGTACAAACCTCGATATTTTAGCTATCTACTGTAAACATTTTAAAACATTTGTGCAGTATTTACAATTAGTTTTATTAAAGTTTGGATTCAATATTTTAATAAAGATAGCTTCGAGTATTTTTAGTTTATATCTATTTTTCCATGAAAATGTATAGATGTATTTTCAACAATAATTTTTCTGAGTTGCGAATGTAGACAGGTATGCTGTTTTAAATGTTTCAAAATGTTAGACGCACTATTCAAATGAAAACTCAGCCGTCGAGACAACATAGTTGTAGTATGGCCAAGATAAATATTATTTTTTCCGTTGGAGATACAATCTCCCAGAGGACATTTAAATTTATAAACAATGTTGATTTTCTGCTACACGTTAGTTGGTTGGGGAAGCATACATACATACATATATATATATATATATATATATATATATATATATATATATGTGTGTGTGTGTGTGTGTGTGTGTGTGTGTGTGTGTGTGTGTGTGTGTGTAAGGGTTATGACTTTTTTGTAACCCTAGGTTCCTGTGTCATAAATCGATGAACTTTTGTTCAAAAGTATTTAAAATGGCATTTATTTATTTTTTTTAGTTCTTGAAATATCTCACCCACAAACCAAAGATTCGATTTACCATATACACAATAAAGTTAAAAAAAATCAAAATATTTAAGATGCTTTATTTTACAATTTGCTAATGATATAATTGAATAGTATTTATGTATTTTTGACGCATTTAACAGTTTATAGCTATAGCATAACATACAAACTTACAAATAAACAAAAACAAGTTTCTAGAGGTTTCCATAAAGTTTTAGAAGGCTCCAGAAAGTCGTAGTACTACTATACTTATACACTATTTTAGATATTTCGTGTTGAATTAAACACATCTCCATTGTTTTTTTAACAAAAGTTCATCGAATTATGATATAGAAAATCAATTATTTTATAAAAAGTCAAAACCCTAATATAATATAATGTATTAATAATAAATAACTTTTAATTTATTAATTACTCACATATTTTAAAATGGTTTAAAACTGAGTTATTTTACGCGTTGTTAAAAACAAGGTTATTTTCATTTAATTAGTTTTACTTCAAGATAAAACATATACATTTACTATTTTCTATAATTTTCACCAAAAGAATGAAGAGAAAACGTGGTCCATGGGTAAAGGAAAAATTGAGAACCACTAGCCGAGATCTTTATATTTTTTCTCTAATTTTGCAGTGTAAAAAAGTTATATTACTGTACAAGTACTGTAGTAAAAATTCTACATACTTTTTACATGGGTATGATGATAAACTACATCCGGCAGCAAGGTCTCTGTTCGGGAAATTGTATGTTTTGGTGAGACCACCTCTTAATTGCTGTTGTTTCCACCCTGACCCGGAGTGGTAGCACCTGTTAGGGTCTCAGCTATGGGCAATTAGTTAACCCCCTCCAAACTGATGTTAAACACTATGAAAGTATAAAAATAGATTTTTATCGTAAACATACATTTTTGAAAAAAACTTTTTACCAGCAATACATTTGACTTTTGACAAAAACCCTCTTTCCAAAAATACGTCAATGAAACCTGATCTACAAAATGATTTCTCACAAAGAATACATATTCTATTCATACGAACCTACCCTAAACATTTTGTCGGCATTAAGGTGTTGATAAGCTGTAAAACAAAATAAACCAAACAAAACTAGAAATCCAGATTATGAATAATAATAAAAAAAAATGTTATTTGCATATTTGCTTTTATGAACAAAAATTTAATAAAGAAGATTATCAAATTAATTTTAAGTGAAAAATATTAAGTTAACTTTGAATGAAAAATGTTAAATAAACTTCCAAGTGACAACACACGGATTCTTAAATTACATTTTTTTTCCTGAATTTTGAGCAAAAATTTGTTTTGCAATAAACATAAAATAACAGCAAGTCGAAAGCAAATAAAGAAATCTTCCATTCACTACAATTAAATAAGCTAAATTTATTCCAAGTGCAAAAGCAAACACTTTTTAATTTCTTAAGCTGACTAAAGCAGCGAACTACCACAAAACCATATCGAAACTAAAATACGTCGCTTCCGGTGGAACGATGTGTTTTTGTAATAGGCCTTCAATTCTGGTTCTTATTTGCACTATATACTGGCTTGTAGTATAGAACGCGATAATACAAACACATGGAAGAATGGGTTCAAAACGTAAATTTTACAGGTTGGCTGCTAGTTTCTTTTCATATTGGGAGCAGTTTATTGTTCAAATTGTTTTTATAAACTTTTTCAGACAGGATCGAAATTTACTTGTGAAATATAAAACTGCAGAAGAAGAAAGGGCGATAGACTTTGGCTTAAGTAAAGACAGATTTATTTTAGGGAAATTAAAATAAAAATATACCTCAAATATTACAACAATGAAGTGTTTGATTAGGATTAGATCAGTTTTTTCTCTCTCTATTGTCGTACGTGCTTTGAGTAACACGTTACCACAACCTCAAGATAACTTGTTGCACTCCTCTGACCAGAAAGTATGATTTTGTGTCATATTTCAGCACATTCTTATTCAGTTGTTTTGCCCTTTATGGGATTTGGACAGACAAGCGCACAAAATCTAATTAATACAGAACTATTTTAGAATAACAGGCATAAAAAGAGCAATATTACACTGCCGCGGAAGATCAAAGTTGTAATTCTTTTATTTTACGGGAAACGCAGTGAAGAAAATGTTCAGATTAGATCGGCTCATCGCATAGAGTAACTAATTGCTGAAAGAGAAGATTAAATTATTACCATGAAATTGCTACGACTAACATAGGATTAAGTCGACTTAACTGTAGATAAGTCCTTATTCGCTTAAGGGCGTGAAGTATAGAGGAGAATGCTTTTTTTATAAGTTGTTATATTAACGCGGCAACGAATTTTTCTTCAATTTTCAACTCTGATGACAAGTAACCCGCCATTTTGTCTTGTCTTTTGTTTTGTCTAATAATGGTATCGTGGAGAGAAAGACACAGTTTAAGAGGTTTAAGATCTTCGTCTAAAATCTTTTAAAATGTATAAATACAAATGTAAATATAAAAATATATGCATATATAAAAATATAATTTCATTTTTAACCTAATACAAGGCTCAATGGTAACTCAAGGTAGAAGGTTACTGAGTCAGATTGTCCTAAAGAAGGGAGGGAGGAGGAGGAGGAGGTGATAAGACGTGAATATTATGAAGATATGTAGGATAGATATCGGTTGACTGTGTACTTGAAGTTTTAGGATTGTAGGAGTCAAGGAAGCATTCTCTAGGGTTTCTGTTCCACAAAGTTACAGTTCTGAGGAAGTAGCCATCTGAGTGGAACGTATCCTTTGCTACGAGGGGAATGGAGATGATTTGTCACTGTGAACATGGCATGGTATGGCAGGTCCTATAAAAAACGAAGCACATCTACTCAAATATGGGTAACCATAAAAATTACGTTTAATCAATGCATTAAAATATGTCGGGTTAATAAATGAAAACTCTATTTGTAAAAACTGGTAAAATGTTTAAGAAGGCATACGAAACTGCGCAGATATGTATATTTCGAGAATCGGAGTTCAAAGGCACTATTCGGGCTTTACTTTGACCCGTACGCCCTTCGTGGTCAAGAGGTCAAAAGCACCTCAGATTTAATGAACTCATATTTTTCTAATAGGAATCCTCGAATCTTGAGGCCGGTATTTATTGGAAATAAATCAATTTACTGTTTATTAAATAAACAGAGCATCTACTCAAATATAGGTATCCATTAAAATAACGTCTAAGCAACATATATATATATATATATATGTGTGTGTGTGTGTGTGTGTGTAACAGAAAGAGTTGGGAAACACACACGCATATATTTTTTTTATTGAAATTGGAGTGAATCTAGGTTGCGAAATTAGATCAGAGCAATTTTGTTTACGGATGGGAAATCTGATTTCGCCCATTTGGAATAAGGTCATTACAAAGAAAATGAAAAATGATCGGAATAATTTTTATCGGTTAAAATTTGAAATAGAGCTTACTAAAGCTATGAGGAACTTTGAAACTGACATGGTTTTGGGTTGACAGCAGCAATCGTGATAATCGTGTGAGAACCAAGGATCGATTTAAGACCATCTGGTTTTTTCCATGTAAACGCGTAGTTATGCTGAAAAAGGAGCAGTTGGAAGAGAATTCTCGAAGAGACTGGAGAGGCCGCGATCGGTCGGCGCGTCGTCGTCGCCTGCGTCACGCGCATGAGCACCCGCGTCGACCGTTACGGGTCGCGCCGCTACAAGACAGACGAAAAAGGCAGACGAGAAAGGCAGCGGAGAAAGGCAGACGAGAAAGGCAGTCGAGAAAGGCAGCCGAGAAAGGCAGACGAGAAAGAGAGACAGAAGAGTGGTTGGCTCGTCTGCCGTCGAGTGCAGTCGAGCTGGGTGGAGAGAGGTCGGAGATTGAAAGCGACGTCAGAGATTGGAACCAAACGCCTGCTAACATATTTTGTTGATATAAGTACGAAGAAGCGAATTACTCCTCCAACAATCTAAGACTGATACTGCTATTATTATTACTACCACTGGAAACGGAAACGTCGAACAAGCTACAATAATCAAAAGGTTGTTTTGGGGCTCGTCTGTCGTCGAGTGAAGTCGAGCTGGATGGAGAGATATCGGAGACTGGAACTGACGTCAGAGATTGGAACCAAACGCCCGGTAACATGTACTGTTAATATAAGTACCGATGCTTCTGCTACCACGAAGATTACTACTACTGTTACTACCGCCGAGGAGATTGGTTATTCCTAAATTTTCGTTTGAGGATGAAACAGGGCTTGATACTTTAATTCAATTTAATATTAATAATTATATTTTGGGTTTCGGCTCTCGTTTTTGAAACATGAGAACTCTTATATAGCGAAGGAATCATATTTTTTTAAAATAATTATAATATAATATAAATATATATGTGTGAGTGTGTATTGTTATATAAAACGATAGTTAATTGCTGAAACCTGCTGAAGAGTGAACTCAAAAACTACCAGAAAGTTCATCTACGAAATTCTAAAGTTAACATGCGGATGAAGCTGAATTCACACATACATATATATATATATGTGTATGTGTGTGTGTGTATATATATATGTTTGTCTGCGATAACTATATATATATATATATTTGTCTGTGATAACTGCGTATTTCCTACTAAAAGTATTGTTAGAACAACCTTACTATATATATATATATTTTTAAGTGATTCATCGAGTCTGAAACCTCTACAGAATGCAGAAAGCACTGGGCGGCCGTTTTGTCCTATATTTGGAACTCATCAGCAGTGCGCATCCACTACCGAGAATCGAAACCCTGACAGTTAGATTGTCAAGCAAACACCATACCAACTGTTCCAACGGGCCTCGGTGAAGAAGAGGTAGCGAATCAGACTCAATATAGCGCCGCTCACTCACATATTTCGTGGTGGAACTCTACTGAGATTCACTTTAACCAGAGGACTGTGTCCCCTGGAGCCACGACTACTATCACCAAGCCGCTCACTCCAGGGCATTAGAAGCCGGTTCAAGCAATGATATACATTTGAAATTATTAGGAGAATTTGATAATTATATTTAAGTGATTCATCGAGTCTGAAACCTCAACAGAATGCAGAAATTTCAAATGTATAATTGCAAATGTATAGCATTGCTTGAACCGGCTTCTAATGCTCTTCAGCTAGAAAGAGAACAGGTTAAGAGCGTTTTGTGTCAGCCTCATTGTTTTCCCAATTGAGCAATGATGAGAGGAAAAAGATCATTCAGTCCTTCAGTAATAGTACCAACATTCATACTCTGGCTTCCATCTTCAAAGAACATTCAAGAACCATCCAGAAAATGGTGAATAAGTTTTAAAAACAGGGAAGAGAAAAGAGGAAAACTAGGCCAGGTGGTCACAACAGGAAAAGGGATCATCATTTCAACTTAGAGCTAAAGAGATCAATTAGAAAAGATCCAACTTAATTCATACAACGTCTGGCACGCGAGAAGGAAATTGAAAAGAAATTGGTATGAACATCACCCAGACTCGGTTACGGAGATAGGACCTGTTACAATTTTATGAGACTACACAGTACACACAGACAAAACCATCAAAGCTAATCGTCCAACATTGTTATTAGAGACCGCAAACAAACAAAAAAATTGCCTCCTTATTGATATGGCAGTCCCTGCGGGATGCAATGTATCTTTGAAGATCTTCAAAAAGCTATCAAAATACAAGGCCCTTGAAATCGAAATCTCCAAAATATGGCACATGGGAACATCAACAATTCCAGTTGTAGTTGGAGCCCTCGGATTGGCTGGAAAAGATTCCAGCGGACTCATTGAAGAGAATTCTGGAAATCCATGACTTAAAAAAATACAAAAACATTGTTCTCACAAGTTCAGCCCATACCTTACGAAGTGATTTTTCTATGTAAAATGTGTGTGTGTGTGTGTGTGTGTGTGTGTGTGTGTGTGTGTGTGTGTGTGTGTGTGTGTGTGTGTGTGTTTTAATTGGTCAGAATAATATGTCATGATGCCATTTCTAACCTAAGGTCTCTGGGCGGGACCCGGACAGAAATGTGTACACACCAGAAATCAAAGGAAATAACAACAACAACAATAACAACAATAATAATAATAATAATAATAATAATAATAATATTAAATCTAGATTTTGTGACCAAAGATTAGGGAACTGGAACAAGAAGAAGCCTTTAAATACCTAGTCAGCAATGAAAATGAAATACAGGCTACCCAAATGAAGGGCAAATAAGAAAAGAATACTACAGGTAGTGCGTCTGGTGTCAAATACCGAGCTGAATTCATAAAAAAAAAATATCAGCCATAAACACTTTGGCTGTCCCTGTGGTGCAGTATAATTTCAACATCCTTAATTGGACCATAGCTGACATTAAGCAAATGGATGTCAAAACGAGGAAGCTTCTTGCCACTGCATCCTAAGGACGATGTTGATCGTCTGTATGCGTGTAGATCCGAAGGCGGCAGAGGATTAATTCATCTAGAACTGTTATACAAAGCCACAACAATCGGTCTTCAAATAACTTGGAAACTACAGAAAACTGGATGATGATCTGTGTCAAAGAACATGAAAGAAGTCATAAATTTTATTCGGTAATAATGGAAACCAACAAATTCAAAAGCGAATTTTTCGTGGGGTGAAGAAGTGCAAATAAATCATAATACACCCACTGCAGCGGAAAAGAACTTAAAAAAAAGAAAAAGCAAATGTAATGTACCAAATGCGAAAATAATGGCAAGATAAACCTCTTCATGGTCAATACTCTACCCGTTTCCAAACAAGCTGATGTAGATAAACCCCATCCCCAAAAGTGGTTACGTATTTCAAGGTTAAAAACTGAAGCTAAAGGTTTCATTCTTGCTGCACAGGACCAATGCTTGCTAACTAGAAATTACCAAGCGGACATACTAAAAAGATTGTGTTAACCCGAGATGCATATTCGGTGATAAATATCCAGAAACAATTGATCATCTTGTATCAGGTTTCACGGTGTTAGCACCCATTGGATATAAAACTCAGCATGATAGAGTGGACCAATATCTGCACTTGAAAATATGCAACATGCCAGACACATGTTCATCCAGTATCGACCTCTTTGACCGAGGGAAGAACTATCTCCCCAAGGGACATGATGTAGGCCTCTGTGTTGAATCTGAGAACGTCGACATCACTAGTGATCACTCCAAACACCTTTGTAATCACCATGAAACTCACCCAGCTCTTTCCAAATCCTCTGCATTGTCATCAGATTGACACCCAAACACTCTGAAATGTTCATATTGGCGCTTCCGATGTGAATGCAAAGCGGTACAACATGTCATTTCCAAATTTCTGGCGGAGGGAATTGCATCATGGTTCTCTTTTTCTCACAGACGGTGCCCAACTGACCCTACTATATTGCGCAGTCAACATAATCAAAAACAAAAAACGCACATGCACGAAATTAAGAATCGACATCTCCAGTTGCCTTGATCTATCCACTTCCCTTCTCCACATCCTTTCATCTTTCATTCCTATCTGCTCTCGCTCCAAATCTTCTGTAACCCCCTTGCCTTGATCGACCCTCCGTCTTTCTCTTTCTCCACATCCTCTCCTTTACCACTCCTATCTGCTCTTCCTCCAACCCTTCTGTAACCCCATGCGTGATAGTGGCCTCCAGCCTTGCTTGGGGTGATACGCTTAAAATAAAAAAATATAAAAAAATAAAATGGCGACAATTTACCCTATCGTCCTCTGCATTTGCCAGGAATTCGTCTCGCATCTACAGTGTATGACCACATCGGTTACTAAAGCTACCAGGATGAAGCTGGTTTCTCGGTTCTCATCATTCTGCCACTTTTTCTTTCGATTTTATTCCACGCTGTATTGTTGATTATCCAGTAGTAGTAG
Source organism: Acanthosepion esculentum (assembly GCA_964036315.1). NCBI lineage: Eukaryota > Metazoa > Mollusca > Cephalopoda > Sepiida > Sepiidae > Acanthosepion > Acanthosepion esculentum. Next base: position 80,046,929 of record OZ038495.1, read on the forward strand.
CAGTAGTAGTAATAGTAGTAGTAATATTCTAAAGATGCTTTGATATACTGTGATGGTTTTCGTTGTTTGAAAAGTCAACTAAACCTGGGGAAGCGTCTTGATAAAGTCGATAAAATTACAGATAGGAAGATTTTATTGTGCAGGCTTCCAACTAAAGAGAGTCTACAGCCTTCAAGATACTAGTTTATTCAGTCAGAATACAGGTCTCATGTTTTTATTGTGAAAGTATTGCTAAGTCTGGCATAAGGGCATTGTAGTAAAGCATGTGGTATGCATCAAACGCTTTTTATTTTCGAATTGGTCTATGAGACGAGATTCCTAGATTAGTATAAGGCATCATTAATAGTGCACCTAGTGTGGATCTAATCACCTAACATAACAAGCTCTCCTGATAGGCCAACTACTGCAGGAGTCTAAAAAGTGTATATTATGTGTGGTGTTATTTAGCTGTTGATTTGCCGGCAATTAGATCGACAATACAGCTTTGTTTTCTGAAATAATTGTTGCAGCTTTGGCGATAATCCCTAAGGATTATCCGTAAATAATGATTGGTGAAAAACGTTTCGCTAAACTTTAATCGGAATGTTGATAATGAGACAAGCCAAGCAATAAGCGAGCAACAATGTTTCTTGTAGTTTTTTGCCGGACGTTCTCTTGTTTTTTTTTTTACACCGGTCGACTTTTCCACAGAAGAAAAAATGCAATTGTATTAACATACAAGGTAGAAATTAGCCGGTCTAAATATATTCAAAGGCATGAACTGATCAGAGAAGCGCATATTTATATACGCAGTCAAATGAGGACAGAGCACGTAATTACGACATCAGATTTATATATATATATATATATATATATATATATATATATTTGTGTGTGTGTGTGTGTGTGTGTGTGTTTGTGTGTGTATAAATAATTCTTCGTCTTTCCAACTTAAGAAGTGGAATGATATAAATTATAAATAATTAATTATAATATTATAGGCAACAATAATAAAATAAACAAGTCTTAACACACAATTTTAAATCATCACCACGAGAATGCTAATTTCATAATGCTCTAACGGTCATTCGGTATTCCGCACCTGAAGATTGCAAGATTGCATGAAACCCCGAGTCGTGCGATCGAAGTTGGATATTATGTATATCTACTAATATATATATATATATATATATATATATATATATATATATATATATTAAATAACATATGTATTTTTTATTTTCTCCTCAGTAATTCTACAATTTTAAAATTAATAGAGATTAGATTTAGATTTCTAAATAGGTAATTTTTTACTTTTAATTTTAATTTCAAATTTTATAAATCTTTTAATATCTATGATAAACTTGCTTCGTTGTCAAATTTTTTGAATTACCATATACTTGTATTTTGATTGGTCATTGTAGCTTATGTAACAGCGTTTACCCCTAGCGAAGGATCGTTAATTAATTTGAAACTTTTAAAACCATTTATTCTACATTCAACATCATCACTTGATAAGACACCAGAAGTGTTGAAACAAAATGGCTATTTTTGTAGTGATTTTATAACATATTTATGTTATAATATTTAAATAAATAATTATATATATATATATATATATATATATATATATATATATATATATATATGGATAGACAATATTAGTGGTAAATATACACATACATATGCAATTATATATACACATACATATATGTATAAAAATAATTCCAAGAGGATATGATCCAGGCAGAACTCGATGTCCAGGACAGAGTAAGGATATAATAAAAAGACTTAAACACTAATATTCCATGGTCATAATTTATTCCATTGGAATCGTAAAAACGATCCAATTCATCAGACCTACATATTCAAAAAGAAAACAGAAAAAACAACTCCGGGAAAATATTAGTAAGAGTGTAGAACTCAATGTCCAGGATATACTCTTACTAATATTTTCCCGGAGTTGTTTTTTCTGTTTTCTTTTTGAATATGTAGGTCTGATGAATTGGATCGTTTTTACGATTCCAATGGAATAAATTATTATGACCATGGAATATTAGTGTTTAAGTCTTTTTATTATATATATATATATATATATATATATATATATATATATATATATATATATATATATTTATATATATATATATATATATATATATATATATATATATATATATATATATATATATATATCAAGAATTGTATTGTGGAAAGTGTATAAGGAAGTCGAAAAGTTTACTAAATGTGTTATGTTGATAGGACTGCGCATGTGCACGATACAGAGAAGTGCTGGGAATTTCAGAACTGCTGGAATGCAACTCCACATAAAAAAGTATATTGTAATAAAGCAACAGCAAGTGGAAATAGGCTGGAAAGCCTAACATAAAGCTTTCCAATATAGAACGAGAAGTCCTCAGCTTCGGTTTAAAATTTGCTACCGGAATCCGCAAAGGTCACATATTAGACACTATAGTAAAAAAAAAAAATCATAAACAAAACGACTCCGATTTCACCAAAGGTTTCATTCAAGTCATAATTACTGTTACTATAGGAACCAACAACGAAAATACATTATCACTGAGACGCTTATGTGCACTAAAGAACCTAGTGAGAAATAAGGAAATCCAGATCACTCCCTCTGACAAGGGACCGGGTGGTTGTCATCATGAACACGAATACATACATAGAAAAATTTAACTCACTACTCAACGATACCGAAACATACGAAAAAATAAACCAACAAAAAATAACTACCGAAACACAAAAGATTAACAAGGAAATCGGGAAACTAATTAAAAATAAAAACAAAACGTCATAGAATATTATCCTAGAACACCTAAACTTCACGGTCTCCCTAAACCCACAAATCTGGTATCCCCAATGCACTCCATTGTCACAAGAATAGACACCGCCCCAGAAAGTCATAACAAAAATTCTAACTCCTCTTCTTTGAACAATCAGTTCATCTCATGTAAAGAACTCGGGAAGCCTAGTTGAAGAAAAAAATAAGGGAAATGAACATAACCAACAAACACATGGCCAGTCTAGATATAAAAAAAACCCTACACCAACGTCCCCCCGTTGAAAAATGCCTAAATCTACTAAGAAAGGAGCCTCTAACGCAATCAAAGATTAAAGCTCTCTCTACCAACAGCTAAAATAATAAAAATCCACCGTCTCATCACCATTTAATGCTACTTCACGTTTAAACAAAAATTTGGATTAACAATGGGATCACCTCTCAGTGTCGTGATGGCATGTATCTTCTCGAATCCGGTCGTTTGCAAAATATTTTACGCAAACAATCAGCATACTTCCGTTATATTGATGATGCTCTACTAATATATCCTCGTGATACTGATTTACCTGGCCTAGTAGAAATACTAAAAAAAGAGTCGAACACAACGGAATTTACATACGAAATGGAAGAACATAACTCCTTAGCCTTTCTAGATATGAAGCTACACCACATTAAAACAGTTTTAAAATCGGTGTCCACCGGAAACCAACCAACAAAAACAACTTAATTAATTTCTATTCTCATCATAACAACAAAATAAAATCTGGCATAATCATAGGGTTCTACATGAGAACACTAAGAATATGTATCTCGGATTATTTACACGAAGAGGAAAAATACATTGACAACACTTTCAAACTTCTCCAGTACGCTCATTATTTAATATTCAATGCGAAACAAAAGGCCCATAAAATATTCCGACACAAAAACCGTCCCTCCTGAGAAACCCAATGAATAAAAAAAATATTATCCTGCCTCCTAATAATTCTATCATATCTACAATCGAAATGAATCTATCTAAAATCAACATAAAATTTGTTACTGCTATATCCAAAACAATAAAAGTAACGAAACTGACCACAACTTTGACATAAAAATTGCTACTCTGATCAAAGGAGAAATTAATTCATTACGACGTAAGTATCTAGAGCAGGGGTGGGCAAACGTTTTAGTACAAGGGACGCATTCTAAAAATTTATAGTTTTACTGGGCCGCATAGTATATATAAACCAAAATAATTGATATTTAAAATTGGCAAAATAAAGGGCTTTTAAAGAAAAAATTATAGTTTTAATAAATAACATTTTAAAGCGGGCCGCACGAAATCGTTTGGCTGGCCGCATGTGGTCCGCGGGGCGTAGTTTGCCCACACCTGATCTAGAGAGTGCGTTAATCGCTATGTCATTTACAGCAAATTTACGCTTTGGCTCTTACAACATTTCTGGCAGAACTTCTATTACCACAGTGTGGGATATCTACTAATAAAAGTTATGGAAAGAAAAAGAAAAAGACTTTAAATGAATTCGGGTAGATAAAAAAAGCAAAAAAAAAAAAAAATGGAATTCCCAGCACCCCACTGTCGTGCGCATGAGTAGTCCTACCAACATAAGAAATTTAGTTCAATGAAGTCCCGGAGGACGAAACGCGTCACAAGTAAACTTTTTCCATTTTGTCATATATATATATATATATATATATATATATATATATATATATATATATATATATATAATATAAAAGTGGACACTGACGTCAACACCTAACGATGCCAGTTTGTTTCATGCTTGAACAAAATCTTCAGGCATGATGATTAAGTTAAAGTATGAAACAGATTGTTTCTCTGTGTGTTTCAATGAGCTTGACAAGACTCGAAACGAGCATAATATAAATATTTTATATGCATAATTTTTTTGCCCACATACACACGCACACACACAAATATATATATATATATATATACATATATATATACAAATATATATACATACATACATATATATATATATATATATATATATATATATATATATATATATATATATATATATATATATATATGTATATCAGTAAAGAAAACTGATAAGAGGCTAGAAAAATAGCGTAGCGCAAAACGGACGTATGTTCAAAATGTGCTCGATGCAGCTGCCTTGTAAAAGGGCACACAGGACAAGTAAATATAATAAAGAAGCAAAAACACCTTATGTAATCGCACACAAGCTTGGTCTGTTCAGGTGGCTGGCACTAAGTGTCCTTAATACTACAATTATACAGCTATGCCACCGGAAGTAGAGAATGTGAGGTGTAGAAAAAAATTTCTTCATTCGGGGTCGTAGAGACCGAGAATATTTTTACTTATCTCTCTCCACCTGAACATTGTTTCAGTTCTGCTGTTCTTATAAGTTGCTATAGACAGCTTTTTCTCCTGGCACAGCCTACAACTTCTACTACTTGTTCTGCTCGATTCGACTTGTTTTAAGATACTCCACTTTATGCCATGTTCATACTTTAATTTCCAAACGTGGTCTGCTAGTTTTGTATTGTACCTAAGTTTCTCCATCACGAAAGTAGAAGTATGAGTATACTAATATTTCTTGAATGGGCCTTCAGTACAACCTATAGAGATCTTCTTCTGGCCACTGTCGTCGCTAACCTGGAGAAGCAGTTAAAGGTGTGAGCTTTACTACATTTAGAGACATCAGAATCAAGTAGATACATAAATTCAATTCTCGGCGTAGTGTAATAAAACTACAACGGAAAATGTGATGCTTACGGCCATATAACGTTAAAACATCGGTTCCTTTACGATCACCGAATTTAAGCAACGTCGAGCCTGGTCAGTAGCTAGATGGGTGACCGGTTGAGAATACCAGGTGCTATAAGCTTGCATGTGCGGTTGGTGTAATGGATAATGGCTCGGAATTTGAAATCGGAGAGCCGAGTTCTAATTCAAGCTGGGTTCGTTATATTCACTTACACGCAAATACCCTTGGTGAAAGGTATGAAGGCACCTCATCTCCCCCCAGCAAATGGATGACAAGCTGTAAAAACTAATCAATTAATAACTCAAGGAAAATATGGTACAGAAATACGAATACATATCTCCCAGAATTAAGCAAAGTATTAAGTCACAGGAATATTTTGTTAGTAACAAAGAAATGAGTGCTGAACTGTTATGACATATCGAATATCCTCCAGAGCAGTGAATGCTGGGTAATTTCCGTTTAGATGAAGAAGAGACCTGAAGTGGAAGATATTTTTTTATTATTTCGAAGTATTATTCTCATCGTGGTTGAAATAGATGCTACTATAGACACGACGTTTCGACCACGTACCCTCTGGTCATAATCAGTTATCCATTGATAGGCTTTAATTTGCTAGAAAAAGACATGCTAATAATAGAGAGATGACATTATAATAATAGATAGAGGACATGCTAAAGACTTGTAGAAATGTGGTACCTGCCTTCTATGCGAACGAGGACATGACCTTACAAGAGGCTGTATTTATCAACGCGTCAGGAGTGTATCTTAGCGGCGTCTACACGAATTCTGTGTTTCTGCAGTAACTGGGCTTCAAAAATTGGCCGTTGAGGGTCACATGTTAGGCCAAGCGCCGTGCATACTGATTAGGTAAGAGTAAAAAAGTTAACACTAATATTTCTGGATATTACACAAAATGAAAGAAAAAAGATGAAAAACCGATAATTATTACACTGATCAAGATTGTAGAAAACCAAGACGAAACAACTAAATCAGGATTAGCAGAGCATATGCAGAAACAAAAGGGAAAATACAAAACCTTCATTGGTATTAAATACACAACTAAGATCAGGAAACTGTCAAATAAATGTTGCAACTCGTAAATGTTTCAGAGAACAAAAACAAAAGTAAAAAACAAAGAGTTCATAAACAAAATATATTCACATTACATGGAAGGCATATGACAGAAAAGCTTTTTAATACTTAAGACCTTACATATAAGGTGATAAGTGAAAATATACAGTGAATATTATCGCAATCTCTACGTCTCTTATGTGTCTAGAGCAATGTCTTTGTTTCTATTAGTTGTATCACTGTGTTTCTATAGGAGTGCTATGTGTCGCCATAGCAGTGACTTTTTGTCTCTGTAGTCGTATCTTTGTGTCTCTACATATATGGCTGGGTTTCTGTCTCTTTGTATCTCTATATCTATGTCTGTGTCTCTATAACCGTTTCTTTTTCTCTATATATCTATGTCTTTGTGTCTCTATAGATGTTCATTTGTGTCGCTATATCTATGTCTTTGTGTCTCTGTAGCTGTTCCTTTGTGTCTCTATATCAATGTGTTTGTGTCTCTATAGCTGTTCCTTTGTGTCTCTATATCTATGTCTTTGTGTCTCTGTAGCTGTTCCTTTGTGTCTCTATATCTATGTCTTTGTGTCTCTATAGCTGCTCCTTTGTGTCTCTATATCTATGTCTTTGTGTCTCTATAGCTGTTCCTTTGTGTCTCTATATCTATGTCTTTGTGTCTCTGTAGCTGTTCCTTTGTGTCTCTATATCAATGTGTTTGTGTCTCTATAGCTGTTCCTTTGTGTCTCTATATCTATGTCTTTGTGTCTCTGTAGCTGTTCCTTTGTGTCTCTATATCTATGTCTTTGTGTCTCTATAGCTGTTCCTTTGTGTCCCTATATCTATGTCTTTGTGTCTCTGTAGCTGTTCCTTTGTGTCCCTATATCTATGTCTTTGTGTCGCTGTAGCTGTTCCTTTGTGTCTCTATATCAATGTGTTTGTGTCTCTATAGCTGTTCCTTTGTGTCTCTATATCTATGTCTTTGTGTCTCTGTAGCTGTTCCTTTGTGTCCCTATATCTATGTCTTTGTGTCTCTATAGCTGTTCCTTTGTGTCTCTATATCTATGTCTTTGTGTCTCTGTAGCTGTTCCTTTGTGTCTCTATATCTATGTCTTTGTGTCTCTATAGCTGCTCCTTTGTGTCTCTATATCTATGTCTTTGTGTCTCTATAGCTGTTCCTTTGTGTCTCTATATCTATGTCATTGTGTCAAAAACCGTTTCTTTTTCTCTATATATCTATGTCTTTGTGTCTCTATAGCTGTTCTTTTGTGTCCCTATATCTATGTCTGTGTCTCTATAGCTGTTCCTTTGTGTCCCTATATCTGTCTTTGTGTCTCTATAACTGTTCTTTGTGTCTCTATATCTATGTCTTTGTGTCTCTATAGCTGTTCCTTTGTGTCTCTATATCTATGTCTTTACGTCTCTATAGCTGTTCCTTTGTGTCTCTATATCTATGTCTTCGTGTCTCTATAGCTGTTCCTTTGTGTCGCTATATCTATGTCTTTGTCTCTCTGTAGCTGTGTCACTGTCTCTATGTCACTTTCCTTTTGTCTCTATGGTTGTATCTTTGTGACTAACTCTTTATCTGTGTCTTTGTGTATCTCTAGTTGTGTCACTGTATATCTCTTTAGATATTTCTGTGTATCTTTAAAGATATTTTTGTACGTTTCTATAGATGTGCCTTTGTATATCTGTAGCAGTGAATCGGGCACCTCAACGTAGTTAGTAAGCTTGGCTCGCTAGATCAATTACGACTGAGTAGTGAGTTCGATCCTCACTGGGTTCTCCATACTTTCAACCTTGAGCTATATCTAAGCTTTGCTTAGCAAATCCCTATAGCAGTGTCTTTGTGTCTCTATAGATGTGTCTTTGTGTCTATATAACTGTTTTTATGTGTGTCTGAGTCTTTTGATGTAACTCCGTGTTTCTATAGATGTCTACGTTAATCACTTTAGCTATGTCTTTGTGTCCCTATAACTGTGTGTCTATATGTGCGTCTTTGTATCTCGGTGACTGTAATTGAGTTTCTATGCCTCTATACGTGTTATTTAGTTTCTCTATAGCAATGACTATTTCTCTGTATCTCACGGCTATAGCTGTGTTTTGTGTCACTCTAGCTATGTCTCTGTTTCTGTAGATTCGTCTTTTTGTCTTTATAGATGTGCCTTTGCATCTCTATTGCCGTGAACGTTTATCTCTATAATAGTGTATTTGTATCTCTATGTCTCTACGATTATAACTGTGTCTCTGTCTATAGCTGTATCTCTGTAGTTGTGTTTTTATGTTTCTATAGCTTTGTCCTTGTGTCTCTTCAGCTGTCTCTGTGTCTCCATAGCTGTTTCAGCAATATTTAACTTTCGTTTACAAAATGACGGGTTTTCCTTTAATACCGCTATTGTTTTAACTACCTTTTCTCCTCGGCAATGTTTGTTGTTTTAAAAAGCGATGATTAGAATTTTAATAAAACCCAAAACATATCAGAGTGATTTTATATATAATTTTTTGTTCTTTGAGAAATTACAACAAAAAAATATTAAACACTATATATTTATTAGAATGTTTTGATTTACAAAATTAATTTTATATTTAAACATTCTTAAAACGCGAACCGTAGAAATGCGAACCAAGTAATACAATGCAATGTTTATCATTTATCAATTTACAAAGTAAATATGAAAATATATACTTCATTCATAAATTTAGAAAAACCAAAATGTCTGCCAAACATTAAATGACGACATAACGCCGAGTAACTAAATAAATTTTGAAAAAATGCTTTTCCGGCATTTACTTCATGCAGTAGTTCATTGATATTTTTATAAAATTACGAAAAGAAATTGTTTTCATATTTATTTATAAAATGGTAGATAAAACAATAAATATTGTATTGCTGTTGGTTTACATATTTTGATAATTAAATTTAAAAAAATGAAAATGATTTCTTTTCACATTTATTTCTTTGTAAATGGTAAATAACAAATATTTATAAGCGTGAATAATAAATATCGCATTGTGCTTCGTTCACATATTTTTATAATCTTGTAAATAAACATTGCCGATGGAGAGAAGCTGGTATAAAATAATAGCGGTGACAAGGGAATAACCGTCCTTTTGACACAACGATTTTTTTGCAGGCACGAAGGTAAAAGTTTACCGCTGTTTTTTCTGTCTTAGCAGAGTCGTTATGTCAATATCTGTGTGTCTGTGTCTCTATAAATGTGTCATAGTGTCTATATAGCTATACATTCGTGTGTCTATAGATGTGTCTCTATAGATTTGGCATGTGTTTCAAAACGTGTGTCTATATTGCCTTATCTTGAATCTCTCTAGCTATAGTCTCTGGGTTTATAGCAGTGTCTACATTGCATTATATTTTAATCTCTCTAGCTACAGTCTCTGGGTTTATAGCTATGTCTAAAGTGAATTATATTTGAATCTCTCTAGCTGTAGTCTCTGGGCTTATAGCTGTGTCTATATTGCATTACATTTGAATAACTATCGTTGTAGTCTCTGGGTTTATAGCTGTGTCTAAAGTGAATTATATTTGAATCTCCCTAGTGTAGTCTCTGGGCTTATAGCTGTGTCTATATTGCATTACATTTGAATAACTATCGTTGTAGTCTCTGGGTTTATAGCTGTGTCTAAAGTGAATTATATTTGAATCTCTCTAGCTGTAGTCTCTGGGCTTATAGCTGTGTCTATATTGCATTACATTTGAATAACTATCGTTGTAGTCTCTGGGTTTATAGCTGTGTCTAAAGTGAATTATATTTGAATCTCCCTAGTGTAGTCTCTGGGCTTATAGCTGTGTCTATATTGCATTACAATTTAATAACTATCGTTGTAGTCTCTGGGTTTATAGCTGTGTCTAAAGTGAATTATATTTGAATCTCTCTAGCTGTAGTCTCTGGGTTTATAGCTGTGTCTATATTGCATTACATTTGAATAACTATCGTTGTAGTCTCTGGGTTTATAGCTGTGTCTAAAGTGAATTATATTTGAATCTCTCTAGCTGTAGTCTCTGGGCTTATAGCTGTGTCTATATTGCATTACATTTGAATAACTATCGTTGTAGTCTCTGGGTTTATAGCTGTGTCTAAAGTGAATTATATTTGAATCTCTCTAGCTGTAGTCTCTGGGCTTATAGCTGTCTATATTGCATTACATTTGAATAACTATCGTTGTAGTCTCTGGGTTTATAGCTGTGTCTAAAGTGAATTATATTTGAATCTCTCTAGTGTAGTCTCTGGGCTTAAAGCTGTGTCTATATTGCATTACATTTGAATAACTATCGTTGTAGTCTCTGGGTTTATAGCTGTGTCTAAAGTGAATTATATTTGAATCTCTCTAGCTGTAGTCTCTGGGCTTATAGCTGTGTCTATATTGCATTACATTTGAATAACTATCGTTGTAGTCTCTAGGTTTATAGCTGTGTCTAAAGTGAATTATATTTGAATCTCTCTAGCTGTAGTTTCTGGGCTTATAGCTGTGTCTATATTGCATTACATTTGAATAACTATCGTTGTAGTCTCTGGGTTTATAGCTGTGTCTAAAGTGAATTATATTTGAATCTCTCTAGCTGTAGTCTCTGGGCTTATAGCTGTCTATATTGCATTATATTTTCATCTCTCTAACTATAGTCTCTCGGTTTATAGCTGTTTCTATATGGCATTATATTTGAATTTCTCTAGCTGTAGTTTCTGGTTTAATACATTATGTACATATTGCATAATATTTGAATATCTCTGGCGGTAGTCTCTGGGTTTATAGCTGTGTCTAAATTGCAATATATTTGCATCTCTCTAGGTGTAGTCTCTGGTTTCATAGCTGTGTCTAAATTGCAATATATTTGCATCTCTCTAGGTGTAGTCTCTGGGTTTATGGCTGTCTGTATTACGTTATATTTGAATCTCTTTAGCTATAGTTTCTGTGTTTATAGCTGTTTCTATATTGCATTATATTTGCATCTCTCTAGCTATAGTCTATTTATGTCTATAGCTGTGTCAGAGTGTCTGTAGGTGTCTCTGTTACATTATAAGTGTCTCTATATTTTTGTAGGTGTCTCTCTGTCTTTGCTGTGACTCTTACACTAATAACAACTAACATGTTATTCTGATGAATCCATTGTATATTCGCAAATTATTTTAGAAGCTCAAATCTTCCACAATTTTAGACGGGAAAATGGGGTGAAAAATGATTGCAGATATATAAATGCATTACATTTTTGTTCCTTCTTTAAAAAAAAAAGTGACATCGTCAATTGACACTAAATATCATTTTCAACACGATGAAGACAATAATGAACATATTTTTTTCCCTAAAAATCACGCCCTGACGTGTTCTTTTGGAATCATGAATTTGAGTAAAACACTTTATAAAATTTTAAAATTTTATTTCTTTGTATAGAAATCAAATTATTTTCACTAGAAGAAAAAAAGAAAAGAAAAAGAAAATGAAAAAAAAAAACCAACATAAAATGCTCATTAATCAACGAGGGATGGTTTTAGTTTGGGGGAAATTCTCCCAGTGCCATATAAAGAAGTAACTTTTTTTTTTTTTCAGTAAATAAAGACAGACCAGCTAGGAATATTGAAATTATAGAAAAATTTTAATAATAAATATGGAAAAAGAAAGAGAAGCAAATAATATTTGAACAATGGAAGCAAATTGGAGAAAGAGAAACGGTCTTATTTGTAAGAGTAAAAAATAAAAAAAATTAAAAGAAATTGACCATCGCCAAGAGAAGATAACTGATGGTTTATTCTGCTGGAAGAATGTCGAAAAAGCGAGGAAATGGTAGACAGGATCTGGATATAAAAGCAGAAAATGAAACAAACAAAGACGTGAAATATTTTTTTCGCATTTGTAAATGCTTAAGGAAAATTCTGTTTTGATGGTCCGGGTGGGGGGAGAGTTATAGACTGCGAGTCACGCGCGCACACAGACAAGATGAAATAATGCACAACTCAAGTCTATACTCTGATGTGAGAGTGAATACTTACAGGCTGACAATCAGACACGCAAAAAATATGATCTATCTATCTATCTATCTATCTATCTATCTATCTATCTATCTATCTATCTATCTATCTATCCCAGTTATTGTCTTCTCTCTCTCTCTCTCTCTCTCTCTCTCTCTCTCTCTCTCTCTCTCTCTCTATATATATATATATATATATATATATATATATATATATATATATATATATATATATATATATATATAATCATTTCAGCTCAAGCAAGACGATAATGCCACTAAAAGGCATGGGGCTACTTTTTCTTTTCTTTTTCAACGAGGTTCACCTTTTTACAAGGCCCGGGGGCCACTTGCGGTAGTAAGAGGGAAAGAGAATAAAAAGTTTTTAGGAGGTACCAGGAACCCAATCCTAAACAGAAAACAAGGGATAAACCGCTACTCATGTTCAAGCATATATATATATATATATACAGGGTAACCCGGATATAAGAGACCCGGATATAAGAGAAACCCGGATATAAGATAGATTTTCTCTGGTCCCAAATTATAGCCTGTGTTAATGTATATATAATAGACCAAACCCTGATATAAGAGAAATCCGGATATAAGAGACTTCTCCGGTCCCGACAACTCTCTTATATCCGGGTTACACTGTATATATATATATATATATGTATGTGTGTGTGTTATTTTTTCTAAAGAAGTAATGGATTTCTTTTATTAAATTAATCCGACTGATGTTTATCCCTTTAAACGTTATTTTTAGTGGAAACTCATATTTGTGTAGACGCTCGGTCTCTTTATTAAACAGTATACAGGAATCCCTCGATTAGTGCGGTTAATTTGTACATCGGTAACTATAAAACAATCAGTTTTCAATTACTATGGTAAAACTGAAGAATATTTTACCGTACTAATCAAGTATTATGCTGCAATAATCGAATTTTGGTATATAAAGATTTTAGCGCACAAATCGAAAACGCTTTTATCGAATGCGCATTAATCGAGGAATTCTTGTGCCTATATGCGTAAACAGTAAAATATGACGAGAGATAGATATACAGATTTTTTTAATTTTTTTTTTAAGCATATCACCTCAGGCAAGGCGGGAGTGCTGCTAGTACGTATGGGGTTACAGAGAGTGAGAATAAGATCAAAGAAGGTTTTTGAGAAAGACGGGGATCAGGATCAAGGCATCAGAAAAAGTTGATTGACATTACATTTGAATATTTGAAGATTATAGTTATCAGGGAAGCAAGTAAGAGGAAGGGAGTTCCATAGACGGGAAGTGCGAGAGAAGAAGCTGTTGGAGTAGAAGAGATTTAACCGTTTCGACAGTAAAAGAGTGGGACCGATATGCCAACCAAGTAGCACGTTCAGGTTCGTTATTAAACAGTATACAGGAATCCCTCGATTAGTGCGGTTAATTTGTACATCGGTAACTATATAAAAAAACAATTTTCAATTACTATGGTTAAAATGAAGAATGATTTACTGCATTAATCGAATATTATGTATGCAGTAATCAAATTTTGGTATATATATATAGAAATCGAATGCGCATTAATCGAGGGATGCCAGTATTTATTTATTTTTGTCCACCTGCCTGAATATTCGAGAAATATATGCGCTCTCCGGCAGGATTCGAAGCTGCGTTTTCTTATGCAGAGGGAAACCGTCGTTAGATCCGACATGCTTCAACCACAGAGAAGGTATGTCGGATCTTACAACGCAGGTCCAAATCCAGCCGGACAATGCATATTGTGTTTTTAATATTTTTCGAATATTCAGGCCGGTAGACGAAAATAAATAAATATACAGTTTAATAAATAAACGGAGAGCATGCATCCATCCATCTATCTATGTATGCATTTGTTCATATCTCTCTATCTTAATCTGTCTTTCTACCTATATTAATCTGTCGTTCTATCTATGTAATTCAATCAATCTATCTATCTATCTATCTATCTATCTATCTATCTATCTATCTATCTAATTCAGTCTGTTCGTATATATCTGTCTATCTATCTAATCTGTGCATATCTATCTATCTATCTATTTATCTATCTATCTATCTATCTAATTCAGTCTGTTCGTATATATCTGTCTATCTATCTAATCTGTGCATATCTATCTATCTATCTATCTATCTATCTATCTATCTGTCTATCTAATTCAGTCTGTTCGTATATATCTGTCTGTCTAATCTGTGCATATCTATCTATCTATCTATCTATCTATCTATCTATCTATCTATCTATCTATCTGTCTGTCTGTCTGTCTATCTAATTCAGTCTGTTCGTATATATCTGTCTATCTATCTAATCTGTGCATATCTATCTATCTATCTATCTATCTATCTATCTATCTATCTATCTATCTATCTATCTATCTATCTATCTGTCTATCTAATTCAGTCTGTTCGTATATATCTGTCTATCTATCTAACCTGTGCATATCTATCTATCTATCTATCTATCTATCTATCTATCTATCTATCTATCTAATTCAGTCTGTTCGTATATATCTGTCTATCTATCTAATCTGTGCATATCTATCTATCTATCTATCTATCTATCTATCTATCTATCTATCTATCTATCTATCTATCTATCTCAGTTTGTTCATATCTATCTGTATATATATCTACCAATATATGCTTGACAATGCACAAAGAATGTTTACATTAATATCGCACTTATACTCATTATGCAAATACACGCACATACACATCTGTGTGCGTGTGTGTGTGTATACATACATACATACATATATATATATATATATATATATATATATATATATAATGTGTATGTGTGTATATTGACTCAGTCACAAATATATGCATACACGTATATACACATGCACACACGCGAATCCATTTAAATTTGCCAACATGCATTGAGAGAGATTGCTGGAAAGTGAAGGTGGGAAAGTCGGAAAATAATCGATATGTAATTTAGAAATCTGATGTTGAAATATGTGTAAGAATCGATAATTTTAAAGAATCCTATTCGATTTCATTTTTTGCAGATGAGCTAACAACGAAATCTGGAATAAGAAATGGACGCATTAAGAATTTGATATATTCTACCTATACACACGAATATGTGATTTTCACAATGTAGATATTTCAGTGAAGTTACTCCGGCACAAGGCCAAAGGGGGAAGAGAGGTAGACATCGCCAGTGGGAATAAGCTGCTAGCTGTTGCTGCACTAAAAAGCGTGCGACTTTAATTTTTAATAGAAACAACAATCCAGGCTACACGCGCGCACGCACACACACACACACACACACACACACACACACACACACACACACACACACACAACGTTTATTTATGCAGCAAGAATTCTTTTAGACAACTTTTGTTGAACAATACCCACAAGGCCTGTCTGTCCAATTTTATATTGAGATTTACAACTTTGTTTCTTTTGAATCATTTCTCAAGCAAGGCAATAAAGCCACTAAGACACAATAGGTTACTCAGTGTTAGAGAATATGAGAATAAAAAACCTACTATTAAGGAGTTAGGACACTAAAAGAACAGTAATTAAGACGATAAAAGATAACGATTGCCATTACATTTACATTTTTGAAGATCAAAGTTATTTGGAAAGAAAAAACCGGAAAAGAGTTCCACGAGAGAAAAATGCGATAGAATAAATTGTTAGCATAGAATTCATATATATATATATATATATATATATATATATATATATATATATATATATATATATATATATATATATACGTACATATATATATATATATATATATATATATATATATACGTACATATATATATATATATATATATATATATATATATATGTATATATATATATATATATATATGTATATATGTATATATATATATATGTATATATATATATATATGTATATATATATATGTATATATATATATATATATATGTATATATATATATGTATATATATGTATATATATATATATATATATATATATATATATATATATATATGTATATATATATATGTATATATATATGAATAAAAACAAAAAGAAATTTATCTTAACCGACACATTTCGTCCTATGATGGACTTTATTAACGCAAATATGTAAGGATTTTATTTTACAACAATTTATAAAGAGAAGCAAAAACGTTTTTAATTTTTCAAAAATGTTTAAATTGAAGAAACGCTCATGAGGCTGACTGAAAATTAAAGGAAATTATGGAAGACGTTAAGTGACGTAATTTACTGTCTAATAAACAAAAGCTAGTATATGATGTTGAATATTTTTTAATGTAAGTAATGTTTATATATATATGAATTCATCCGTTTTATTTCAATTTCTTAACATTTTTATAGTCATTCTTTCGGGAACGGAGATATTTGAAAAAAATCCAAGGCGCAGATTTATATTTTGATGTTATTTAATAGCAGCAACCTCGAGAATTTTCCGTCTGATTAAGTTTCTCTTTTCATAAGTATGGCATACTTTGAATTAAAGTTGTGCTTGAATTTATTTCTATGTATGGCTAATTCATTTGATAAAAAATCCTTTTTTACAGATCTATTTTGTTATATCCTAAATTTTACACACTCACATACGTACACACACACATACACCCCCATATATATATATATATATATATATATATATATATATATATTATAATATTTTTTAAAAAAATATTTTTTTAAAAATATGATTCCTTCGCTACATAAGAGTTCTCATGTTTCAAAAGTGAGAGCCGAGACCCTCAATATAATTTTTGAAATTAAGTTGAATTAAGGTGTCTGGTCTCGCTTCCTCGTCAAGCGAGACTTTGGGAATACTCGGCTCTCGCCTTTGAAACATGAGAACTCTTATGTAGCGAAGGAATCATATTTTTAAAAAAATATTTTTTAAAAAAATATTATAATATATATATATATATATATATATATATATATATATATATATATGGGGGTGTATGTGTGTGTGTACGTATGTGAGTGTGTAAAATTTCTGTAGCGAAGGAATCATATTTTTTTTTTAAATTATAATATAAGCTCTACTTCTGTATGGAGCACTGTCTTTTTAAAAATAAAAGCAAAAATACGAACGAACTTCGGATTATATACCTAACGTGTTCTTTCCTATTTTACTGCATAACTGCACGCACACACACACACACACACACACACACACACACACACACACACATATATATATATATATATATTTGTGTATTTAGGCAGCAATCCTTCTTTCCATACTTGTCGACAACACTAATATAATAGCATCATCCACATGCAAAAAAGGCTAAAAATAATTATATATATATATATATATATATATATATATATATATATATATATATATATATATATATATATATATATATATATATAGATATATATATATATATAGATATACATATATATATATACAAGTACAGGATTGGTGTATACGGAATAAATTCCAATAACCAAAAAATACTATTCTTAAAAGAGTGCTCACTACAGAGTAGACCAAATATAATTTATTCGAAAATTACAATATAAATATGTTATAAAATCGCTACAAAAATAGCCATTTTGTTTCAACACTTCCGGTGTCTTATCACGTGATGGTGTTGAATGTACATTCTACATTCAACACCATCACGTGATACCAATCACCAGAAGTGTTGAAACAAAATGGCTATTTTTGTAGCGATTTTATAACTTATTTATGTTGTAATTTTCGAATAAATTATATATATATATATATATTTATATTTTTGTCATCCACAGACAGACTGTTTCGCTGTTTCACAGCTCATCAGTGTGGCTAGACGTCCGGTTGCCTCTAGCTAAGATCGAAACCCGACTGAATTTGCGTCAGTCGGAACTTCTCCCACTAAGCCATCGACGCACGACAGGGATGAAGGTGAATTTTAGCGTGTTTATGTTTAGATTTAGATAAACACACAGTGACTGACAGTGACTCGATTCTGCCGAAGAGTCGTGCAATATTAGCTTAAATAGTCACTGTTTATAAATTCACACCTCAAACCAGAGTGTGTGTGTGTGTGTGTGTGTGTGTGTGTGTGTGTGTGTGTGTGTGTGTGTGTGTGTGTGTGTGTGTGTGCATTGAGCACTTTTTTGCCAGTAAGCAGATTTTGGGCAGATTCTTTTTTTTTTTTCTAATATTCTAAATGCTCTGACGTGACTGTTGTTGCCAAGTTCAGTAGAAGACATTTTGGGGCTTGAAGATTTAGCTCCTTTACCGCGAAGACCAGTTTCGTCTGGGGGTGTTAGACCGGACCCGACCCCATGTATGCGGGGTCTACGGGGAATTTTTGCCCGAGCCTACGGGCTTGGATTTGCCCCAATACAATTTGGCCTTGTACCTTGTGGGAGGTTGGTAAATACCACTCACCGCCCGCAGCCGGTAGCGTGATCTGGCTGTGCGCGGGGCGCAGTTCTTGTCGAAATCTCTGTCTTCAGACAGAGAGGAATCCAGACGAGGCTATGTCGAAGGGCATAGTTGCGGTACACAGACCCGACCCCGTGTATGCGGGGTCTACTGGAAATTTTTGCCCGCGTCTATAGGCTCGGATTTGCCCCACATAAAACTTGGCCTTGTGGGGAGGGTGGTAAAAACCACTGATCGCCCGCCGTCGGCAGCGTGAGCATGCCGTGTGCGGGACGCTGATCTTGTCGAACTCTCTGCTTTCGGGTAGAGAAGAACACAGATGAGGCTATGCCGAAGGGCAGAGTCTCGTCTGGGGTGGTAGACAGACCCTGACGATTGCGTGCAAACGCATGAAACTAGCAGTTGTGGCCAGTCAATGCCTATCTGGATTTTGATTTAATATACCTACATACATACATACAAACACATACACGTATGTATGTATGTATATTCAATCAAGAAGTCAAGAATTTTTGTCTGTTTAATGTCGAAGCTTATGTTTCGAACAAATGAAAATCAAGGGGTGTAACTATTATCGAACTTCGCATGTAAGAAGAAACTCCCATCTAGGGAGATTTCATCGGTAGTGACATATCATGAAGTAAGCTTTTTATATTGCGTGGTCTTTGCATTCATTCTGATTATTTTCCAGCACATCATTCAGATCTTGTGCGAGGAAACAAAGGGTGATTTCTGATTGTGGATGAGATTAAGGAGAATGTGATGAAGCAGTTTATGTTGATCCCAGAAGAAGACTTTACAGACGGTTTCGAATAGGAACAAAGGGATAATTGCATGATGTCGCAAGTGGCGTACTTTCAAGAGGATTAAGCCGACATTGCCCTATGTAAGCTATTTTTTTTTTTTTTTGCTGATATTAAATTGCTGGGTACTTTCCAGACAAAATAATCTCGAATATGGAGGTTAATACTGGAGTATTGAATAGTCTTGGTATTGGAGTATTGAATAATACTGGAGTATTGAATAGTCTTGCTGGCACTTGATCTTAAACGAATTCCACCAGATACAAACGTGTGAAAAATCAGCAAAAACAACAACAATAATAATAATAATTGTCCAGACCCAAAAGAATAACATTTAGAAAACTGTTTATTATGCTTCTCTCCTTCTTTTCTCAATTTTTTCATTTCTTTCTCTTCTTTGAAGGCTCGAAGTACAATGCGAATTTTTCCCGCCAATACATGATCGCTTCCTCTCCTTCCCGCCATTATTACTTCCCGCCGGCTGCCGATAAATACGAGCTGAATTAAGCGAACGATTTCGTTTTCTTTTTGAATTGTAAATATTTGTCTAATGATTTGCTATGGTTTATTTTCGCTCCGGGAACAATCTCAGCAATTATGAAGATATTTTCTGAATTTGTAGCCTCAATTCCAAATCCTACTTTTGAACTTATTTCTGCATCGCGATTAACCGGCGTGTGAGTATTTGTGCGCAGACACCCATACACCCATCCATACATGTACACATACTCACTCATGCACGCACGTATACGCATACTCTCTCTCACACACATGTTCACACACACACACACACACACACGCACACACACACACACACACATATACACGCAAATACATATATACAGGGTGTATCAAATATACTTTTACAAACTTTGCGGGTGGGTTCCTCACACCGAATCGAAGACAAAAGTTCATATAAACATATGTCCGCAAATTCTTCGTTTTTGAGTTATTAAGTTTTAAAGTTTACTGTAGACACTGTTAAATGTACAATCCAAGATACAATCCAAAATACTTTTCCAAACTTTGCTACGGATCCTATCTCAGCAACGCGGCGATAAACAGCAGCAAAGGTTGGATGAGTCGGCTGCCTTCGGTCTGGATACGCAATCTGATACAGCTGTGCAGCCTCGCGTCTATTACCATTCAGCGGCTGTATGTTAAAATAATATCTGCCTGCTCACGATATGAATATCCTTCCATTGTTATACGGAACACTTCCCAGTTGATACATTACTAAACACGTTGGAGACAAATTAACCGCAAATGTACACGAAAGACAAATGTAACCTAGTCTACATAGCAACACAGTGCTATCTACCATAAACTTTCTTCAACACAGTGCCATCTACCATAAACTTTCTTCAAACTAAAAAACGGAGGATTTGCGGGCATGTGTTTACACGGACATTTGTCATTGTTTTGGCTTGAGAAACCCGCCCCCAAAGTTTGTAAAAGTATTTGGATACACCCTGTATATTGATAAATCTAACCACATGACCAAATATGAGAAGGTTTTAAAATCACACCTTTACTGAGTTGATAATTTTTCAATACTAATTCGATTAGAAAGAGACATGAACGCACTAATAGGGATGTGAAGATAGATATATAGATAACTATGCATTGAGATAGATAGATAGATAGATAGATAGATAGATAGATAGATAGATAGATAGATAGAATGTACGGACATAGATAGATAGATAGATAGATAGATAGATAGATAGATAGATAGATAGATAGATAGATTTAATCACACAAACATTGATATAAATAGTGTGGAATGGATAGATGAAAATATAGGCATGGACACAGCCAGGTACCTAAATTGAGGTATATGAATAGATAGATAGATAGATAGATAGATAGATAGATAGATAGATAGATAGATAGATAGATTGATTGATTTAATCACACAAACATTGATATAAATAGTGTGGAATGGATAGATGAAAATATAGGCATGGACACAGCCAGGTACCTAAATTGAGTTATATGAATAGATAGATAGATAGATAGATAGATAGATAGATAGATAATGAACAAACTGAGATAGATAGATAGATAGATAGATAGATAGATAGATAGATAGATAGATAGATAGATAGATAATGAACAGACTGAAATAGATAGATAGATAGATAATGAACAGACTGAGATAGATAGATAGATAGATAGATAGATAGATAGATAGATAGATAGATAGATAGATAAGCAGCCAGGCATGCGCACAAACATGCAAGCAAATGATGATGAGGCTAAGATAAAGAGATAGAGAAATTTGAACAGGCATAAATATGAATAGACAAAATAAAATCAATAAATAAGAGAGGCAATTATTTTATGAAGATGATATTTATTTTTCAGCATAATCTCATTCCTTGCCAATACATTTAATTCAATAGGGATATTAATTATATAGATCGATCTTATACAGTTGAATTCAGTTAATAAATAGGTATCAGGATATTTATTTACTGATAAAAATTCGTAGATAGAATGACATATATGTAAACTAGATACGCGCGCTCGTATATATATATATATATATATATATATATATATATATATATATATATATTATCAATGCGTGGTATTTATTGGAAAGCGCTCAATATCAGTGATAGAGGAGGAGAATTTTTTCCTCCCACTGCCATCAAACACCGATATACACAACAAAATTTCAAAATTAATCAATTTGTCTGACGATCGCAAAGGGCGTGAAACCTAGGGTCACAAACTCACATCAACGCAACAATATATATACAAGGTGTCCATAAAGTTCGTGTGCCTAGTCTACTAATTTTTTTAAAGTGCACGCGAACTTTATGGACACCCTGCATATATATATATATATATATATATATATATATATATATATATATATGTGTGTGTGTGTGTGTGTGTGTGTTTACACAAATTCATACTGAAAACTTGGAAACAACAAAAGAGTAAGATCTTACTATCTATCTATCTATGTCACTCTCTCTTTCTCTCTCAATATATATATATATATATATATATATATATATATATATATATATATATATATATACCAATCTTTTCCTATCTATCTAAATATATATATATGTATGTGTGTGTGTGTGTGTGCGTGCGTGTGTGTGTGTGTAGGTGGATGCGTACGTTTTAGCAAAGGAGAATGTTGGTGGTAGTCTACACTTACGTGTTCTCGCGCATGCGCGTCTCACTGTCGTGTATATTAAAATCAATTATGACACCATCTCCACAGCAGGATAAGTAGTTTTTGTTATTGTCATGATGCAAATGACAAAAGCCCGGACAAAGTATGTTAGTGAATCGTTCCTGAATTAGTGAATCACTGTTTCTGAACGCCGCCTCTCCCCATGACTCGAGCCGTGTAAAGGAGCCGTACCGTTTCGACGCTCTGAATCTTGTTTGCACACGTGAGTCTGCGCTCTTTGTGTGGAGACACAAGATGTTTACGCGTTCAAATCTGTTTACACGTACCTGTTTCACGTTTACATCTTCAGACGTTTAAGTGTCTTGAAAAGCGAATCTTGCATAGCTTCGTTCATAGTGTTAATTTTATCTTTAGGAAACTGAGTATCGCACAGTATGTAATATCTATACCATTTTATTTATACTAATGTTAATCCAAATATAAGACTCAAGAGCCACTCAAGGCAAAGGATTACTAAATGAGGTGTGTGATATGTACGCAAGTGGAGGTAGAAGGAATGAAGATTATGAAGGTTTTGTAGCATAGCTACGGACGATAATGGGTATGTCCCCATTCACATAAATATAGTAGTAAATACTGTATGTTGGTCTGCAGCTGGAGATTCGTCTCCAGCTGTGCTGGTCAAACTGTCCGCCTCTGAGCAGAGAGGATCCCCAGGCGAGGCTATGTCGAAGGGCAGAGTCTCGTTTCGGGAAACAGCTACCCGACCCGGTTTTATACGGGGTCTACGGGGAATTTTTGCCGGGTCTACGGGCTCGGATACCCCACATTAAATTCGGCTTTGTGACACATTTGACCTCGTGGGGCGGTCGGTAGATATCCTGCAGGTGGAGATTCACTGTGGAATTCACTTGACTCACTTCTAGTAGTTGACTACTTTTTCAACGCGCCACTGGCGAATCTTATATGTGTGGTTCCTGTCCTAAGTATTATCGCTCATTACCAACCTTCGTTTGATTATTCTATTCAGTAACCTTTCCTAGGTTATAACAGAGTATAAGAAGGGTAGATAACGACTGACCCTTGACTTAAAGAGTTTAAGATTTTAATGTTCTTGATGGATTTTTTACCGCTTATCAACATTTTGCAGGTTATATAAAGACATATTTGTTAGATTGTAAGAATAAGATAGAGTGAAGGGCAAATTTGTGGTGATAATAAGAGACAGTTAAAAGCACTCACCGTGGAGCAATAGTGACTTTCTCACAATTTTATAACAGATTTGTTTTTACGGTTTATCAACCTTTTGCTGATTATTTAAAGACAGAAAATATTTTTTGATCTCAATAATTTTTGGTGATAATAATTATTTACTGATAAGTCCTACTAAATAACCCATAGCTGGGATGGAAATGGTGTTGTAAGATAGAGTTCCTCTGTTAGATTGATGCGTTCAGTGGATTCGGAGCTTGGAACGAGGTTTCTAAAAGATGAGAAGAGGAAGTCTCTATTGATGTGGTCATATGATGCTGTGAGGTCGACAAAGTAAGTATAGCGTTTCCTATTAGAGAGGTAAGCAAATTCTTGGAGCCGTTTGATTATATATATATGCCATCGTTACATCCCTTACCAGAACGAAAACCAAACTGGGTCTTGAGAAGTTGATTTTCATAAAACAATGAGAGTCTAAAAAGAGGCAGATAGAGGGGAAAAAAAGTCCGGTAATGTCAATGTGTGAACAGGAAGCTCATTCATAGAGATTAGTGTGACAACAAGACATGCGGAGGGAGCCGACAAGTGCTCAGTAGTGCAGCGATACTACCAACAAAGCCGCTCATGGTGATGATGATGATGATGATGATGATGATGATGATGATGATGATGGAATAATTAAAATCGAAATTCTGCGGGTAGAAGATTTCCGATTGATTTTTTACGTATTTTTCCATAAATGTAGACATAAGTTCCACACGCAGTGATTTTCTGTTTTTATATAACGGGAAATTACGATTTTTTTCTCTATTTCTACTTTTTAAAGATCCTAAAACCCGTTTATCACAGACGAAACGTCACAAACCACCCTAATTACATTCGTATTCCATTGGTGAGATGTAAGTTCCACTCGAGTAGCTTCGTGCCATGAATGTTTGGAATCGACTCCTAAAAGGATTCTTCCCAGATCACTAAATTCTTAACCTGTTCAATTTTAGGGTTAGCCGTTATCTTCCAAACATATCTCGCACAATCTGTACTTCTCACTCTGTAAATTATGAATTTTTCTTTATTTCTACTTTTTAAAGATCCTAAAACCCGTTTACCACAGACGAAACGTCACAAACCTCTCGCTGCTCCATCGCTATTTCAATGAAATGTGCTCAGACCAACTGCATTCCTTGGTTCCACCAGTTTTGACCTTCACGCCTAAGATCCACCATGCCACGCCCATTGTAGCAATTCACCCTCATTCCCTTTGTATTTGTGGAACCGACTCTTAAAAGGCTTCTTCCCAGATCAATACAATCTTAACTTGTTCAAGTCTAAAGATAACCCTTATCTTCCACACATGTCCGCATAAACTGTGCCTTTTACTCTGTAACACTCTACCTCGAGAGGCTCTAGAGCCTTGTACAGGGTGATCTAAAAATTTAAAAAAATTATCACAGATGTTTAACTCATTGCATGCATTTGTATATTTTTCTAGGGTGACCGCGGTGAATGTTGTGTTTTACCAGCTAACAATTAATGATCCGTTTTTACTATCATATGAGAAAAAATTGACTAATTTTATTTACCTGCATATGTGAACTTTTCATTTCATTTAGTAAGGCAATTCCTTTTATCTAATGTTAATTTTCGTCTCATTTTAAGCATGAATGTATTCAAGAATGGCTATTCAAGAATACATTCTTAATAGAATGCATTTACAAGTGCAGTTGACTTACGATTTTTCAACTTGTGACCTCGTTTTCCGTTCCAAGCCCTCTTGTAAATTTGGAAGTATCTGTAATAGTCAGAAAGCATAACTTTCTAATAGTGAGGCGAATTTTATGAAGACGTGTGCGTGCTGAACGGGAGAATTGGAGGCTTTGTATTGATGATTTTTATGCTGACAACCTAAAACACGTGAGTTGATTGCAGCAGCATCTGTTCTGAAGTGTCTACTCACATTAAGAAATGCATTGTTGTAAGGAGTAGCCAATACATGCAAACTGGCTGATCCCCAAATCAATCAATGTAGTGTAAACAGTGGCGCACACATCACTGGCTATGGCATGACCATCCTTCGCCACCGAGTTGGAGTGGCGAATACCAGAACCTCTCCTAGAAAATCTCTGGCGTTCAAATAACAAAATAAACCTGAAGACTGTTATTTGACAGCCTTGTCCCCAAATACAAGCGGCGAAAAGCGTTCGTTATTAGAGAAAAGGCGATTAGGCACATTTTACGTAGACCAGGGTTTGGCAACGTTCTTTCACAAGAGATAGAAGTTAATTCTGTAAGTGGACGATGGCTTCAGTCAATTCTCTGTAATAATAATAATAATAATAATAATAATAATAATAATAATAATAATAATAATAACAACAATAATAATAATAAAAATAATAATAATAAAAACATCATGATCAATAATAATAATAATAATAATATCAATAATAATAATAATAATATTAATAATACGAAGAAAAATCGAAGCGAATACCATCTACAGGAAGCGAGTAAAACAGAAAGCAACACAACTTGGCCAAATGAAATTACAAAAAAAAAACTGGGAGGACAAGGCGTTGAATGGCAAATACCTAAAAAGAACGAAAGAAGCAGATGTGGAAAGAACATCAGTGGCTGAGGAACACCGGGTTGAAAGGTGAAACAGAATGCCTAATTATTGCAGCTAAGGACCAAAGCCTCGCAACCAGATCCTATCACTGTCACACAATCAAAGATGGAACTAATACGAAATGCAGGATCTGCGGAAAATATGATGAAACTGTCGACCATATTATCTCAGGATGTCCGGAACTGGTAAAAAATGAATAGACCCAGAGACATAACAAGGTAGCGACACATGCACACTGGAAGGTATGCAAGAAGCACAAAATCGAAACCACTGAGAGATGGTATGAGCGCCAACCAGACACAGTTACCCAAAATAACGATGTAACTATCCTCTGGGACATGCCAATTCAAAACTGGCAGCTGACCGAACTGATATAATAAAAGACAAGGAATTCAGGAAGTGTCTGCTTATTGACATGGCAGTACCATCGGAGGGAAACAGCTTCTTGAAAATTATCGCGGAATTGTCCAAATACAAGAACGTGGAGATTGAGATTAACAGGACGTGGGGAATGAAGACTGAGACTGTACCGATAATAATCGGACCTCTGGGCCTCGTGTGAAAAAGAATCGTCAATTTTACTAACAGTGCCCCAGGTAACATCAACATACAAGTTTTCCAGATCACCCTACTAGGAACATGCCATATACTAAGAAAATTGGTATCAATTAAATTACAATTCTCCTATAGTTCCTAAGGACCATAGTTTGAACCCGGCTCTACAGGATACAAAATCGGAAAAATAACATACACCAATAATAATAATAATAATAATAATAATAATAGCATCGTCATCAGACACCAAAATTAGAATTTGCTTTCTTATTGACATAGCAGTTCCTGCAGACTGTAATGTGTCTTTAAACATCTTCAAAAACGACCAAAATATAAGGACCTTGAAATCGAAATCTCAAAAATGTAGCACGTGAGGACATCAACAATTCCAATTGTAATTAGAGCCCTCGGTTTGATTGGAAAATGTTTCGACAGAAACACACACACACACACACACACACACACACACACACACATGTATATATATAGAATGAGAGAGGATAGGAGAGAATAACTGAGATAGATAGATAGATAGATAGATAGAGAGAGAGAGAGAGAGAGAGAGAGAGAGAGAGAGACCGAAATAGACAGATAGATAGATAAAGACCGAAATAGATAGATAGATAGATAGATAGATAGATAGATATTAATATTTTTGTGTGTCGGTCTGTAAGTATTCATAATAAAATTTAGGACATTGAATTCTGATTTTCAAGGCAAGCATACTTTTCGTAATGTAAAGGATTGACGCAACACATTCTTTCCTCCTTAATTCATCTTTAAATTAGCCTTGTACCGTCCTAATCTAAACCTTCCTGAAGAAAACGTGATTTTCACTGATTTTGAACAGGCTTCGATTTTCATGAAGATATTGATTGTAGCAGACGAGCAGATGTTCTTCATAATTCAGAGTCTGGCAGAGAATAGAATGTCTTGGGGAGGCTGATGTTGGCAAATTAAAAGAGGGTAACTACTTCTCAGGTCGATTAATTTAGAGAAATGAGATGCGCAATTGTCGGAGTCACCTGATTGGAGATGATGTTGAAACGGCCATGACAGAATGACAAGCTAATACGAGGAGACATTCATTTAAAGCAATATGGACAGACACAGAATGAGAAAGAGAGGAAGAATGAGAGAAAGTGTGAAAGACAAATGCGTGCCGATATGAACAGAATAACTGAAAATCAAAAGCACTCAATGTGGAGTAATACTGACATATATAGTCTTGTGTCATACTTGACTGATCTTTGAAAATATAAGTTATAAATTTATAAAAGTTATAAATTCAATGATTGTTTTTAATTGATTTATCTTTTTTACAGTTTATCAAACTTTTGCAGGTTATTTAAAGACAAAATATTTTTTACACTATTTACATTATTCGGACTATTGTCCTCATCTTTGATGCCCCATTTATCACAACATTTCGGCCGTTGTACACTCCGGCCTTCTTCAGGTGGTTGGAATGTCGAACTGAACCCTTTATTTCGCTCGCTGGGGGTAGACTGTTCTAGTTCCACGTGCCATGTCTAATGCCTGTCAGTTATCAGTTGTCTCCTGTTAATTCCCCTTGATGACACATGGCACAGTGGATAAAGGTGTTAGTTAGATCCAGTGACAGGACCCAAAGAGTGTAAGTTCAATACCTGGTTAAGAACTTGGAGAGGGGAAGGCCAGAGCGTACAACGGCCGAAACGTTGTGATAAATATGGCAACAAATATGAGGACTAAAGTCCGAATAATGTAAATAGTGTACATAATACCTCATCTCAGAAATATAGACAGATACTAAAATATTTTTAGATTGTAAGAATTTTTTTATATAATAACGATTTACTGATACATCTTACTAATTAACCCATAGCTGGGGAGGAGAGGTGGATTAATACCTTTTCCAACCGTATTTGCGCGTAAATGAATATAACAACCTGACTGGAATTGGAACTCAGCTCTCCGATTTCCAATTCCGAGTCGTTATCCATTACACCACCCAAGCTTACGGTATCTGATATTCCCAAGCAGTCACCCATCTAGCTACCGACTATGCTCGACATTACTTAACTTCGGTGATTGTCGTTATATTTGTCTTCTTCATTCTTGTTCTTTTATTGCTCTCGCTCTTTAATAATGTTTCATTTCTCTAATAGTCTATAACACTCATTAACCTCATTGCGCCTTAGTCGCTTTATTGCCTTGCTTGGGGTGAAATGATTAAAAAAAATGTACTGAATAGCAAAGACATATAATTCCTGTTTGGTACTTTCTGTTTGTGTTCACGTCAGTAAGTTTCCGGGCGCAACAGCAAAATTGTCCAAATCATGATAATTGTCCACCCCACAAAATTTTTAATAACTAAAAAAAAGCACTAAACTAATTGAGTTTTTTTCCCCAGGTTTTCTAATAAGACGTTTAGCCATCTTGATACCATTTGTCATAAGAATCACTGAAATGATTTATGTCTTTTCAATTGAGTAATGGCGAGAGGAAAAAGATCATTCACGCCTTCAGTAAATGTACCAACATTCATACTCTGGATTCCATCTTCAAAGTCCATTCAAGAACCATCAAGAGAATGGTGAATAAGTTTTAAAAAAGAGAACAGTAAAGAGGAAAACTGGATCAGAAGGTCACAATAGGATGAGGGATCATCATTTCAATTTAGAGTTAAATACATTCTTATTGCTCAAAGTAGAGTAAAAACCCCCAAAAAAAACTCGGAGAATTTCAGTAAAATATCTTTAATTATTTCTAAGATACAACAATTCAAAGCTTAATCTGACAATTTTGCTGTTACACGGTTTGGACAATTTTATTGTTACATCCAGTAAGTGCTATACGTGATACACGGTTGGGCAATCTTATTTCTTTCAATTTATGATTGACTAGGCAGAAGATTGTCCCGCAGTTGGTTACCGTTTCTTTCTGCGGTAAACTAGTTGCCAACCAAGACTATATAACCCACTCTGTCCCGCTATTCAACCCATAGCTGAGAGAAGAGATGCATTCATATCTTTCCCAATGGTATTTGCGCGTAAGTGAATGCAACGACCCCGATTGGAATTCGAACTTGGCTCGCCGAATTCTCATTCCAAGCTTTTTATCTGTCGCACCAAAATACAAATACCTTAACAAATCTAATTTAAACGGCTCGGCGCAGAGTAATTGTTAGTGTTTTTGTGCTTATTTCCTTCCTTAAATCCCACATCTTTGCAGAACTTCGATGAACATAACTCTAAAGAACTTCTTCTATTTTTAAAATACACCTTTTGGACATAAGCGGCCATGTCTTTCCAAAGATCTTTCTTCGTTATCTGTGAATTGCTATGCCTTCTTCGGAAAGATAGTGTTGTTTCTTGTTCTATGGTTTTAAGTTCAGCATAGTCCTTCTCCAAGATTCCTTTTCTTTATTATCTGTGAATGGCCTTGCCTTCTTCGGAAAGATAGTGGAGTGGTTTCCCGTTGCCTTCTCCATCGTTTTGAAGACGCAGATTATCTTCGCTGAGACCGCTTGCTACCCCGGGCTAGAGAACTCAGTTTCTGTTATCATGTTATTTACCCCATAGTGTATGTGGGAAGTGGAGAATAGATTTTTTTTCCGAAAGTGAACGTGATAGACTAGCCAGAATTTGAACTCGGCTCATTGATTCCATTCTCCTCACCGATACCCGTTACACTACCTACCTTATTTAGTGAAACTTAATAGTAATAGGAATATGTATTCTTTGTAAGAAATCACTTTGTAGATTGGGTTACATTGATGTATTTTTTTGAAGAGCATTTCTGTCGAGAGTCAATATAGTAATTTTTTTTCAAGAATTATTGCTGGTAATATATATATTTTTTTAAATGTATTGCTGGAAATATTTGTTTTCAAAAATGTATTACTGATAATAATTTTTTTTTTACAAATGTATTGCTAGCAATATTTCAATATTTCTTTTTTCAAAAATGCATTTTTGGTAATATTTTTCTTTCAAAAATGAATTGCTGGTAACATTTTTTTTTCACAAATGTATTGATGGTAATTTATTTACATATATATTGATGGTAATATTTTCCTTTTTCAAAAATGTATTGCTGGAAACGTTTTTTTTTGTTTTTTTTTTCAAAAATGTATTGCTGGTAATATATATATTTTTAAAAATATATTGCTGGCAATATTTTTTTTCGAAAATGCATTTTGGTAATATTTCTTTTCAAAAATGAATTGCTGGTAACATTTTTTTTTTATCAAAATGTATTACTGGTAATTTTTTTTTTCACAAATGTATTGATGGTAATTTTTTTTACAAATGTAGTGATGGTAATATTTTTTTACATGTATTGTTGCTATTTTTACTATAAAAATCTATGTTTATACTTTCAATTTGACCCCATTTTGGGGTTTAACTATTTGCCCATAACTGGGACGTTAACAGGTGCTACCACCTCTTTGAGGTCTGATAAAAAAAAGAATCGGGACTAGTGCTATGGAAAAAACTATAACACATCAATTCGGCATTCGGCACATTGACGTGGTGTAAGGGTTAACAAGCGTGTCTCGCCAGAACAGTTACGACTGAGTAGTGAGTACGATCCTCACTGGGTGTCCCCTACTTAAGGCTTTGTGCCACTTCTAAGCCACACTTTGAAAATCACCATATCAATTCGGCATTTAATCATCTTCGAAGCCATACATTTTATCCAAAGTGGTTTTCATTAATGGAAGCATTTCTGGAACATCTTTTTGCGATAGCGTGCAGAATCCTTGTCATTTTTTCTTAGATTTCGTCGATGTCCTGAAATCTTCTTCCTTTCAAGTGGGAAAAAATCACAAGGTGAGGAGGGAGATTTGGCGAATATGGTGGTTGTCGGACCTGGGGAATTTGATGCAGAATCTCTGAAATAGTTTGCTCTGCTATCGTCAGTGATGGAAACTCGGTGATGTGGTGAGACGACCACACTCTACACACTTCCCTTCCTAGCACTGCTATAAACAATAGAAGTGAGCGAGAAGGTTATAACTTAGTGTGCGTGCGCGGCAGATTGCAAGGTCAGTCTGAGAGAAACGGCTTCACTCTGCGTACTTTAGCTCTGTTACCATAGCAACAGTTACTTTTTGTTCAAACCTCGTATACAGTTTGTTTTAGTATATAGTGTGTTTGGTATGTAGTAATTTGAATTGCCTTTGTATATTTTTAATTATATATCTTCTATAACACACTAGACAATAGATTAGCTTG
This sequence comes from Acanthosepion esculentum, assembly GCA_964036315.1. Taxonomy (NCBI): domain Eukaryota; kingdom Metazoa; phylum Mollusca; class Cephalopoda; order Sepiida; family Sepiidae; genus Acanthosepion; species Acanthosepion esculentum. The sequence continues at coordinate 80,079,499 of OZ038495.1, forward strand.
TCACAGAAGCAGAAGTAAAACACTGCTGACTTGGATCAGGTGATGCGTTGAGATTTCATTAGGGGAATGTAAGCCTACAGCTGGTGCGTTCCCACAGTTTTTCACTGATTGAACAAATCATGGTGGGTTTCGATTCTTGATTGCGTCAATTATGCAAAAAAACTGTGAAATAGCCGGTATACATTCGCAAGGAAACGGAAGGTAAAATAACGCTGTAGCTAGAACAGAAAACACGGTTCCTGCTCTCGTCATATCAGGTCATTTATTCACGGATTTACCTGGCTCAATCTCGGGGTAGTTAGGTGATACTAGAGCCACCTTTTCTGCTACTTCTCTCTTTTCTTACTACAAACTAAGGGATCAGATCTTTTCTTTGGCCAGTGATAAATCAAACTGCCTTCGTAACGGACTCTCTTCATCGGCTTAACTAATCCCCATCTCGTCACACTTATTGAGCGGCTCGCATCTGACTTACTTCAACCATGATTCTTCCTATTATATGCCGAGATCCGAAATTCCGTAAGTTCCGGCAGAGTGGCAATTGCTCCCGAAAATATTTATTTATTTGCTTCGTATCCTGTTTCTGGACAGCGTGTGGTTGCTTTGAAGATTTCAGTTTTAGATTTTTCCTGCTCGTCATAAGACATCAGACCCTTCAGGCCCAGATAAAATAATTTTGAGTCCAATTGACATCGTGTGTGTTTTAATCACGGCCGAATACTATTGTTTTGCAAGAACTTTCTTTTTTTTTATTAAATAGCAAAACAAGAAAACAAAATTTGTCCTGTTCTGATTTGCACTTGAGAAATTCTTTAAACAAACTGAAAGCATGCAGTTTCCATCTTTCTTAACAACAGAAAAAACTATAATAGAAAAATGGCTGAACCATATTATTTACGAACCAGTTCCATTGTGTGAAGACAGAAATTTGAATACACTAGTAATAGAGACATGACTGTCCGCCAAGAATGCAAGCATTCGCTCACACTGAACAATAATTAAAAAAATATTGGAAAAGTCTTTACATTCAATCAATTAAGTGAAAACGAAAATATTATCTTTGTCAGAAAGACCAACATGATGAAGCAAGTGATTTCAATGAGAAAATATTTTTTACTATTTTCAGTATAGAAAATCAATTCAATGCGGCATTTGAAAAGTTTACATGTGTGGAGTCGAATGGAAACTTGATTCGAGATCATTACACGAACAAGTAAAAATAGTAAATTAAAGTCAATGGAGAGTCGACTTTAAAAAAAATAAAAATTATTCCTACTATCATCTGCCATTTGAACAATGGAATTTAGTTACCATTTGCCATTTTGACGACGTTGAAGATGAAATCAAGCAATTGCATCCCATTTTGACGATATTAACTATGTGCAGCATGACACCAGAATAGGCATTGCACTCAAATTTCACACCAGATTAAAGGAGCTAGAAGGTTGACTTGAGATGAGCTCCCGACCACTGAATGCAGGAGTATGTGACCTCACAAATGAATCCGAGTGGGAACGAAAATATTTGACACATGGATGCATAAACAAGTATTGGGCAGTCTAACACACATCGCAGGGGAGATTGTATGGTCCACTTGTTGGAGGAAATGGTGATGCCGCATAACACTTACTGACCAAGAGTAACTGATGAAATATTGGAGGGAATAAAACGTTAAGTAATCAAGGAAGTACGATAGATAGCAGTTCGGATTGAGGAATCAGAGAGCCGAGTTCGAATTCCAGTCGAATCCATTACATTCACTTACGTGCTAATACCCTTGGGAAAGGTATGAATACTCTTCTTCTTCTCCCACCACATATATGGGTAAATGGCAGGACAGACTGTGTTCTATAGCCTTTGACAGCTACTGGTTTACTGCAGAAAGAAATGGCAAGTTACTGCGGGAAAAAATATGTCTCGTCAGTCATGTATCAAAAGATACATGTTCGCCTAAGCGTGTATGACGCATGGCACATAACTGACTGAATGAAGGTTCCATTTGGTGCTATCATTTAATCGGCATCCCGACATTATTACAGATGGAATTTGGTCATTGTCGGCTATTCCAATGACTTTGACTACATAACAGGACTAATATCTTCCATTTGGGACTCAATATATACTTTCTCTTTTAATCAATTCACCGCAATCAAGGCGATAATGCCAGTAAGATACAGGAGAGTGAAAGAGAATTAAAAAAAAGAACATTAGAAGTAACCGGAAGGAAACAAGGCAAACAATCTCTACTCCTGTTCAAAAGACCGGGGAGGAGTGTGAACTGGACGATAGATGAACCTATTTATTCCTATTCAGGAAAAATAAATAGTAAATAAAATTTCAGAGTTTAATCGGGAACGTTTGAAGTATAGAGTTGAAGCAGACTTTAGAAGTAACCGGAAAGCCAATCCGAAACGGAAAACAAGGGATAAACCTCTACTCCTGTTCAAAAAACCGGGAAGGTGTTTTAACGGGGCGATAGGCGAACTTATCTACTCCTGTTGAGATATTAATATATATGGAAAAATGAAAGCGACAGTTTAAACTAAGAGAATATGGGTTAAACTATATGCTGTAGCATACCTACGGAAGATATTGGGTATGCCACATTCCCATAAATATAGTAGTAAATACTGTACGAGGTCTAGAGTTGGACATTCGTCTCCAGCTGTGCTGGTCAAACTCTCTGCCTCCGGGCAGAGAGGATCCCCAACCGAGGCTGTGTCGAAAGACAGAGTCTCGTCTCGAGGAATAGCTACTCGACCCCGTTTTATACGGGGTCTACGTGGAATTTTTGGCCGAGTCTACGGGCTTGGATACTCCACATTAAATTCGGCCTTGTGCCACATCTAACTGCGTGGGGCAGTTGGTAGATATCCTAGAGTTTGAGATTCATTGTGGAATTCACTTGAATTCACTTCTAACAGTTGATTACCTCTCCTACGCGCCGCTGGTGAATCTTATATGTGTTGTTCTTGTCCTAAGTATTATCGTTCATTATCATTCTATTCATTAACCTTTCCCAAGTTACATCACTATAGAAATGACCTAACAAGGTTATCATTTTAACAGCTAACCAGAAAAAATAGTTATTGTGAAATGCATTGCAAATTCAATGCAGATAGTCCCCCCCTTTTTTACCAAATATCATTTTAAAGCCCTGCTTACACTTATTTCTGTGAGATGCAAAATAAATAAGTGACAAAAAAATCGGTGCCGTTTTGACAGTTTCCGTTTGTATAAACCGAAGAAAAGATCTGAAGGAAAATTTGTAGATATTACATATCAAATTAGTTGGCATATTCTTTTTTAATAAGGAAATAATTCGGTTAAATTAATTCATTTTTTTTCTTTTAGCCGTGATCATAAGTCGTAATTGCCTGAAAGATTATTGTGTAGACAGGTATTGATAGCAACAATCACTGTTGGATAATATTTGATATCTTTTCAAACATTATTCCTTGTTTGTTCTCTTTATGAATTGCCTCCAGGGTAACAGGCGCTTGTGTTGTTAATGATTGGTTCCACAAACGCTCACATGGATGGCAAACAAAGTTTCGTTTTCCCTCTGAGAGATCTGGTAAAAATCATACTCGTAGTTGTATAATTATAGATCTTGCGTATTCTAACGTTGGAATTGATCCAGGTTCCTAGAAATGTCTTGCAAATTTTGGTCTAGGTAATCAATCGGAATGATCTGCTTCCTCTGACAATTTTCTTCTCTACTCAGAACACTGCTCTTCTCAGGCAGCTTCCGCCTCGTTTTCTGACAGACACCCCTCTCTGTATCGGGTCACATTATAAGTAATGTCTGAAATGTAATAGATATAGGTTGAATGATATTTTCGCATTACTTCTTCTTGATGCGCCGTGTCCTCTCAGGACGTAGGCGAATATGGCTCTCCACAATTTCCTATCCTTTGTAGCTCTTAATAAATTTTGTCTTTTCGTTATTTCTCCCAAACCCTGATCCTCCATTCAAGGTAACCAAATATGTTACGCGTTGTTTTCCTCTCTCTCTCTCTCTTGCCCTCAATCTGTCCTGTGGGTATCATATTTTCCAAGCCCTCCTTCCACATTACGTGCCCCAGAAATTTCAACTGCCTCATCATGATGTTAAGTATAAGTTTTCTTTTTGTTTCTATTTTGGCTAAAACCTCGTCGTTGCTCAGACGTTTGTTCCGTGGTATCCACAGCATCTTTCTGTAGAACAATATTTCTGTTGCTTCAAGTTTCTTCTTCATCTTTGAGGAGATTGTCCAGCAATCCCTGCCATACCGGGTGTAACAGCAAAATTGTCCAAATCTCGTAACCATAAAATTGTCCAATTGTTAGATTAAACTTTGAAACGTTATATCTGAGAAATGATTAAATATATCTTACTGGCATTCTGTGAGGTTTTATAAAATTATTGGTCTCTATTTTGAACAGTAAGAATGTATGACCCCTTTGCTGCTGTGACCTCCTGGTCCAATTTCTCTCTCTACTGTTCATCCTTTTTTAAGTTATTCACCGTTCTCTTGATGGTTCTTGAATGAACTTTGAAGATGGAAGCCAAAGTATGAATGTTGGTATCATTACTGAAGGCCTTAATGATCTTTTTTCTCTCACCATTGCTCTGTTGGGAAGAGAGTGGGGCTGACACAAGACGATTTTAACCTGTTCTCTTTCTAGCTGAATAACTCAAAGTGTTTCTCTGTGATTCTTACGAAAAATGGTGTCAAGATGGCTAAACGTTTTATCTGGAACTCTGGGGAAAAGAAACTCAATTAGTTTAGTGTTTTTTTTTTAAATATGAAACATTTTGTGGGATGGACAATTATCGATGCTATTCCACGATTTGGACAATTATCGATGCTCTTCCACGATTTGAACAATTATCGATGCTATTTCACGATTTGAACAATTATCGATGCTATACCACGATTTGGACAATTATCGATGCTATTCCACGATTTGGACAATTATCGATGCTATTCCACGATTTGAACAATTATCGATGCTATTCCACGATTTGGACAATTTTGCTGTTACACGCGGTATATCAGGTAAATAATTCAGCACACTTTTCTTTGTTTCTAACGAAGTTTTTTTTTGTTTCATAAGACTTTGTTTAGCTTTTGGAATGCATCTTTAACTATCCCAGCGCGCCACCGGGTTTCAGTGTCCTCTGTTAGAACACTTCCCAGATATTTAAATTTTTGTACTTGTTTGATTTTGGTATCCGATTTGTAATTTAATTTTGGGTCCATCCTTTTGCTAACAACCATGGATTCTGTGTTCCTGCAGTGTATCATTCTCGCTTTCCTTCCCTACATTCTGTAGGAGCTTTTGTAGTTTTCTTTCCGTGTCTGCTATCAACACTGTGTCATCTGCATAATTCCTAAATGATAAACAGTTGCAATGCGATTCAACTAGCGTCTTTATAGTAAATATCGATGAGTTCAGAAAAGCAATATGTCTGAATATGATAGATCCTCCAATTAATACCATCCTGGTTTCAAATTGAGTTACCGTCTTCTTTTTTCTATCCATATATCTATACCATAGTTACAAGTCTGAATTTCTGGGATGAAGAGTTATCATTATTTACACTATTTATATTCGGACTGTTATCCTAATCTTTATTGTTATTATCATAACGTTTCAGCATTTGCGCGCTCCAGCCTTCATCAGGTGTATATCAAGCCTACTATGAAATTAAGAGAATCACATCATATCTTTTCAACTTTTAATATTTCAAAACTTTTTATTATATTTTTATTTTTTGTCATAAAATTTTTCATTTTTTATTGTTTTTATTTTTATATTATTTTTTTTCATTCTTTTTTAATATTTAAAAAATATTTTCAGAAGCGGGTAAAGAAAATATAGTAGGGAAAAGGAAAAAACAGGGAAATAAAAACGTAGTAAGTAAGAAGTCTAGTATTGTCCTCTATTTAGAGCATTGAAGAATTTATTTAGTTTTACTCTGCCGATAGGTTTAGTGAATAAATCGACAACATTCTGGTCTGACGGGATATAATCCAACTTTATTTTACCATTTTGGATTTCGGTACTTATAAAATGATAATTTATGTTGACATGCTTTGAGCGTTAGTGATAGACAGGGTTATTAGCAAGAGCTATTGCAACTTGGTTATCACAAATAGTTTACATTTTGATTCGTCGCCGTTAAAATAGACACTATTCTTGGGCCAGTAACCTGCAGAGTAAGTAATCATGGTTAAATGTAATTGGTATGAATGCCCAACAAACAGAATTGACAAAGATTGCAAGTGAAATATAACAAGAGCCAGAACAGAAAAGGACAAGTTAAAAGATTATATTAAGCAAGTAAAAACAATATGCAAGGTAAAACAACGGTAATAAGGCAAAGCGAGAATAATAAGGCAAAAAGTTCACAAGCTAAGAATAGTGTTAACATACAAGAGGTAATACTAAGAGTGTTCTAACTTCAAGACAAGAAAAACCGGAACATAGTCGTATGGTACCGAGAAGTGGCCTATCTTCTTGCCTACGAAGAAATCCCAGCATGCATCTGTGTGTTTTGGCCATAAATTTAGGAAGGGGGATGAAAAAAATGAACAGAACCAAGTCGGATGAGACCGAGAAGTGGCCGATCTTATTGGCTAGGAAGAAATCCCAGCATGCATCTGTGTGTTCTGTTTGTAAATTTTGCAGTCATTCCAGCAAGGATTGGAACCAACACATTGATGAACTAATTCTTAAAGGACAAGGAAAAGTGGAAATTATCCTCTCTGCATTCTTTTTGTCCGAAGCAAAAATTTGCGAATCATTCACGTCATCTCACGAGCCGCGTAACTCGCCAGGGTCACTATATTTACTGCAGCGTGGTGGCAAGAGAGTATGATAGAATCTGTCACTCTTCAGTTTAGTTTTGAATTCAGTGTTTTCTTTCTCTTAGATTGGTTGCCATTCAATGTGAGAGAGCCCAATCTGTCCTCCTATTTAACCCATAGGCAGAGAAAGATGGATCCATGCCTTTTTTTAATGAATGAAAGTGAATCGAACCGAAATTGAACTCGGTACACTGTGTCGATAACATTTAGAATATTCTCCTGTTACACCTGTGAATCATTGGAGTCACATGAGGATTCATATTTATAATTAAACAAATATCTGATATGATTTTGGCTGTATTTTCTGATATTACTCATGGGACGACTTCATACATAAGAACAATATTTACAGGTCGGCTCTACAGATGCATATATTTTGTGCACCTGAATGCACCTGAATTTTATCGAAATCTTCGCAGTATTTAGTATTGTTAAAGACATCGCTAACATTTTTGTCGAGATTTACAAACTTTACGTTTCGATCAATTTCGAAAACCAATTGATGAAATTTGAATAAGCTGATTTGTTTGAAAAAGTATTTTGACAAAAATACTTCTCCGCTGTTAAATAATTTCTTTAATTTAATTTAATTTTATTTTATTGGACTTCATGGTAAACAATAATATAATTTAAAGAAATTTCTTTCTTTTTTTTTTCCTTTTTAACAGCGAAGAATAAATTCTTAGGATTTTTTACTCTTGAGCGTGCAACATACAACTGGCCATGCGTAAATAATACTTTCTGGAGCCAAATTCTAACTTTTTGAAGCGCTTGCCCTTGTGATTTGTTTACAGTTCTCGCAAACGCAGGGTGAACTGGAAACTGGATTCTTGAATATATAAAAACTTAAAGAAAAGATATGCAAAAAACAATATTGCATTTTTATTAAATACATATTTGTTATTTTAATCAGTAAGTTGTTTTTAAATAGTGGTAGTATTTTGTATGTTAATAAAACTTTTTTTTTCAAAACAATGAAAATTTACTGTATTAAGCTACGTACACCAATTAAACCCAATTGTACTTTGTACCTCACTTACCTGTTTGCACTTTTCCCCAAAATTTGGTTTCGATCGGTCAATGATAAGTGTGACGGACGGACGGACGGACGGACCAAGTCACAGAATTTTATATATAGATTTTTTTCTGTTTTTAGTGACTAACTGCATTGATTATATTAACTTTCACCGGCTTTTCTATCTTATTTTAAAATCTCTATTAGAAAATGAAGCTGATTAATAAAATAGCAACCAATTAATTCAACCGTAAATCTAACACTGTTGCAATCACACCTTTTGTTGCAATCACAACTTTTGTTGCAATCACAACTTTTGTTGCAATCACACCTTTTGTTGCAATCACACCTTTTGTTGCAATCACACCTTTTAGCAATTTTTTTCTGAGTTTTTATGTTCAGTTGTTTTTCATATTCAGCGAATTGTTAATATTCACATTCAGACGTTTAAATGTCCATATAAAGAGGTAAATAAGGCACTGGGTGCTCTTACTTTCAGCTTTGTGTCACACCTATGTTACGCTTACTAAATCGCTATAAATATTAAAATTAATTTAAATATCTATATAAGAGGCAAATAAATGCCATAAAATACATACAAAAAATATTAATGAAAAAAGAAATATATATATATATATATATATATATATATATATATATATATATATATATATATAGTTTATGAAAAAGTAGGTAATCCGTATGGGTAGACTCAAGGAGGATAAAATTCAGAGACCTCAATGTAAATCAGAGCTAATAATTTAAAAAAAAACAGACCACTTTAAGGTTCCATGTAATAAATTGTTTCACCACAGCCCTTTTAAAGGACTGCGGATCATCAGACTTTACTTCCAAAGGTTGAAACGAAAAATGAAAATAAATTTACACACTTTTGACGGTCAGTATTAAGCATATGTAAATTAACAAAGTGAGGAAGTGAGGGGGGAGAGACATGATTGAGTTAGATGTAATTTAATATTTCTATTCTTTCATATCTAATATTACTTGAGGAGGTCCAGACATTGACACATTTAATCGGTTAACTTAACGGAAGTTATATATTGATATAGAAGGGGGAGAAGAGAAAAATAAACCTAAAAAGAAAAAGAGAGAAGGAAATCATGAGAGAAGGTGTCACTGACTTTCTTTGGAATGAACGAAATAGACGCTGTCGTTTTGCTTTACTTTGAAAGTGTTATTTTGGGGATTTATAAATATTATAATGTTTGATATAAATTTGAATGTTTAAACAGTCTACAAGGAATTTAATCTGATGTTTGTTAGCGATTTAATTTTTTTATGTTTTTATTAGAAACATTTTTGGGATTTAATATGAAATAGTCGATTAGAAAAATTATTCATAGAATGTACATTAAAATATTAAAATTTTATTTTAAAATATTAGTTTACTTCTAATTGTAATTGATTATTAAGGTGACATCTCTATCAGTTTGAATTTTATTCATGAATTTAATTCGTGAATGTTTTTAGATGGGTAATTTATTTTACTTAAAGTTTTTAAGTTTATATGGAGTGATTTTTAAAGTTAATATTATATTTAATATATATATATATATATATATATATATATATATATATATATATATATCAAATACGTGGTGCATTTTAATTTATATTACAATGAATCATTCATACAAAAAGTAAATTAATAAAGTTAATGATATAAAATGGCGAAATCCTCTCACTAACTAAATTTTAAAGATGCGTTTACCCACTAATCACTCAATGAATGTTATGATCCTTAATTTTTAATATTATAAACTATATTAGTTCTTCCTTTTATATGCAAGTACTTTCGAGTACTCAGGCATGGGAAATTGTTGTTTTTTTTTGGTAACATTCAGGTATAATTCGAGACGAAAAAATAAAATCGAAATCGAAATATGTTTTTATGAAGTGTGTTATTGACAACAAATACAAACTTGTGAAGCGTGCAGTCGCAACGCTAAGGTTGAATTTTTGAAAATTTAATTGAGAGTATTTTTTACTAGTATGGGAATTTAAGAATTTTTTTGTTGTAGAATTTTAACAGTCAGCCTGGCATAAACTAAATAGGTCAATAAATATAATAATGTCTCAATTGTTATCCCGAAAATTTGCACGTCGTACCAGTTCTTTTAAATCAAATATGTGGTGTAGTTTTATCTATATTTCAATGAATTAGTCATACAAAAAGTAAACTAGTAAAGTTAATGAGATAAACATATATATATATATATATATATATATATATATATATATATATATATATATATATATAGTTGTATGGATATTATAAGTTTATGACCCTGGGTTTCACGCTTTTTGCGATCATTAGACAAACTCAGACAAACTTAGATAAACTCAAACTGGCACCACAGAATCACAAACCAAAAACTGTACCAAATCACAGAAATTAAATCACTTGAGGACTACGAACAACAGTAAAAACAAAAATGGATAACACATGTAACCCGAAGAGAAAATAATGACATAAACAAGATGATAACATTCTAAACAGATTCAAATAGCAGCTTCTGAATGAAACCCCTATCAATACTGGAAAGAGCTATAAAAGCAACTGGACTTGAGAAACCTGTTTTTCTAAAAAAATGTTTCAAGAGAAAGATTTTATAAATTTGAGTCAAAAAACAGTACTGGCTGCTCGATTAATGAATGCCAAATTTTTCATTGTAGTGAAATAGCTTATGTTACCATAACTATAACTATAATAGTAAGAACATATATTTCACTTTGATCCCAGTTCGAAGTCCGAAGGCCTTACTACGAAGGTAGGATGTCGTTTTTAAAGTGAGATGCCATCGGTCTATCTCCAAATTGCCAAATCCCTGCGACCAATGTCAAGTTGTCGTCGATATTCCACCGAATCTCGCTCTTTTAGTGATATGACCCCGTACCAGGTATCTTGTAAAGGTCTTTTCGGCAATTGTCCGTAGCAGAAACACAGCAGAGAGGTGAAAAATAGATACTTCGCTTTGATGCCAACCCTAAAGCCGTGTCATTTACTCATCTCCCCACGGTGGCAAGATGTGACATAAGGTCATTTTTAACATTGAAAATTGCCCGGACCATGCGACCAATCTCCCGCTGATGTCGGTTCTCGCGATGAATGTCACGCTGGTGTCGGTATTCCACAACCCCCACTCTTTAACCTAATGCGGGAGGTGTCGAAGCAAAATTGGAATTCCCGGGACCATTCATCCATCAGATCTCTTCCTGAGAACTTCGTGAAAACAGATACACGATAGAGAGTAGAGGTGAGGAATATATAATTTACTTTGATCCCAGACCGAAAGTCGTATTATTTACTTGTCCCCGACTCTCATGGTCGTAAGATACAATGTTGTTTTTAACGTTGGCTTGACTTCGGTGAATCCAAAAATTGCTTGATTCCTCCGACCAATGTCACGCTAGTGTCAATAATCTACCGACCCTCCTTTTTATAATGTAATGAGGCAGATGCTGGTGCAGGTTTGGAATACCCAGGACCACGTATCCCTCAAATCATTTTCTAAGATTTGCCCGAAGATAAAAACACGACACGGAGGAGAGGTGAAGCGCATATACTTCATTTTGATCCCATTAAGAAGGCCGGATATATCGGCGATGAAAATTATTGACGGTTAAACATTCAAGTTATTTTTTCTTCTGCCTTCTTCTGATGAGGAGAAATTGGAAGTAGTTGAAACGTGGTTCTGTAGAAGGGTACTGAAAATTCCATCTACAGAGCGAGTAAGCAACGAGGAAGTCTTAAAAAAAATGGCAACAGAATGAAAAATTATATTCAAGAATAAAGTTTCTTGGACGCATAATGAGGGGAGGAGGGGGCAAGAGAGATAGGGGAAGGCCGATTAGCTGAGAAGCTTGTATGAATGGACAGTGGAACAGGTGGTGGGAGCTTTAGCAAAGGGAGGAAAAGGCCACAAGAGATAGGAAGCTGTAGAGAGACATGATCGGCTATATCTCTGAATAGATGCGGCACGTAGAAGAAGAACAACAACTACAACAACAAAAATATCGAATGGCGGGAAATTTCAATGGAAAAATTTTTGATCGCATTTCATTGGAAGATGAATGAAATTAATAAGTATAGTAACATATGTCGTAGCATTCAATCAAGCAACTAAGATGGAGATTTTCTAAATGTAACTTAGTTGTGACACAAGGCCAAAAGTATGATGACTCAGTGTGGACCGAACTCATTATTCAGTCGTAATTGATCTAGCGAGACAAGCCTGCTAACCATTACACCACATCAAAGTTCCCAAATCAAGCAAATAAGATGATTGTGGAATTGAAATATCAACTTGGCAATATATATATATATAGCCAAGTCTTCGTTTTGTTGTTGTTTTCTGTCATACAATATCTGTTGCGGGCCAATATACCACCCGCAACATATATGTATCTGTCTGGGTCAGGCGAAGAGTGAATTTCTGATTGAACACATTACAAACATTATGTAATGTTTGATTATTTTTATTATAATCCTTTCATATTCACGAATATTTTTCCGTATATTACAATTAAATAAGGCAAGAAATGCACATGAAATTCCATAATGGATAACTTTTCATGTTCTAATGAAGGCTAAAGCATAACTGCAAGTCATAGCATTTAAACGCAAAAGAAAAAAAATTCAGTAATGGATAGCTACATATAGTTTTTCCCTTACCAGTTGCATCCCTGGGGATTATCTTAGAAAGAGATGGAAAGTGCGCTTGGGAAATAAAAGTGATTCTCACAGTTACATTGCATTTCTTGCCTTATTTAATTGTAACATACGGAAAAATATTCGTGAATATGAAAGGATTATGTTAAAAATAAGCAAACATAATGTTTGTAATGTGTTCAATCAGAAATTCACTCTTCGCCTGACCCAGGCAGATACATATCTGTTGCGGGTGGTATATTGGCCCGCAAACAGAGTAGATATAATGTTTGTGATTTATTCAATCAGACATGCCTAAAAGAGAATTTGCTTCCTAAATACACTTCCCCCCTCTCTCTCCCTCTCTCTCTCTCACACACACACACACACAAACAGAGAAACGCACGCACACACACACACACACACACACACAGAGAAACGCACGCACACACACACACAGAGAAACGCACGCACGCACACACGCACGCACACACACATATACACACACACACACACACACATATATATATATATGTATATATAAATAAAAAGAAAGAACAGTAAGATATAAAATCCGGTGTTCTTATAGATATTTTTATTTTTACACAATAGTGCTCAATGTAAATTTACAGAGCATTAATATTATAAATTAATTGATTTAAAATATGTTTTTTTTCGCTACACAGTGATAACCATGTTTCAGAAATGGAAGCTAAAGCCCCTGAATTTAATTTTGTTATTAAACCAAAGACATTAGTTCCATTTCCTCGTCAAGCGAATTTTGGAGTCTATATATATATTAAACGTTATGCATGTTTGAGTAGACGCTCCATTTGTTTATTATTAAAACAACAGAATCTTCTTTTATGTGCCGTGTCCCTTCAGGACATAGGCGATCACGGTCCTTTACATCTTCCTGTACCTTGTAGCTCCTAATAAGTTTTGCTTTTTTGTTATTTCTCCCAAATCCTGTTTTATAATCCATTTATTTAAGCCCTTCAAGTATGTTACGCATTGCTTTCCTCTGTTACCCTTTCCTTGAATCTGTCCTGTGAGTATCGGATTTTCCCAGCCCTCCTTCCTCGTTACGTGCCACATAATTTTCAACTGTCTCTTCCTAATGTTAAGTATAAGTTTCCTTTTTGTTTCCATTTTCTCCAAAACTTCGTCGTTGTTCATGTTCGGTCTATGGTATTTTTAGAATGTAGAACCACATTTCTGTTGCTTCAAGTTTCTTCTTCATCTTTGAGGAGATTGTCCGGCATTCCCTGCCATACAGGAGGACAGATATCACGTAACATTTTAGTACCCTTTTCTTCGTTGTTCTCGCAATCAAAGTTATAGCAAAGTCTGCTTCTTAAGATACGGCAACATTTACAGACATTTGTCTATGATTCAGAAGCCCACGGCAGGTTCTCGTAAGCTTCGGTTGATAACACGTAGGTCAACACAAAATACCTGAATGATTTCTTCCAAAACGATTCTCAGCTACCACAAGAAACTTTCTCTCGCCTTCTTGTTAATTTCTTTCTTTCTTTTTTTTCTTTTTTCTTTTTCTTTTTTTTTTCTTATCTCTCCAGTCCATTTGTATGGCTTGGTCTGCAGCCTGCGAATAACCCCCGTTATTGTGACAAAACGAACAGGATCATTAGGAGCTCTGCAACCGAGCCCAATCTCCGATGTTTACCAATTCCAAAGATTCGCTTTTCTCTGTCCAAAACTGTTTACAAGCGAACGGTCGCTGGACGACACACCCTTTCACCTGATGAAACGAACAAAATGAACAGGTTTTATGGGAAAATGGCGATCGGTTGCAGAGAAGAGACAGTTTTGAATGAAGGCAAGAAGCACACACAAACAGGCATGCATACACTCAAAAAGCAAAATGCAAATGCACACACACACACACACATATTAAGAGAAAGACACTGAAAGAAAAAGAGGGAAAGGAAAAGAAAGAGAGAGAGAGAGAGAGAGTAGATTTAAAAGAAGACATTTCTAACTTCGGGTTCGTCCGTGTATGTGTGAGATAATTTTGATCGCAAATATGCACGCGTGCCGTCATTTTCAGGATATGTATTGAAACACTTACAAATATAGACCCTCATTTTTGTTTATTTAAAGAAACACGGGGGATATAAGCAGAGGTTGATGTAAGATGGATGAGAACGCACTGAGTCACATAGATATAAACAATATAGATACGAGTAAACACAGATCGATCGATCGAGAGCTAGCTAGCTAGATACATAGGAAAAAAACTAAGAAAGAAAGACAGACAGGCAGACAGGCAAGAAAGAAATGAAAAGTGGGGTAAAATTGAATTATATAGATTTAAACATACAGTCATTGATATTAACAGAGGTGAATAGATAATAATATGCTGAGATCTATACACATCGACGCAGCAATTTAGCTAGATATATTAATATATATATATATATATATATATATATATATATATATATATATATATATATAGATAGATAGATAGATAGATAGATAGATACAGAGAGACAGTCAGGCAGACATGAAAAGGCTGAGATAGATAGATAGATATGAAAGGACTAAGAAAGAAAGAAAGAAAGAAAGAAAGAAAGAAAGAAAGAAAGAAATGAAAAGTGGGGATGTATAATTGAATAGATAAGGAATAGATAAAAATATACTGAGATCTCTACACATCGACATAGTGAGTTAGCTATATATATATATATATATATATATATGTGTGTGTGTGTGTGTGTGTGAATTTATAGGGAGAGAGAGAGAGAAAGAGGGGGGAGACAGACAGACATGAACAGCCTAAGATAGATAGATAGATAGATAGATAGATAGATAGATATGAAATGACTAAGAAAGAAAGAAAAAAGGTAAGTAGAGGAGGTGTAATTGAAAGTTATATAGAGTTAAACACACAGTCATCGATATTAACATAGATAAAAATATACTGAGATCTACACACCAGACCCAGCGTATTCGCTAGAGACATATGAATAGATAGATAGATAGATAGATAGATAGATAGATAGGGAGGTAGGTTGGTGGAAAGGTTATCTTACAGATATAACTTGTAAATTTCAAGCTGTGTTCTAAAATTGTAGCCCTCTTCGATATATATGACAAAATGGTTGTGAAAATCGATTTTGAAATCAGCTTTTAACTATGTGCTCTTATGCAAATTTAGAAAACATTTCCAGTGTCGAAATATAGTACAGACTGAATAAAAACAAAATCTTTATCATGCGATAACCTAATATCAACTTGAAATCTTGAAGATACCGAGAGGCACGAGCCTCAACGACACTGTATCCTTGGCAGAGCAAACAGTTTCTTTATATGTCGTGTCCCCTCAGAACGTAGGTGATCATGGTTCTCCACAATTTCCTGTCCGTTGCAGCTCTAAATAAATTCTGCCTTTTCTTTGTTTCTAAATCCTGATTCGCCATCCATTTTCTCAAGTTGTTTTTCCCTGTCCCATTTGTCCTCAAACCTGTCCTGTGAGTATCTGATTTTCCAGCCGTCTTTCCTCATGTGTCCTAGAAATGTCAAATGTCTCTCCCTGATGTGAAGTATAAATTTTTTTTTTTTTTTTACAGCACGGTCCACCCTTTACAAGATCCGGAGGCCACTCGAGGCAGAGATTTACGTTTGGATGCCATTCGTGTTTATAAGAGCGGAAGATAACGGTTAACCCTAGACTTGAACAGTTTAAGATTGTAGTGATCTGGGAAACATCCGGTTCCACGGAGCAGTGATTCGTGGAAAGAAGCTGCTCGAGTGGAACTTATTTCTCACTGATGGAAATACAGAGGGAATGTGGGTGGTTTGCTTCTATGTAAGCAGCATGATGTGTTCTTGTGAAGGAATGCCTCAGCGAAACCAGGGAATGTAGTTGGTCCGAGCAATTTCCGTCGAAGTAACGGTAGAGCAGCGAGAACACATCTGTCTTGTGGGAGAGAGGCTGAAGGGTGGAGAATAGCTCGTCACCCCTAAGAATGCTTTTATCAAGGCTGAAGAGTGATGTTTGAACAGCTCCCGCCCTAATATTACATCAGTACTCCATTTTTTACATGAGCTGGTCCTTGTAAAGGTAGAAGATAGCAGGAGGGGTCAAGCACGACCATTTTACCTGCAACCTTAATAATGGATCGTATGTACGAGTTCTTGAGGTCAGGTGAGAGTTTGTGGCCCAACAGTCTTTAAAAGCACAGTGCTTCCGCGTGTGGGCCTCCGTTCATCCAGATTGTTGGTAAATCGGTGATAATGGAATGTAACTAGCTTAGTCTTCGAGCTAATTAATGTAACCAGCCAGTTTTTGCTCCATTTGGATAGTTTGTGCAAGATCGGAAGAGAGATCAGTTGCCAATCTCTGACCATCGAAAATTTTAGATGTGCGCCCGTATATAGTCGTATTATCAGCAAAGTTGTTTACAAATGATTTGAGTATATTCTTAGGCAGATCATTTATGTAGATCAAAAAGAGGGTTGATCCAAGAAGTGACCCCTGGGGGACGCCTGCATTAACCTCTAGGGCTCCGGAGGACTGGCTAATGATAATTATCTTCACGAAAGGAACGGTCAGTGACAAGGACAGTTTACATTTTCTCTTAAAATCTCGTCGTTGCTCACATGTTCGGTCTATGGGATTCTCGGCATCTAGAACCACATTTCTGTTGCTTCAAGTCTATTCTCCATCTTTGAGGAAATTGACTAACATTCACTGCCATACCGTAGGGCAGATATATCGCAAAAGTCCAGCACTCTTCTTTCTTTCTAACAAAGTTTTTCTATCTCTTAATACTCTGCTTAACTTTTGGAATGCATCTTTGGCTAAACTACTGCGTCTTCGGATTTCAATTTCGCATTTTACTCAGAGCACTTCCCAGATATTTAAATTTTTGTGTTTGGTTTCTTTTGGTACCTCAGATTTTTAATTTGCCTTTTGGATCCCATTCTTTGGCTAATAAACATGCATTCTGTCTTCTTGCAGTTTATGTTTAGTCCTTTCTTCTCGCTTTCCTTCACTAGCTTTTATAATTTTCTTTCAATATTTCCTATCCACACTGTGTCATCTGCATATCTTATGTTGTTAAGATTGTGTCTGCCAATACTGAATCCTGTTAGGGCATCTAATTCTCTCAGAATTACCTCGCTACAGATACTACACTGATCATAAGAGGAAGTGATGGGCTGTGAAACTTTGACTCGGTACAGGGTGCACTGATACTCGGTAGAATTACGACGCATAAACACATTAAAAATAAATTAATCAGCCTTTTTATTGGCAACCATCATAAATGGGAATGATGTCGTTGATGAGCAGAAACAAATCTATTGGTAGGTTGGAAAATAGTGAATTCTAGTCACAAATCACCATGGTTTATTTATCGACCACCTTTCGACGCCCTTGGTGTTTGTTTACACTCTGGATAGTCGATATAGACCAATTTGGAGACACTTGATTTTGACAGTCTGAATTTGACAGCCTAAGTGGGGTGGTGCTGCCTTATTTTGACCGCTTGTCCATCAAATAGCGGTGCAAACGTAAATACATCAAAATAAAATGATTATTATTTATACACCGGCATTTACAATAAGGGTCAATGATAAGGTCAAATTTAAAGCCGATCTCAAAAGTGACCTAAATTCTTCCATGGATGATGCTAATCTTCTTGGCTAGCGTTCCCTGCTGACATGAAGTGGAAAGATTATATTGAATCAAATGATAGATCTGATGCTAGGAAAGTTGATTCACTGTGTCGTGCAAGACAATTTTTCTCTCCAGAAAAAGTTCTATGCTAATAAGTTCTTTTCTCGCACTTCTCATTTGTGGAACTCTCTCCCGGCTGCTTGTTTTCCAGTCAAGTTTGATTTTCAAAAATTAAAATGCAATGCCAATCGTTATCTTTTGTTTTCTTGATTCCTGTTCTTTTATTGTTCTTCCTCCTTGATAATGTTTCTTCTTTTTTATGTTCTTTCACACTTTGTAACTCTCTGGGTCTTAGTGGCTTTATTGTCTTGCTTGGGGTAGAATGATTAAAAAAAATATACGAACTTCGAGCAATTTATCCACGATTCCGAGCACAATACATAATACATTGTCCGAAAATTGGAAAAATATAATAAAAAATTAAACAGACAGATTTTGTCGGTCCTTTTTAATCGAAACATTTTGGATCAATACTTGCTGCCTAAACATAACTTTATTCATATATATATATATATATATATATATATATATATATATATATATGAAGTTATGTTTAGGCAGCAAGTATTGATTCGAAACATTTGGGATCAATACTTGCTGCCTAAACATAACTTATTGATATATATATATATATATATATATATATATATATATATACATATATATATGGCCTGACGATTGCATCTCGCATGAAACAGACTGTCGCCTTCTATGTTCACTTTTATATTTACACACGCTCTATCTCTGATATTGAGCACTTTATCCCATAAATATAGCACATCTTAAGACTATATTTCTTCATATATATATATATATATATATATATATATATATATATATATATATATATGTATATATATATATGCGGTACTTATTGGAAAGTGCTCAATATCAGTATTAGAGCTATCATATTCAGTTGTATGTATATGAGTTTGCGACCCTGGGTTTCACACTTTTGCGGTCATCAGATAAACTGGTTTATTATTTAAAAATTTGATCTATTTATGCTTTTTTTGCTTGATTATGTTTGGGGGTAATTCTCCTCTGTTTTCGTTTTGGGATGACACACTTACACACTCAAACATATATGCATCCAGTTGTACGTATTATAGTTCACATAAACACACCCGTATAAAAAATTCGAGATTAGGCGTATATACATATCCATGCCTTCGAGTATACATACATACGCAATTGTAATCTCATTTCTGTGTTGTGACTGTATGTAGCGAAGTTCTTTCAACAAGGGGAAGGTTGGGGTGTTCTTGGCTCTTTTCAGATTGGCCGTCTGTGTCGTAAAACGAATTAATACTTCTTCACGCACACATGCACGCAGGTAGATGTCCACATACATTCCTATTTGTCTGGGCCTTAAATCACCACATTGGTTAAGTGGGTTCTGTTTGTGGATATGGCGTTGATGATGTATTGGATTTTCAACGCTGACTGCTTATGTGTTATTGATGATTGTGATTGTGATGATAGTGCTAACAGCCGATATTATAGTTAGTAATAATAAATTTAATACATCATCATCGCCATATCCAGAGAGAGAGAGAGAGAGAGAGAGAGAGAGAGAGAGAGAGAGAGAGAGAGAGAGAGAGATGTATATAGTGTAGGGGTGTTGATATACTGCATATTACATACCGAAGTATACTCTATGTACTCAGCAAGCATATTCTAAATACGATCTCAATACATTCATATACACCAATGACTGTCTCTTCCGGTTTCTGCCTCTAGTCTAATAATCAATCTGGTGACTGTCATGACATGACCATGATATCCCAGAGCCGATCTAGTTAACCACCTGCCGTTATCGGCTGCACAAACGCGAAGGTAGAAAACTGCAATGTTTTTTCGTTGTTTCTTTTTTTTTTTTGTTTTTTTTTTGTTTTTTTTTGCTTCTCCTATGTGCTGATATCCAAATCTATCAATACTGTGCGTCTGATGTTAGTTATCGCCCAAGGCACGATCAGTTACCTCCACCCGACTTTCTCCTCCACTGCCACCCTTTTCGCCACCCCATCGCATTCGGCTCTGCGAGCGAAGGCAAAATATGTAATTAGCCGTTGCCACGGTCAGCCTGAAGCTTCCTGACCTTACTCCGACATGCTTTCCTTACTGGAGTGCGAACACTCCACGTGTGCCTACCGGTAGCCATGCAAACACACACACACACACACACACACACACACACACACACACACACACACACACACACATATATATATATATATATATATATATATATATATATACATATATATATATATATGCACCGGTAAGCAGGCACATTATAAATATTGCTTATTCCTACCCCACACAACACACATAAATATTTAGAGGTAGGTAATAACAAAATTCATACATATATATATATATATATATATATATATATATATATATATATATATCAAGAACAATATTGGGGAAAAATGTATGACAAAATGGAATTATTTCTTATGTGATGCGTTGCGTTCTTTAGGACTTCATCGGACTAAATTTGTTATGTTGGTGCGACTACACATGCGCACGAATGAGGGATGCTGGGAATTTTAAGTTTTTCTTTTTCTTTTATATAATCTAACCAATTTAATTTAGATTATTTCCCTGACTCTTCTTAGTAGATATCTAAACTGTTATATTCGAAGATCTACCAGGATTGGTGAAATGTTATAAGAGTCCCGGCGTAGCTTTACGCAGCTTTACGCAGCTTTACGCAGATCAAACACTCTCTAAACATTTTCGTCGTAGTTAATTGTTTTCTTCTTTGATCAGAGTAGCATTTTTTGTGCCAAATTTACAATACATCAAATGCGTCGGTTGCCCACTGTTACAAGATTGACCACAATATTCACATACAATATATGTATGCATGTATTATTCATAATATTATTATTTAAAAATATGTTTTCATCTCGATACAGAAATTACTGTGTTTCAGAAACTTTTCTAATCTAA
>OZ038495.1:80105719-80255719 GCA_964036315.1 Acanthosepion esculentum
AATCCCTATATAGGGCAAATGTTGTTTTAAAATTGACTTGCTCTATTGTATATTGCATTTCTGAAAAATACCAAAAAGCATCTTATATAGGATATATAACTATAGCTCTGTCTCATGGACTAACGTGTAATAAATCCGATCAAAGTCATATGCAATATACAGAAACTTCAAAATTACAGTAAGACTGCTCCTTGTGAATAATGCAATAATACACGGCAAAACAAATGGTGAATAAAGATTGCAAATTTTAGAAGCCATTGATATTAAGTCAAAAGAAACAGTTTACAAAATAACGTATGATTCTGGAATAAGAATTCGAAAATCTACTTAAATTCTTAAAATCCAAATTACGTCGTGGCAAAAGCCTATTTGAAATATAATAATAATTATAATTATAATAATAAATTGAATATTGTCATTAACAAAACAAAATTTGTTTGAAAGAATATTTTCTCACTAGATACACCCTAGTCTGACGATGACTTTGAAGCGTGCAACTGACAGTCCCAACGCAGTGTTAATTCCTATGCCTTCTCTGCGATGGAATATTACCATTATACGTTATGACAAATAAAGACAACATAGTTCTGTTGGCTTACGGTCACATCACATTGAAACACCGGTTCCCGTACGATCACCGAAGTTGAGCAACATCGAGCCTGGTCAATACCTACATCGGTGCCCTCTTGGGAATACCAGGTGCTGTAAGATTCAATGTGCGAGAGATATAATAGATAATGGCTCGGAATTGATAATTGGAGAACCGGGTTGGGTTCGTTTATATCCAATTACGCGTAAATAGTAATTAGTAGCAAAAAACAAAACCAAAAAAGATTAATTTATTCCTTGTAAATTCCCAAAGAAAAAATAGAAAAATAGAAAATATTTTAGTGAAAAGTTGTTCTGTAGAATTGATTTCTCAAAGCTTCCAAATACCATCCTTGTCCAAACATTAATAATAAAAGAGAATTTATAATCTTACAATGAACAATATCAATTGTTAAGAGAAGAGATATTTTCGTATAACCTTAAAATGGTACAGCGTCTCTTTCGTCATGATGTACAGGAAAATATCTACGTTAATCTCCTCCGTATACTTTAATTATTCACACTAAATCTAAGTATTTTCTATAATACAAAAACATCGTACTTACACACACACACACACACACACACACACACACACATATATATATATATATATATATATATATATATATATATAATATGAAAGAACAATGATATTTATAATTCAGAGTTCTTACCTTTTATTTTTATTCTTTAAATAACAGTGCTCAATACAACAGTAGAGCATAATATTATATATTTCTTTAAATATATAATCATTGCAACACCGAAATTCCCATGTTTCACAACTGAAACTTTAAACTTAAAATACAAAGTTCGGTTCCCTTATCAAGCGATGCTAAGAACCTGAGAATTTCTTAGCATCGCTTGATAATGGAACGGAACTTTGAGTTAAGTATTTTAAGTTTAATATTTATGATTGAATTTAAATTGAAGTTTCAGTTTTGATACATGCGAATTTCGGTGTTCCGATGATAATATATTAAAAAAATAAAGCAATCATAATATATATATATATATATATATATATATATATATATATATGAGGAAAATGTATGACAGAGTGAAAAGGTTTTCTTGTTCTTTTTCTTTGCATCATTTTTGAGTAGATATCACACACAGTGATTATAGAATGTTCTACCAGGAATGTTGAAATGTTGTAAGAGCCAGGTTGAAAATTTATTTGCGATCAAGGCACTCTCTAGATATTTTTGTTGTAGTGAATTGTTTCCTCCTTTGATCAGTGTAGTCTCGTTACGTTCGACAAGAAAACTTTTTCTGCTTTGTCCTACATTTTTCCTCAATATTGTTCTTGATATATAAAATATATACCGTTATCATATATATATATATATATATATATATATATATATATATATATATATATATATATATATATATATATGATAAAAATATAGTTGTAGAGTATGGTATATTTATAGGTAAATGTGCTCAATATCAGATGTAGAGCCTATCTATATATAAAAATGAACACTGAGATCAACCCCAAGTGGCCTGGAAAATGCGTTCAAGCATGAAAAAAGACTGTCGGATTGGCCTCAGTGCCCATATATATATATATATATATATATATATATATATATATATATAAAGGGCATATCTATATCACTCACACTTTTTGTGTTGTATTTAGTTTGCTACGGCAATAAAATATTTTCTTTTTAATTGTACGTTATTCTTAACCTCTTGTCTGAATAAACCCCAATGAGTCAACTCTACTGTCATATCAATTATACTGGCGCATTAAAACACATCCATCAATGTTTGTATTAACCAAATATTCCTCAATAAATTGAACCTAGTCTCCAACAAGACCTTCAACCCGTTGCACTGAAGTTTGGTTTGCTTTGGTTTGGTTTGTTTTACGTCATATCAACCTCAATGGGTTATTTAATGCCGACAATTTTTATTTCTGGTACTTTTTCATTTTTTTTTTTTTTTCATTTTTTTCAAAAAATATGTTGCTAGTAATATTTTTTCCTTCAAAAAAATCTATTTCCGGTAATATTTTTTTCATAAGTTTATTGCTGGTAATACATTTTTTTTCTTCAAAAATTTATTACTGGTAATAATATTTTTACAAATTATTTCTTGTATTAAAACTTATTTTTACGATTTCATAGTGTTTCGACCCCAGTTTGGGGTTCAACTATTTGCTCATAGCTGGGACCCTAACAGGTGCAACCACCCCGGATTAGGATGGACCTGGGGACACCAGCAATTAAGAGGGGGTTCCTCGCTCCTCCCTTAGTTTATTGTCTTACCAAGGACGCGGATGTAGCTAATCGTCTTACCCAGGACGTGGATGTAGTTTATCGTCATACTCAGGACGCGGATGTAGTTTATCTCCTTACCCAGGACACGGATGTAGTTTATCGTCTTACCCAGGACGCGGATGTAGTTTATCGTCTTACCCAGGACGGTTGTACTGAAGTATTAATTGTTAATTGAAACCGCTTAGCAAATGATATTTTGCTAATCACTGAGTATATATACATTAAAAAAAAACATCCTGAAACGTTCTTCTGTGTACCCTATCCCTTTAGGACTTTATGGTTCTCGATAATTTCCTGTTCTTTTAGGTCTTAGTAAATTCTCTTTTTTTTATCTCTCCACACCCCTGTTCTGTCATTAACTTACACAAGCTCGTTAGGTAATTTTCTCCACTGTTTTCCCCTGTCTCTCCTCCCTTCAATATATCCTGTGCGTGTCAAATTTTCTAGGCCCACTTTCTTCATTATGTTCCCTAGAAATTTCAGCTGTCGTTAAGTATAAGTGTCCTTTTTGCTTTCATTTTATCTAAAACTTCCACGTTGTTCACGTTTTCAGTCCATGGTATTCGCAGTATCCTTCTGTAGAACCACAGTTCTGTTGCTTCAAGTTTCTTCTATGCCTGTGAGGAGCTTGTCCAGCATCCATTGCCATATAAGAGTACCGATATTACATAATAGTTCATTACTCTTTTCTTTGTTTCTAATTAAATTTTCCTGTTTCTTAATACTTTGCTTATCTTCTGGAAAACATCTCTCGCTATCCCAATGGGCTTTTTCGGTGTCGTATTTCCGTCATCTGTTAAAACGCTTCCCAGAAATTTAATTTGTCCATCTTGTTTGATTTTGGTATCTCCAATTTGTAATTTACATATTGGGCCTTTTCTTAAGTACACAAATGTCCTTTTTCTTCTGGTCGGCAACTCTAACCATTGAGCCGAACTCGTTGGTCGTTCGCATCTTGCAAACAGAATTGAAGTCGGATGGTAATTATTCATTTGTTTATATTCTGAACTGAATTAAGAGAAGTTTTCCAATTTGCTTGTTTACAATTTTTCCTTCGTCGAACGTCGTCATTTACCGGGACGCCAAGTGCAAAATTCTAGGCTGCAGGATACAGGCCATTTGATCAGAGAACAAGTGAGTCGACAACATATCCTGCCGTTATCGGTTGGCGACCATTGAGCCACCAATTTACGACATAAATCTCAATAGATAGAGATAGCGCGTCTGCAGCGAAGTTGTTCTGGTCCGTTGTCGTCTGCAGTCTTTCATTTTTTTTTCTTCTCATAACTCTGCCAGACAATGGATTGCCTACTGATTACTGTTTGCTTCTGTTTTCTCTACAACTTGTTGTGTTAGTGGAAACCGATTGGAATAAAGGAGCAAGGTATAAATAGTGATGAATAGAAAAATAAGTGTAAATGGTATTGAGTGGGTCGGTGCAAGAAGATATAACGTAGACAGAAAGAGGGAAGGCTTGAAGAACGAGGCATTGAAGGATAAAAGCGAGAAAAGAAAGGACTGGCAATGCTGACAATGGATGTGGTTCGTTTAAGAAAGAAAACTTTCAAGGTGACAATAAAGATGATGATATTTACTATCTACACACACACACACACACACACACACACACACACAAACATATATATATATAGTGAGAGAGAGAGAGAGAGAGACTGGAAGGTCGATGACGTAGAGAAACGTGTGAGCGTTCCGTTTGACAAACATTTCGACGTGTATCATTTATTCAAACCAGCTGCCTTCTGGTTGGCTGAAGACTGAGATATGGGTTATGATTCTACAGTAAGAAGCAACATTTTTAGGTGTATCCTTAAAATGAAATCAAAATGAAACCAAATTGAAAGCAGAAAATAGTACGTAAAAAAAAAAGGAAAAGACAAAACCAATTACCGTCTGTCCCAATAATAACAACGGGGTTTAGAAATCTAATAATATTTCTGTTTGGTAAATATTTTTATAAATTTATTTTTCTAAAGTGGAGATAAACTTGATATTAAAATGGCTACAAAAGGAAAGTTGAAAATAGAATCAGCAACAATATATCATGATTTCGTTAGTTTTTAACCTACAGTACTTTCCAAGAGAATGAGTTGTTTTTGTTTAGTGGTATATCAACACCTCTATGGGTTATTTAATGACGAAATCTAAATATTTTCTACGCAATTTTATTTTACTAGAATTCTTTGCAACACGCGTTAGCGTGTCGAAATCCTCACAGCATTTATTATTGTTGAAGTTATCGCTAACATTTTTATCGAGATTTACAAACTACGTTTCGTTCAATTTTGCAAACCAATCGATGAAATTTGAATAAGCTGATATGTTTGGAAAAATACTTTGACCAAAACCTACTTCGCGGTTATAATAATTTCTTTAATTTAATTTTATAGGACTTCATGGTAAATAATAATTTTAGGAAAATTTATTTTTTTCTTTTTAACAGCGAAGAATAAATTCTTAGGATTTCTTACTCTTGGGCATTCAACATACATTTGACCATGCGTAAATATTTCTTTCTGGAGACAAATTACAACTTTTCGAAGCGTATTGGCCATGCGATTTTTTTATAGCTCTCGCAAACGCAGGGCGAACTGAAAATTGGATTCTTGTATATATAAAAACTTAAAGAAAAGATATGCAAAAAACAATATTGCATTTTTATTAAATAAGTATTTGTTATTTTAATCATTAAATTATTTTTAAAATAGTGGGAATATTTTGTATGTTAAAAAATAAAACTTTTTAATTTATCCAAAAAATTAATGAAAATTTATTGTACTAAGCTACGCATCCGAGTAAAACCAACTTGTACCCCCGTACCTGTTTGCACTTCTTCTCAAAATTTGGTTTCGATCGGTCAGTGTATGGCTATTTTAGAGGGTGTGACGGACAGACGAACTAACGGAAGTCACAGAGTTTTATATATAAATTTTTGTAAATAATAATGGTTTGGTGATACACGTCTTACTAATTAACCTATAGCTGGGGGAGAAGAGGTGGATTCATACATTTCCCAAGGTTATTTGCGCGTAAGTAAATACAACGAACCCAAATGGATTTGGAACTCGGCACCCTGATTAACAATCCCAAGCCATTATCCATTACACCACCTGCACATCCAAGCGGTCACCCATCTAGGTACTGATCAGGCTCGACGTTGCTTAGCTTTGGGGACCGGTGTTTTAACGTGATTTTACCCAATGAATGGGTTTATGCCAATAACATAGAGTAATTACTAAAGAAGTACTGGATTATTTATTTATTTATCTGGCAGATTTTTATCACTTAAACGTTATTTTTAGTGGATACTCATATTTCTGCAGACGCCCTGTTTTGTTTTGCTTTTATTTTAAAACAATGTATTTATTATCGTCTATTGACTTGCTTATACCGATTCAGCCATGAAGGATAGTGCCAATCATATTCTCGAATATTCAGGCCAGTAGACGATAATAAATGTATTGCTTAAAAATATAAAAAAAACGGGGCGTCTACTCAAATACGGGTACCCACTAAAAATAACGTTCAAGTCATAAAATACTAATAACATATATAAAAATAACTTTATACATACATATATACATAAGATAAGATAAAGAACAATTGGGAAACGTATATCAATCTCACATGTTTCACTTTCATTAAAGCTTCGTCAGAGATCGAGAGAAAACGGTTAGATCCAGTGACAGGACCCCAAGAGTATGAGTTCAATACCCGGTTAAGGCAGTGGAGAACTTTCAGAGGGAAAAATTAACAGGAGACAACTGATAACTGACATCCATTAAACATGGCACGTGGAACGAGAACAGTCTACCCCAGTGAGCGAAATAAAGGGTTCAGTTCGACATTCCAACCACCTGAAGAAGGCCGGAGCGTACAACGGCCGAAACGTTGTAATAAATATGGCGACGAAGATGAGGACAATAGTCCGAATAATGTAAATAATGTATATTGCTGGTAATAATGTATTGCTGGTAACAATTTTGACAAAAATGTATTGCTGATATATTTTTACACTTTCATAGTGTTTTGATTCCAGTTTGGGGGTTAATTATTTGTCCATAGATGGAATCCTAACAGGTGCTACCACCCCATGTCAGGGCGGACCTGGTAACAACAGCAATTAAGAGGTGGTTCCACGCTTCTCAAAACCCCCTGATCGGAGGCCTTGCTGCCGGATGTAGTTTATCGCCATACTCAGGACGCGGGTGTAGTTTATCTTCATACCCAGGATGGAGGAAACGAAGAAAAGAGAACTGAATTGTTATCTAATATTGGTTCTCCTATATACAGTGAATGCTGGACCATCTCATCAAAGATGTAGAGTAGGCTTGAGGCAACAGAAATGTGTCTCTACAGAAGGATGCTGAGAATACTATAGACTGAAAATGTGAGCAACGACGACGTTTTAGAGAAAATGGAAACAAAAAAGACAGTTATACGTCAGAAAGAGAGCTTAAATTCACAGGGCACATAATGAGGAAAGGGGGCTTGGAAAACTTGACACTCACAAGAGATATTGAAGTCAACGGGAACAGAAGAAAACAGAGTATAACCCACATAAGGACCTGTACATATAAGTATTCGAGCATTAACACAGCGCATATGGCCTGACGATTGTGTTTAAACATGAAAGTCTGTCGCCTTTGGGTGTTGACTTCAATGTCCATTTTATATTTACATGGACATTGAATTATATATATATATACCGGGTGTAATAGCAATTGCAATATATATATATATATATATATATATATATATATATATATATATATATATATATATATATATATATACCGGGTGTAACAGCAATTGTTAGATTAAGCTCTGAATCACTGTACATTAGAAATGATTAAAGATATATTACTGAAATTCTCCGAGGTTTTTATAACACTATTGGACTCTAAGAATGTATAATTACTCTCCAAACTTATTCACCGTTCTCTTGATGGTTCTTGTATGGCCTTTGAAGAGTATGATTGTTGGTACCATTACCGAAGGCCTGAATAATCTTTTTCATCTCACCATTGCTCAGATTAAGTTTAACCTGTTCTCTTTCTAGCTGAATAAGTCAAAGTTTATTCAGTGATTCTTAACAACAAATGGTGTCAAGATGGCTAAACGTCTTATCTGAAAACGTGAAAAAAAGGAACTCTATTAGTTTAGTGTTTTTTTTTTACATATTAAACCTTTTGTAGGATGGACAATTATGCTGTAACACGATTTGGTCAATTTTACTGTTGCACCCGGTATATATATATATATATATATATATATATATATATATATATATATATATATATATATATATGGAGAGAGAGAGAGAGAGAGAGAGAGAGAGAGAGAAACTTCAAAGATATCAAACTCAGTGTTTCGTAGGCACAGATCATCTTACAATAAGATCAATCTACTGAATTTATTAACAAATAACCAATTTATTTCAAATAGAACAATAAAAGTTAATTATTGACCTCGAATAAATTTTTAATTTGTTCTCCTCTAAAAATGCAATAAATTGAATAATTTTACCGTTATAGGAAAGCACTTTTCAGAAAACAAAATATTAAAAAAATAAAGTATATATTTCCAACCATCTACAGTTGATCAAATATGAGACATACCGTATATTTCCGCATCTAAGACGTCAAAAATAAAAATAAAAATTACCCTTAAAAAATTGGGAATCATCTTATATTGCAATTCTAAAAAAGAAACCTTAAATTGTGATGTTTGTCGCTAGACTAACCTCGGTCTCGGTGCGATAACCAATAATGTGTATGAAAAGATTCACATTATCAAATAAACTGATAATAACGGTAATAAAACCTAATAATTTCTACCTTATATATTACTGGCATAACTTCATAATAAATTGCCTATTCGAAGAATAATTCCATATCAATGAAATCAACTTGTATCCATGCAAGCTCAGCTGAGAAAATATAAACATCGAGTTATGATTGCGTTCACAGCAAAACTTTCAATAATCATCATGTTAATGCTAATTACGACAGTAATAACATTTACGATAACGTAATATTCATTTTTGGTATTAAATAATAACACAATTTAGTATTAAGAGGAAGAAGAAAATGAATCAATATTCGCAAGAGATCATGTGATAAAACGTAAACAAAACAATGGTTTCTCTTTTAGGGGACGTGTGTAGGAAAAACGTGATATAGAATCGGTTTTGTTATTTCGTTTATTTTCAATTTCTAAGGATACAGTAAGTAAGTACATTTCCAATAATATCTTTATATAATCAATAAGCAGTCGTCTTATAGTACAGGTATATTTTCTGACCTCGTCTTATCTAAAGGTCGCCTTATACGTGAAAATATACGGTATTTAAATTATCGTAATATTTAAAATTACTAACTGTATTCTTGTAGATATAATAATTCAGGTAGCACATACATTTGTTACATAACACATAAACATTATCGCACCAATTAACGTGTCATTTATCTGGTAAACATCTAAACATTGCTAAATTGCAACAATAAAATAAATAATTCCGTAGCAAAGAACTTTCACTGGTCATTAAGCAAACTTGCATAAATAAAAACTGCTACCAAAATAAATTCTATATATAGGGTCTTATCAAAAAGTATCGACTGTTGCTATGGCAAAGAAGCTAAAGTACACAGCGTGAAGCCGCTTGGCACATATTGACCTTGAACTCTCTCGCGCATGCACACTAAATTATAACGTTATCGCTCACTTCCGATGCTTATAGCAGTACTTAGAAGTGTGTAGAGTTTGTTCGTGTCAGCAGACCACACAGGTTCTATCAGTGAGCATGACAGAGAAAATCGTGCAGCAATTTATCAATGAAACTAGCGGAGAGGATTTATGAATACTTAAAATACAAAGAATCACATGGTTTCACGATCTATTTTATTTTTAATGCCATCTACCTTGAGCACGTAAATGATCTCGACTGCCGAAGGGTTCGATTCGCTTATTATCTGTGAATTGCCGGGAATTCTTTTTTTTCCATTGTCTTTCCACGGTTTAGAAATCAAAGTTTTATTTCTCTTAGACTGGCTACCACCCAAGGGTAGAAACCGAATCTACCCTGCTATTTAACTTATAGCTAGTGGGAGAAAAGACGGATTCATACCTTTCTAAGATCATTAGTGCAAAAATTAATGAAACAGACGTAGCCAGAATTTGAACCCTGGTACGCTACTCGCACATTAATTACTTGAAAAATATGCCAACAATTAACCCTGGATCCCGAAATATTGATTCAACCGGAATTTGCAGACAAATGATTAAGAAAATTGCAGTTTTGCAATGATTGATAGATCACTTTGTTATTTACGGCTTATCAACCGTTTGTGGGTTATTTAAAACCGGAACCTATTTTAGACTGTAGAAGTTTGCTTACAGTACCCAGTTGACAATTGGTTCCTCATCTAAATACTGGGCGGATTTGACGCTTCTTAACGTCGGTGATCGAACAGGAACCGGTGTTTCTAGCGTGATTTGACGGTAGGCACACTGTTTTGCAAAGCATAAACATAAAGAAATACAGGATTCCTTATATCGGCGTGTTGCGCCAACTTCATGTAAAGTGACACACATGAATTTTCTTTGCATGGATTTTAACCCCTCCAGAAAAATGACCTGCATAAAGCACAACCTTCCACCAAAATGCATAATCTTTAACCCCTCCAGAAAAATTACCTGCCTATAGTGCAGCTCCCTATTTTTTTGCGTAAAAGACCGGTTATACGGTAGTAATAAATATTAAAATAAAACTATGAAATTAAAATGAAGAAACGTAGATACAGAAACAGATAAAACTGTAGCCTTATTACCTACATATTTTCATATTACGGTAGTAATAAATATTTAAAAGATAAAACTGTAGCCTTATTACCTACAAATTTTCGTATTACGGTAGTAATAAATATTCAAACAGATAAAATTTTATTACATAGAGACTTTCGTATTACAATGGTAATAAATATTCAAATAGATATAGCTGTCTGTGGCCTTATTGCATACATATTTTCGTATTACGGCACTAATAAATATTCAAACAGATAAAGCTGTAGACTTATTACATAGGGATTTTCGTATTACGGTATTAACAAATATTCAATCAGATAAAGTTGTAGACTTATTACATACATATTTTCGTATTATTGTAGTAATAAATATTAAAACAGATAAAGATGAAGCCTCATTAAATGCAGATTCTCAAATTTTAAAAAATAAAATCTTACTCGTGATCCCGGTAAATTATAAAGTACAATAAAATGTTGGTTTTTGATTTGGTTATTTTGTTTAGTGGCATATCAACATCTCTATGAGTTATTTAATGCCGAAATCTAAATAATTTGTACATAATTTTATGCTTTCAACTACAGATATTTTGTACATAATTGTTATACTTTCAGAGTAAAAGGTAAGATGTTTTTAGATATATGTTTGTAGATCATAAAATGTATTGTTGCTATATTTTTTATAAAAATGTATTGCTGGTAATTATACTATAAAAATGTATTTTTATACTTTTTAGTGCTGCATTTTCATTTTGTTATAAAAATGTATTGTTGGTCATTTTACTATAAAAATGTACTGTTGATTTTTGTTTATGGGTTCACTATTTGCCCATAGGTGCTACCACCCCGGGTTAGGGAACAACAGTAGTTAAGAAGCAGTTCTTTGCGCCTCAAATCTCCCAATTTCCCGATCAGAGTTAGTTTCATTTACGCACAAATATACTTAGGATTTGATTATTTTTGTTTATCGTCATATAAACTGCCATGGATTATTCAATGCAGAAACCTATATATTTTGTACGCAATTTTATTTATTTATCAATATAATGATGTTTTAACTGATACAAGTCTTACTAATTAACCTATAGTTGGGGAGAGAAAAGGGGTATTCATACGTTTCCCAAGGGGTATTTTGCGTTTAAGCGAATAAAACGAACCCAAATGGAATTGGAACTCAGCTCTCCGATTAAAAATTTCGAACCATAATCCATTAGGCCACCCGCGTATACAAGCTTACAGCACCTGGTATTCCCAAGCGGTCACCCATTTAGCTACTGACTAGACTCGATGTTGCTTAACTTCAGTATATCATTAGGAAAGTTATGAATTCATTTCCTCCCTTCATTTATGGGTTAAATACGAGAACTTATATCTGGAAAAATTATTGTTATTCTTTGAAAATGGTTGATGCAATATTCACTCGCTAAAAAATTTATTATTGTTACAAATTATTATTTTTTGCTTTAAATAATTTACAAAAAAAATTGCCGTAAAAAAGCAATCAATCATTCCTAGCTAAGGTAATAAAAGAAAGCGAGAAGAAAGGACTAACCATCAGCTGTAAGAAGACAGCATGTATAGTCCTTAATTGGTGGGTTGATTTTGCTTAGCGGCATATCAACATTTCTATGGGTCATTTAATGAAATCTAAATATTTTGAATGCAATTGTATGCCTTCAACTACAGATAAACTGTATTATTGGTAATTTTTACTACAAATAGGTTTTGTTGGTAACTATATAAAATGTATTGCTGGTATTTTTACCATAAAAATGTATCTTTATACTTTCATAGCATTTTTGCTCATAGCTGGGATCTTAACAGGTGCTACTTCTTCGGGTTTGGGTACCTGGGAACAACAGCAATTAAAAGATGCCTCCACGCTCCTCAAAACCTTCAATCTCTCGATCAGAGGCATTCCCTACATGCAAGCCACCAATCTGCCAATGGGTGACATGCCGCTAGCGTTTACCGATGTGGCCCGCTGTCGAACCGCCGGCGTATTCTTTCGGCAATGTTACCACTGACGGACCGCTAATGAGTCGAATATCGTAAAATGGAACTATCTATACAAGAATTTGTGGTACTCTCTAGATTCCACACAATCGTGGTTTTGAGACACAGACTCAGCTAATATTTAGTAAATATTTAACTGACCTGTCATTAATTTATAGTTACCAAGTTAATTTCATTTAGTTGCCAAGTTAAAATTTTAAGTTGATCAATTTTTATAGTTTCCAAGTTAGATTATTATTGACAGAACATATAAGGAACGTGGGGATACCTCGGCGTGATGGAATGGTTGACAAGTTTGTCTCGCTAGAAAAATTACGACTAAGTAGTGAGTTCGATCCTCACTGGGTGCCCCATACTTTGGCCTTGTGCCATATCTAAACTGCGCTTAGAAGATCACCATAAGTAACCTTCTGATTGTCATTATTTAACGCAGAGGTTACAAATGAAAAGATTAAAAGTTGACATGGATTTCTTTAAAGCCAAACAGCATCTGTTATAGTGATTTTCCAAGCGTAGCATAGATGTGGCACAAGGCCCAAAGTAAGGGGTACCCAGTGAGAATCGAACTCACTACTCAGTCGTAATTGTTCTAGCGAATCAAGCATGCTAACCATTGTCGAGTTGCCTATAGTGATTTTCTAAGCACAGCTTAGATGTGGCACAAGGCCGAAAGTATGGGGCACCCAGTGAGAATCGAACTCATTACACCGTCGTAATTGATCTAACAAGACAAGCTTTCTAACCATCACACCACGTCGAGGTGCCCAAAATGATTTTCTAAGCGCATCTTAGATATGGATATGGTACAAAGCCGAAAGTATGGGGCACCCGGTGAGGATCAAACACACGATTTAGTCGTAACTGCTTTAGCGACACGAGCCTGCTAACCATTACACCGCTATATTTAACGCCCCCCACCGTGGGTCGTATGTGGCACAATACCGGTTTATCGTGAGTTCTCCGAGCCCGTAGGCTCGGCTAAAAATATTCCCTTCGAACCCGTATTAACGAGTTCAGGGCCTGTCTACCTCCCCGGACAAAACTTTGCCCTTCGGCAAAGCCTCGTCCGGGTTCCTCTCCGCCAAGTTTTACAGTCATGCACGGTTTGGAGCACCGTTTCAAGTAATTTTCCAAGCGTAGCTTAGATGTGGCACAAGGCCGAAATTAAGGGGCACCTAGTGAGGATCGAACTCACTACTTAGTCATAATTGTTCTAGCGAGACAAGCTTGCTAACCATTACACCACCTCGAGGTGCCCATGCAGTATCTGTTATATATACTTTTCCTCTGTCTTTTTTTCGTCATCAGAACGGAATGCTTCATGATTTATATGGGGTAATGGCAGGGCGTACACTAAGCGCTATCTTACTAACGGAAAAACAAACATAATTATAACATAATTCTCGAACCAAAATACCAATAACTCTAAACTAATAATTTAAAGTGTCGACTAAAAATACACCCGGTTCTCAAACCAATAGTCTCCAAGTAAGTTTTTTTTTTTAATGAATGACACAAATTATCCAAATTCGAACAAAAATAGTAATTATTATTATATAACGCCATAATCGTATTTTCAGTGCTGTCTCTTGAGAGCAGCGGTAAAAAGAAAAAGAAAAACTAAGCAATTAGAGTTTCTATTTGTTTGCTTTTACTGTTGATTTTAAGTCAGTGAAAGAAAGTTCCAATATGACAATATTTTAGACAGGATTCAACTGTTCGGCAGTGTCTACCAATACAGATACATTCTAAGATTCCTTTTTTTATTCTTCATGTTTTCCTTGAACTCAATGA
Source organism: Acanthosepion esculentum (assembly GCA_964036315.1). Lineage (NCBI taxonomy): Eukaryota > Metazoa > Mollusca > Cephalopoda > Sepiida > Sepiidae > Acanthosepion > Acanthosepion esculentum. The sequence continues at coordinate 80,120,235 of OZ038495.1, forward strand.
TGACGGCGGGAAGAGTCTACTCACTCGGGGCCATGCCCGAGGAAAACTGTCTTCGCCGTCGACTTGTCTGCCGGTCGACTGCCGACATATCGAACGTCGGCTCGAGGTGAGCAGCAAAGAAGCCAACCGTGTGCTCATTAAGAACGGCTATTCGCCCAGAATAGCCGCGGCATCGTTAAATCCACATTCAAGTGGACACCCTAACCCTGTCACGCTGCCTCACTAATAGCCGTAATGGCTTCCAGCGACTACGCTTGGCGTAATGGCGATTGCAAGGTGAACGACGCCAGAGCCTTTTTTACATATTGCCTGATCAGTCGACGACAGATGACTATCAAAGCCGCCGTAATTACAATGTCGTAAGATCTAAGCTCACGATTAGACCAGTTGTTCGCTGAAGATGAAACTTTTTTTTTATAAACCTCTTCAAAACAGAAAGGAAAAAATTCTAGAAAAATTTTCAAAGAAAATCACCCTTAAATACCTAAAAAAAATGATTCTGGATTAATCAGATTTAAAGATAGGCATGAAAATAGCATAAATTAAGATGTTGTATTCTGGCAGAGTGTAATTGTCGCTCTCAGCGGACCAAGGAGATGGCAAGAGTAAATCTACGATGAGTGGAAGGCGGGAATGGATGAAGAAGAAAGTCTTGAAAAAAAAAAAAATGAAGAAGCTTAATAAAAATTACTTGAAAGCAAAAAATTAATTTAAATATAAATAAATCTGAATATGAAGTCAAGCAAAATTCTAAAGATAAAGAAAAAATGATACTGCTTAGCTTAGTCTGGCACAAGGTCAATTGTGGGAAATTTTTAGTATAATAGGTTTTGGCAATACAGTAGTATGCATCCGTTTATCTTATGAGATAAAGGTAGCACCGTTCGGTCAAAATTCAGCCCTTTGGATGACCTCTTCATTGTGTAGGGCTGAGCGATGGTATATGGAGGTCATGCGCCGTACCGACGACATTCACCACTATCTCAGCCGTAACAACAACATCCAAAGGAATACGGGGGCTTTGCATTTGGGATCGGCTTGGTAGCAGGAGTTGCCGGAAAGTTATCAGTGCTGCTCCTGTGCTCCACTCCGGGTTTTCTGTCTGGATTTATTTCCATAACCTTTTCATTATAGCCGAAAGGCAACAAAGTTTTAAAATTAGGGTTTTTCCTTCCCTGCCTTCATAGGCTGTCGAGCTCCATCTACCCAAAGCAGCTGGTTATGAGGCGACAGTAGTCCGCCTTCAGCTTGTAACTGGATTTAGGTGTTAGAGGCTATTTGAGACGCATACCGCGGAAGCATTTTACAGACAGTGGGAGTTTGTCTTCACTATCACTTCCGGCTATGACAACATTTGGAACATGTATGTAAATATTATAAACATAACGTGTTTTAGAGGTAAATTTGCAGATTAAGCCCCGGAAACAAATTGTAATAAAAATTTCCATTTTGGTGTGAAATTGGCTGATTAATTCCAAAAGGATAACAAAAATTTGCGGACGCCTCTAAGTATTGACTTCTATGTTCACTTTTATATTTACACACGCTCTATCTCTGATATTGTGCACTTTATCCCATAAATATAGCACACTTTAAGACTACATTTCTTCATATTGTGTGTGTGTGTGTGTGTGTGTGTGTGTAGGTATAGGTATCTTCAAAGAAAAATGATACCTAACTTGTAAAATCCATTTTTAAAATCGAAAAAATTTCATGAAGTTTTTATTTTAGTTGTATTTTCCAGCTAATAGATTAAATTTAATATTTCTAATAAGTAGAATACTTTGCTGTATTTTAAACAGAACTTAAGTTGATTGGAATGATTTTTTAAACCGTAAAAATCGCAAAATGTCAGCCATATTTGCAAAAATAAAATATAATTTTCTGAAATTTTATTTGAGAAAGATTAGCCGATTTAAAATTTAATTAAGCTGATTGGAAACAGATATTACTTACATTTGGCTTAAAATATTGCAGAAAGGCATTTTTAAGACGTAGGTGGGTATTTTTATGAGGTGTTGACAACTCTCTCGATAAACTTATGTTTGGTAATTTTTTCTATGCTTTAAAAATTTGTAAAATATTGTAATTAATTTAATATTTTATTGAATTTTAGGTACTTTGGCTTTATAGTCTTACTTCCGAAGAAACTTGTTGAGGAAATGTTTGAAAATAACCAATAAATTTTAAATTTATTGTAGTTTCTGATCTTATTTTCTGATAATTTCGTGTAAGGACGTCCGTATTTAGAAACATCGGCTCGTTTATGAAAAAACAGAAATATGAAATTTTTTTTTTAAATACTGGGTGTCGCTAAATTGTACTCATTTTGAATTTATGATTAGTAAATATAGTTTTTGTTTAATAACAGTACCACCTAACAAATTAATACAGAATTTTAAAAGATTTAAAACTTAAAATAATATTGTAAATAAAATTTAAAAAAATAAAAACAATTCTTATATACATTCATTATTCACCAAAATGTTTTTCTTAGCGTAATAGTTTCCATAATATATCTTATTCATAAAAGTAATTAAAAACTATTCTAATTAAATAATGTCTTAGTTTCATTGCATATTTTATTTTACAATTCGGAGCAGATTTTCGGTAACTGGAGTCCTCTTTTACAAAAAGAAATTGGTGATTTAAATTCTCCAAGGACTTGTGCTTATAATTAATATAAACATTAAGCTCTACAAAAATGAATTTCTCGACATTTCATAAAATTAAATAAATGGGGGATTCCTGAAAGTTTCATTAAAATCCAACAAATATCTGATTTTTGCAAGAATTACCAATTCAAGGCGAATCACCACCAAAAACACGCAAATTTCCCATATTGATTCCTGTTCCCCCGCTGATGCAAGAAAAAATAACTAAAATTCTGAAGGTCCTAAAAGGATTTTGACAACAAAACTTTGTTTTTATTAAGATTGTGGCATTTTTCATCATGTAGGTTCATTTTTAACGAATCTTTGGAGGTACCTAGATAAATATCTCCCTCGCCGTGTTTCTCTCTCAATCTCGGTGGTCACGAAAAGATGTTTCCCATACATTCTGTTTGCGTTGTTCTTTCCAGGTGTATAAGATGGCGAAGATCAGCGAGTTTACAACCTGTATTTTCGTCGACGGCTCTTTTTATCTTAACTGTTCAGGCACTATTAGAACTTGGTATCTGAAGACTCAACATAGGATTCCCAACTCCCTAAAATCAAAATGCGAGATCGTGAGTGGGTGGTCGGAGGTTTTCCAACTATGGATCAGCAGGCCCTTCGTCCAGAAGAAAGAGAAAGAGGGGGACGATATGGAGGCAATATTTCGCATGTAGTTCAGTTATTTGCATTTGTTACTTACATCAAGCAAAATTTATGCGTAATTGATAAAGACCAATGATTTTCAAAATGCCCCCCCCCCAAAAAAAAACACCAGGCCGTCTTCTCAAACATGGGTATTCACTAAAAAAAAAAAAAAACGTTTATAGTATAATAGAAAAACTTCATTTCTCTGGAATCGTGTAAGAACCCCTTAAACCAGATCGTAACTCGGGAAGATGTTTTTACAATGATGTTCACCCTGTACAAGGCCCGAGGACTACTCGAGGTAGAGGCTTACAGAGAAAGAGGTACAGCTCATGTGGATATGTGTGGAAGATAACTGTTAACCCTAGACTTGAACAAGCTGAGATTGTAGTGATTGGGGAAGCATCCTCTTGAGAGTCGGTTTCGCAAAGCAGTGGTTCTTGAGAAGAAGCTGATCGAGCGGAACTTACAATGTGTGTGGCATGGCGGTTCTTAATCGTGAAGGTTAGAACTGGTGGAACTAAGGAGTTCAGTTCATCTGAACACTCTCCGTTGAAGCAGCCATAGAGCATCGAGAGGATTCAGAAGTCTCGTCTGTAAGAGTTGTAGGGTGGAAAATAGTTCGTCACCCACAAGGACGTGGAGACGATTTTGAATTCTATCGAGAGTGGAAAGTGAAGACTGGGCAGCTCCTGTCCATATATGGCAGCAGTACTATATTTTCTGGTTCTTGTAAAGGTAGAGAGCAAGAGGGGTCAGGTACTTGCTGGAGCGGTACAGGGAATTGACCATTTTAACTGCAGCTTTAGCGATAGATCGTATGTATACATACATACATACATACATACATACATACATATATATATATATATATATATATTTGAATTGGACATAGTCCGACAATTTATTTAAAGATATTTATAATATGTTTAACGATCTTTTTATAGATACAAGTATTTAAGCAAATGCTCTGTTTTATAATAAACAGTATTAAATAACATTTACCGGCCTGAATGTCCGAGACATTTTCATAGAAAATTTTCCTTCTCCGACAGGAATCGAACCTGTATCCTATACGGAACCATCATTTCGCGTGATGTGCCTTAAAGAAAGTAAAATCGACTTTGCAAACCAGACGCTTCTCTGTGGCCGAACGGTTAAGGCACATCACGCGAAATGATGGTTCCGTATAGGATACAGGTTCGATTCCTGTCGGAGAACGAAAATTTTCTATGAAAATTTCTCGGACATTCAGGCCTGTAAATGCTTTTTAATACTGTTTATTATAAAACAGAGCATTTGCTTAAATACTTGTATCTCTAAAAAGAACGTTAAACATATTATAAATGTCTTTATATATATATATATATATATCTCGTCTAAAGATCGCGTGAAACTCGGGTTACGACCAGAGCCTGGATTTCATCGAGCACTTTACTGAGTAAAGTTTGCCTTTAGGCATTTTATCTCTTTCTTTTTTTAATATTGTTGGTTTTACTCCAGACAGTATCTGGCTAAGAATTTTAAGTTTTATATATTTATATAATATATATGTTTATATGCAATATTTGGCATATATGTAGTTTTCAGAAAAAATATTATAATTGTCTTACTTGACCTGTTTCACTGTGTAACGTTTCCAAAGTTTGGTAGTTTTTAAATGTTTAACAGATTGCCACGTGCAGTCGCTTAAGTTTGGGATAAAAAAAGGGACGCAACTGGTTTCATATTTATTTTGAGGGACGTAACTCTAGTTTATGCAGTTACTTCAGTCTTGGTTTTAATTTTTGTGGGGGGGGGGTATATATATGTGTGTGTGAGTAGAGAGAGAGAGAGAGTGAGTAGGGGGAGTGGCTTACCAACTCCTATGTATGAGAGCTATGCTGGAGGAGTTTATCTCCTAGCATGTCCAACCTTACCAGTTAGGTCAATGGACAGGAGCCAGATAAGAGGAACAGATTTTAATGACATAAAAAAGGGATGAAACCTGTCCTTCCACATCAAAATCCCATTTTTTTGTGGGATGGTTGGTAACCCTACCTCGACATCATTTGATCTTACTAAATATGAACAGGCTAAATGCGAAGATCATATTCACCCCATAAGACTAGGTTTGTGTAATTTCTTTGCTAATCGCATTAAAGTACCAAATTATTTGAAATTATCTCTCCTCCTTCTCTTCTGTCTGATACTCTACCACTGAACTTAGATGGTGGGGCCGAATTGGTGGCACGAAATTTCTGTTCTTGGAGATAAAACATGGAGGACATTTAACGCCATGGGAAATAAAAATAAGGCAGAGGACGAGGGTGGGGTGTTTTTTTTTTTTTCCCAAGGTAGGGTAGCCTATCGGGAATTGGAGACGACGGATGAGAAGCAGATAGAGTGTGGCTAATTTGACAAGTGATAAACTACTACAGTTGGGCCCGATAAGACTTTCAGGGATGTGGCTAGGTGGAACGGTTGGCTGCCAGGGCCAAGAAACAGGCCACTGTCACGACCGGTGCTGCTCTATGAAGCGTGTTCCCGCCACACATGGCACCGGGCGTTGGCAACTTAGCGGCAATGGAAGGAAAGTTTGATTTGCTCTTTTGATAGGCAAATCACTGAAAGGAAAAAAAAACAAAACAACAAAAAAATAAATAGGACAGTAAAGACCGGAAGTTTAGGCATCGACATTTTCGTATTTTGCTATTTTCAGGGGACTGGCTTAATTTCGTAAGGAATGTCTCATAATAAAAGTCGGTTATTTTTACAGTAGGTTGTTTGATTCGAAAACGCTCGTGTATGCAACTGATAAATAAATGCTAACAACATTAGCACAGGATTTTCTCACGTTTTCAATGCTCGATTAAATATCATAGTCTTACTTTGTTTTTATCTATAGAGTTAAACAAACTAACTTTACAAACACACACACACACACACAGACACACACACACACACACACACACACATATATATATATATATATATATATATATATATACTAGGCCACCTGTGTCTCGTTGAGTCAACCATGTTGTGTTTACTATTTACATTTAGTTTCATGAAGAGTTTGTGAAAGTAGAGATATAAGTTATTGAAGTTGCTTTCAACATTAAAAAAATTAGCTGTTTTAAGAAAGTTGAACAATAAAAGCTTGGAATGTCAAAATTCGGAGTGTTGGGATTCGATCCAATAACATAAAATATTTTTGTGGGGCTGCGCGTAATTCGGCCGTTTAAAATAATCATTGAAAGAATAAAAATTCAGTAGAAAAGACAACGTAGTTTCAACAAATGAACATTAATTTAACAACAAGAATACAAGCAATTAGTCACAGAGTGGAAAATGATGTCTTTTTTGTTTGGCTTATATACTGAAATAAAATATAAATTCTCTTTGTGTACGTATGTGAGAAACAATGAAATGTTGCTATATGTGTGTTTGTGTGAAAAAGTCAACACGTGTGTGCGTGGTTCATAGTAAAGAGGTTACAAGAGATAGAATTTGTTTCTTACTGTGGACGGTGTTGCCGTAGTCTGAAGCGGTTTCTTTGAAGTTTGTCGCGCTGTCGCTTTTAGCATAAGGTTGTGAAGTTCACAAGCGAGAGTGGCATGGACCTTGATGACAGATGTGTGTATCCTGTTTGGGCCGAAATTCGTGTTTTATCACTTTCTCGTAAGAAAATCGGCTCCATCCCCCACTTCTAAACACGATAAAAAATTTACTTCTTTCTTTTCCCTACTCTCTATATATGACTTTTAGCAAACACACAAGATACAAAGTTCAGAGTTTTATATAGTAATAAGATATATACTTAAAAATTAGTAGATCAGTTGATCTCACTACCTTCGTTTCCAACTTACGGTATCCGTAGGCGATTTTTATCAATTGATATAATCGCAAGGCAGTGAAACCAACTGATCTACTAATTCTGAAAGCTAAAAATTCTACATGTCATTTTTTTCATAATATATTGAGCACTTTTTAATAGTACCGTTTCCTGGTCCAATTCAACTCTGACCATTAATCTTATATATATATATATATATATATATATATATATATATATATATATATATATATATATATATATATATATATATATATATATATATATGTATGTATGTATTGTTGTATCCTTAAAGAGGTTACAAACAGACAAAAGTGGGTACTCGAGTGAAAGGAACAGCAACACGGGCGGAGATGGAAGAAAGAGAGGTTTATTGTAAAAGAGAATACACTATTGAAAGACAGGGAATCGGCTAACACTTCCCAACGCCAGACTCTGGTACGACCTGTACACACTACATATGCAGTATTACTGATAAAGTCAGTCCACAATAGGTAATAGGGAGAGTGGAACATTCTATTATTTCTGTAAGCGTTATTTTTGTGGGTAGCGTATTGGAGTCGCTATCTCTGTTTTTTTTAAAATTAATAACAAGATTGAGAAATCCAAATAAATAAAAAAACACGCATCATCCAAAGATTGAACCTGAATCTCCTTTCCATCAGAGAAGCCTTTCGATAGGCAAAACATGCATTTATCCATTTGGCTACGGAACTTGCACTTCCTACTTAAAAGCATTCGAAATCTAATTAAAGAAAAAATTGGCCTTCAGTAGGATCGGGCCGTATCAAAGGTAGTTTTTTCCTACGAAGGAAGACGCAGGTTCGAGTTCTCTGCCTCGGGACGCATTTTCTTTACTTAGATTTCTCGAATGTGCAGGCGGATAGACGTATTACACACTGTTTAATAAAGAAATAAAAATGGGGCGTCTATTTCAAATATGAAGTGTCCACTATAATAACGTTTGAAGTGATAAGAATGTCATATTATCAATAAAACTATTAATTATTTACAAATATATATATATATATATATATATATATATATATATATATATATATATATATATATATATATATATATATATATATATATGATCCGACAGATTTTTATTAATTAAACATTATTTTAGTGGATATTCGTATTTGAGTAGACGCTCCGTTTATTTATTAAACAGTATATTTATTTATTTTCGTCTACTGGCGTGAATATTCGAGAAATTTTGCCAAAGAATGCATACTTTTCTTTCTTTCTTTCTTTCTTTCTCCACATGCACAACACACACACACACACACACACACACACACACACACACACACACACATATATATATATATATATGCGTTGACCTTTGATAGTTTCCCCTAGAGGAGTGCAGGTTCGAGTCCTGTCGCTGAGCGCATATTTTTCCAATAGGTCTTCTTGAATATTCACGTCGGTAGACATAAATAAATGAATAAATACACCGTTTAATAAATAAACAGAGCATCTACTCAGATATGAGCATCCAAAAAAATAATGTTTAAATAATATACATATATATATATATATATATATATATATATATATATATATATATATATGCATGCATGTTTGTGCGTGTGTGCGCACGCGCGTAGGAAACGTTAATAAACGTTTCGCTTTTATTAAAGCTTCATCAGCGATTGAACTATGGATGAGAAAAAGAAAGAATTCCATATAACTTTCTTTCAGCCTCACTCAAAACTGCCTCAAATCAACGTGCGGACAGCCACTAAACATTAAATGCCTGTTAGACGCACACAACACACCTATGCGCACACGCACCTACGCACACACACACATACGCGCGAGCGCACGCGCGCACACACTCACACACACACACATAAACACAAGTACACACGCACACATACACACGCACGCGCACACACACACACGAACGCACACTCGCATACACACGCACGCGCACACTCACACACACTCTCTCTCTCTCTCTCTCTCACACACACACACGCACACAGACACATACGCACATACACACACATAAGCAAACAAATAAACGAATATACATTATCATTTGAATTCCGGAGACAAACTAGAATTATGATTTACATAGACGCATGAATTGTACACACAAACTTTGCTTGACATGACAGATGCCAATGAAAAGCAAACAACACACAAGTTAAAAATAGCAAACTTATCTTTTTCTGATCTATATTTCATTATCTGATGAAGTTTTAGTAAAAGCGAAATATGTTAGATTTAATTTTAAATTTTCTATAGTACTTGCTCTTATTTTCTGATAATGTTTTAGAATAATTAAAAGCCAATTTACTCTTCCAAAGTTGGATGTATTTCATGAAAATAACCAAAATATTAAATTCTTTTTTATTTTGTTTTAACCTGAGGAAGGTTACTGAATAGAATAATCACACGAAAGTTGGAAATGAACGATAATACTTAGGACAAGAACAACGCATATAAGATTCGCCAGCGGCGCGTAGAAGAAGTAGTCAACTGCTAGAAGTGAGTCAAGTGAATTCTACAATGAATCTCCAACTGCAGGATATCTACCAACCGCCCCTCGCGGTCAGATGTGGCACAAAGCCGAATTTCATCCGATCCCGTAAGCTCGTCCAAAAATTCCCCGTAGACCCCGTATAAAGCGGGGTCGGGAAGCTGTTTCCCGAGATGAGACATTACCCTTCGACATAGACTCGTCTGGGGATCCTCTCTGCCCGGAGGTAGGGAGTTTGATCAGCACAGCTGGATAAGAATCTCCAACTGCAGACCAACATACAGTATTTGCTACTGTATTTATGTGAATGGGGACATACCCATTATTCGTCCGTAGGTATGCTACAACACATTTCTACCCCAACCCATGCATGATGTTTCTGCGTCTTGCTTTTCTACTTGTTGGAAACCCTCTTCAGTAATTCCAGTCTTTAAGAATTCAGGCGAACCGTCTAATCCTTCTGACTATTGACCTATTAGCCTTCTACTTCTTTTTGGCAGAGTACTAGGGGCATTAACTCTGAATTGATTAAGCATCTCACATTGAAAGGTCTTCTTTCAGGTCATCAAATATGGCGTTTGTATCTCTAGGTTTAACAGTTGATATGTTAACGATTATTGCTGAAAGATTTAGATAAGAATGGTGAAGCTTGGGCTGTTGCTTTGGATATCTCAAAAGCGTTTGTTAATCTTCACGAGTTGCTCTCCCTTGTAACTCTTCAAGCAGAAAGGGGGCAGTTTACCCAGAAGGGGCTTAGTAGCCATTTGAGATTGGACACACACGTGGAGAACGAAGGCGACAAATAAAACATTCTCTTTCCATTATGTGTCCAAGATCCTTTAATTTGAATTTACATTGGTAGCAGAGCACATTGGTAGCAGAGCTCATTAGTAGCAGAGCACATTGGTAGCAGAGCACATTGGTAGCAGAGCACATTAGTAGCAGAACACATTGGTAGCAGAACACATTGGTAGCAGAGCACATTGGTAGCAGAGCTCATTAGTAGCAGAGCATATTGGTAGCAGAACACATTGGTAGCAGAGCATATTGGTAGCAGAACACATTGGTAGCAGAACACATTGGTAGCAGAGCACATTGGTAGCAGAGCACATTGGTAGCAGAACACATTGGTAGCAGAGCACATTGGTAGCAGAACACATTAGTAGCAGAGCACATTAGTAGCAGAACACATTGGTAGCAGAACACATTGGTCATCACACTAGCTTCCAAATTTATTCCTCCACCTATATTAAAACACTGATAAATACAACACTTGGAAAAAGAAAATGCAAGTTTGGAAATTTGTTACCTACACCGATAAATCTCGCTGCGCATCCATAGGCTATGTCCTTGCTGATAGAATGAGGCATTCAAGGACACATGGTACAGTGGATAAAGGCGTTGGTTAAATCCAGTGACAGCACCCAAAGAGTGTGAGTTCAATACCCGGTTAAGGCAGTGGAGAACTTGCAGAGGGGAATTAACAGGAGATAACTGATAACTGACATCCATTAAACATGACACGTGGAACTAGAACAGTCTACCCCAGTGAGCAAAATAATGGGTTCAGTTCGACATTCCAACCATCTGAAGAAGGCCGGAGCGTACAGCGGCCGAAACTAAATATGGCGACAAAGATGAGGTCAATAGTCTGAATAATGTAAATAATGAACTCCATCCATGGTTTCTGCTATCATTTTAAACTGAATCTTTTCAAAGTATGTGAACCTGACGGTGTCCCTGCAATATTCCTTAAGAATCTCCTCCTCAACTGTCTCCTCTTCTCTCTCAACTGTACAATAAGTGCAATGCTACTTTTTGCCTTTGTGCTTGTTGGAAATCTTTTTTGATTTCAGTCTTTAAGAATAAAGGCAAACCATCTGATCCTGCTATTAGCATCTACCTCTTTTTGGTAAAGTACTAGAGGCTTTAACTTTAAAATGTTTTGATCATAAATTCTATTTTTGATTCATCTAGGGGATCTTTTTCCTTATTTTCCATTTAGAACTGAGTCTCTATTGAGGGATATGCATAACTCCATCCATGATTTCTGCTTTGAATTTAAAGTGGATCCTCTCAAAGTATGTGAACCTGACGGTGTCCCTGCAATATTCCTTAGGAAATCTGCTCCTCAACTGTCTCCTCTTCTCTCTCAACTGTACAATAAGTGCAATGCTACACTTTCCTGCTTCTTGGAAATCCACGTCTTTCTTTAGTTCCAGTCTTTGAATTCAGACAAACCATCTAATACTCCTATCGACCTATGAACCGTCTACCTCTTTTTAGTAAAGTACTAAGGTCTCTAATCAATTCCGAATCGTTTATGTATCTCACCTACATCGGGTTTTGTTTCAGACAAACAATATGGCGCTTGCTTCTCTAGGTCAACTGCTGATGTATTAACAGTTATGAAAGAGTTTATCAAGTTCTAGAAAAAAATAGTGAAACTTGAGTTATTGCTTTCGATATCTCGAAGGTGCTTGATAGTGTTTGGTATTATGGTCTTCTTGACAAGTTGAAGGGTTATCGTATTTCTGGACGAATCTTTGATCTTTCAAATTGTGAAATGAAAGTTATCTTAACGGCCACTCTTCTCGATCTTTTTGCATTAATGCAGACGTGTCCTCCCCAGAGATCTATTCTTTGGACCTACGTTGTTCCTAATTTTCATCAACGACCATCCTGATGTCATCAATTATCAATTCAATATCTATGCTGATCACAGGCATATTCTCCTGTCTTAATTATAAGTCTGATCGAATAGATAAAAGGTTAAATTGGCAAGTGATCTCAAAAGTGGCCTACTATTTGTTGTAATAAATATACTTAATTTTAACGCCTCCAAAATGCAAGTTCACTCTTTTGATTGTTTGAGATATCATATTTTGCTTTTGATCATCATGTCTGATGCTAACCTCCTTGGGATAAAGTTTTCCGTTGACAAGAAATGGAAAGATTATATTGAATCGAGTTCTAGGTCTGTTGTTTGATTCCCTATTTCATGCTAGAAAATCTTTCTTGCTAGAATCTATCTTACATATTTATAAGTTTGCTATTCGTATGCGGGATTTAACTGATAAAAATACATTATTACGAATATAGAAACAACATATTTAAGTGCGTATAACGTTAAATGCCATTTAACATTTCTACCAATTTCCGGTCAGCTCGAGGTTCGCGCATGTTTTTAAAAATCACCATCACTGTGGAATGGAGATTTTATGGCAGTTATAAGTTTGTCTTTGTAATTTACCCCTAAAGGTGATCTTGGACAAGAGTACTTGGGTTAACAAAAACTACGATGCCTTCCTTGATGAATTTCATCTTAACATCAACAAACTGATTAGACTACTGGAAAGGATCAATATAAAAATTAGTAGACACAATATGTTTATATTATTCAATGACACACACACACACACACACACACACACGCTCGTACACGCACATACACGCACGCACACGCACGCACACGCACGCACACGCACACACACGCACACACACGCACGCACGCACATACACGCACGCACGCACACGCGCACATATATATCCCGGTAAAATGAGAACAAATGGAGTATAATTCCACTGTCAGTAATATTTAATTTAAACGAGAAGGCTCAATGCAAAGTAGAAATAAAAATCGCTACACAATTGCAATTATGTTTCAACACTAAAAATGTCTCCTTACTGGTGAGTAAACTATTATTCTAATTTCAAAAGAAGAATACTTCCGCCTTTTTCTTGAGAAAAAAAAAACAGAATGAAAAATAGGCTTGTGCGCTTTACCGTGATTAACCAATCAAATGTTACTTACGCTAAATTAAAACACCGAAATTTTATTTTTATTATATATGTCGTGACACGAAGTTGTCTGCATATAAATTCTCGACAATTTCATTATGCATAGATACAAATGGTTACATTAGTTTGTAAGATGCATAGAAGTCTGAACTGACACGCCAGATGTTTACCATCGTCCGAGGATACATTTATAGTATTGAAGCATAATTGCAATTGTGTAGCGATTTTTAACATATTTTCCTTTAATATCCTAAAATCAAAAATATTATATATATATATATAATATTTTTGATTTATATATATATATATATTGATTTTGATTCATATATATATATATATATATATATATATATATATATATATGTTAACCAATACCTCATGCCGACAGTACAACTCGGTGTTCTCAAGTACCTGATGATTGCATTTGGCATGAAACTCCGAGTCGTACTGTATTATGTATATTTATTAATATATACTAAACAGTACTGCTATTTAGCATTGAGCATTGTCTTTCTTACACCAAGGGATATATATATATATATATATATATATATATATATATATATGCGTGTGTGTGAATTTGTGTTTGAACACTTACACGTACATATATATATATATATATATATATATATATATATATATATATATATATATATATATATATATATATAGGAGTAATTGAACTGAAGGACCCTGGAAACAAAGAAATTATGCACACAAAACATCTTTCACAAACAGTAAATACGCAAACAGCAAAATGCTTTCTAAGTATATCTCGGAAATGAAAAACAAAATCGCACATCACACTAAAAATATCTTGGAAAATAAGGAAAAGATCATCAGCCTACAACAACCAATCAAAAACTTGCAAACTTTGCTTGGAGGAAAAATAGCTATCATTACCTTCCCCGAACAAAATAAATTATTAAATAAACGATCCGAGCTCATCTTAAAATGCAGACATCAAAACAAATTTTTACTACGTTACTTAAAAATCGAAAACTGAAAATAAAATAAATTAAATAAACAAAATGACAGTAAAATAAGTAAAATAAATTAACCCAAACAAATCACACCCGTTGGAATAGAAGAAATAGAATAAATAAATAAAAAATAAAAAACAAAATCAATATATATATATAAATTAAATTTAGCTTAGTAACACACAATCAAAAGTGTGAAGAATGTGTTGCGACAAGTTTGACGTGTTCACCTGGCTTGAACTTTGCCTGTGGAAATCAAGATTTTTGCCTGGGCTCGAACACGGATCTGTGGCACTATTGAGAAACACTTAACTCTCTCAGCCTCATGGCAAGCTAAATTTAATTAACCGATCTGAAGTGCAGCGATAATCAACAATTATTGTGCTTAGTATTGCCGAAATGCCAATAGAGGCTAGACGTTTTAGTGTGTTAAACTTACAAGTGGGAAGAATCGGCTTATCTACCTTGAAAATCAGAATCCTAGTTTTTATCTGGATTCGAACACCGACGTTTGGAAACATAATAGTTTGAGTCACGTGTAACAGAGCAATATTTACGAAGTTGTCACATCGATGTGCTTTATTAAAAGAATGTTACGTTTACATTTTATTGTCTTGAGGTTGCTTTAATTAAAATAACTGATAATTCTGAAAGGAGCTTCGAAAGGAATTTCAAAAACGATGAAAGAAATGTTTAAAGAAGAAAAAAGGTGCTGTAATTAAGACATCAACGTCTTCAAATCATAACTATAAATTCTGTGTTTAACGAAGTCGAGGTTGAATTGCAATAAAAAGCATTCTCACCTTCTTTAATTCGCAAACCGCACTTCTTTTGAATTAAAATCTATTTTTTTCGAGGAAAAACCGACAACCAAGGAACGTTTTTTCCTTCGTCACAGAGTTTGGTTTGAAGTGCATAACCTAAATGTTTTTATTTTTTTACACTTATTTAAAGACTGCCATTTTTTGTGCAAATTCATTTAGCGACTCCATCGGTGAAGCTTTCAACATATTTGATGGAACAAAAAATATCAAATAGCCACAACGCTAATTAAATTAGCTTTAACTTTTGTTTTAATTTTATCAATGATTAGATTTTGTTTCAATGATAAAAATGGTGTCGCGTAATTTTATCACGTGTTTTGTTTTAATATTAAAATTGAAATTTATGCTAAATTTTCAAAGGACGGGAAAAGATTTGCAAATAAAAGAATCCTTCAGAAACCTTATAGTAGGTTCGTTCATTTTCATTATCATCTAAGAATGAAATTTGTTAATGTACCAAAATTCTGTTTGTATGATGCCAAAAATTTAATTAATTTTTCCTCGGAAATTCATGGACATCTCATAATTTGAAAGTGCAAAAATGAAACGTATAAAAAAAGTCATTTGCGTTCTTTTATTTTTTTAAATCGGTATCACTCTATGCAAGGCAAAAAAGCTACTAAGAGACAAGGGTTACAGGTTGTGGAAGAATTAAAAGAAACATTAAATATGAGTCGGAACAGGAAAGAGTAATCAGGAGGACAGTAGATAGCGATTGACATTGCATTTCATTTTTGCAGATTAAAGTTGACTAAAGGTAAATAGCAGGGGCACCGGACCATATGTGGCGACAATATTCTAAGCATGGACGAATGGTAGACATTTTTCAATTGCGATGAGTAAATTTTCGCCATTTTATATTTTTAATTTCGCACATGCGCGTTGTTTGTTTTTGATTTTGTCGACTCCACAGAATAGTAGGATCAGTTGGGCACAGTCTGTGAGAAAAAGAGCATCATGACGCAATTCATTTCGCCATAAATTCGGAAACGGTATTCTGTACTGCTTGGCATTCGCTTTGGAAGCTCCAATACGAACATTACAGAGTGTTTAGGTGTCAATCTCAGGACAGTGCAGAAGATTCGGTAAGAGTTGGATGAGTCTATTGGTGATTACGAAGGTACGGCAGCTCGGAAAACCGCCACTGGTCGTTCTGATAAGAAAGACCTCTCAAAATGTTTGGTGAGGGTCTCAAACTCAACACGGAGCCTTGAGGAGGCAGTGCTACTCTGGGTCAAGAATGTGGCTGCTGAAAGATCCTATGTCTGTCAATAGCAACATGCCACACAAGAAGGAGGACCTAGTCATGGCTGTCAGACAATTTCTGCAACCACATCACCCCTTACATCTGGCCACTTAAATCCCCAGACTGCAACCTCCTTAATTATTATGTGTGGGCTGCAGTTGAGCAAGAGACCAACAAAACTTCTTGTAACACCAAAGATGAACTGAAGGAGGTAAGAATTATGGCAGCATTCACCAACTTAAACAAGAAGACCATCCAGAAGAGTTGCAGGAGATTCCGAAGTCGTCTGAAGGCTGGGGTTAAAGCCAACGGCAATTTTATTGAATAAATTTACACTTTAGTATTTCAAGATATTTTTGTGCAGTTTTGGTAAATAAATCTATTAAAATGAGATATGAGTATTATTTTCATTTTTTGCGTAATTTAGACAACATTTTATCTATTACGGTGGTGGGAAGTGACTGAAGCCGAGCGGCCAGATCAGAACCAATAATATTGCTGATTCTTCTTTGGATTTTATCAAGGAGCTCTAGATATATAGCAGGGCCACCGGACCATATGTGGCAGCAATATTCTAAGCATGGATGAATGGTAGACTGATAATTATGTAAGATAGAAAAATTGTCTCGACCGACACAGTGAACCAACTTTCATAGCAGCTGACCTAGCAATTTACCTTACATATTTATAAGTCTTACTCATTTACTCATTCTCAATAAACGTGGCATGCCTGTGACGAGACATTTGTTAAAATATCTATTAACAGGACAGAGTTCAGGAAGAAATAAATTCATGATTTTCCTGAAGGTATTAATTTAGGGTAAACAAGTAAAACACACCAGGAGAGCTTTTCTTTTATCAAATCAATAACAGTAAGACTACTGATTCGGGTAATTAATGGGGTACTGGTTTCCTCTCCGCTCAGCAAGTGAGGAGGATCGGAAATGTCACAGACTGAAATGCAGTGATCAAAACAACAAGTATGAGGATACTAATCAGAATTTATGACACCATTACATATTCACAGGCATTTCTTTCAGGTGCTTGGTGAAAGAGACAACATTTTTGGCATGCTAGATATGACGATAGACAATAATATTTTTAGGTAAATAAGCTTTATCTAAATACTCGAAGATAAAAACTCTTTTTTGAAAATAGCTGGTGCTTTGGATAATTTCTGGCTAGTACTCAGCATCCCTTACAAAAACTTCCAATTAAAAACACACGTCCCCACTTTCCGGTTTGTTGAACAGGAGTAGAGGGTTTATACCTTGTTTCCTGTTTACGGTTTCCGGTTCTTTCTAAAGTCTACTTCAACTTTGTACTTCTAAGATCTCCGTCTGAACTCCGGAATTTTATTTCTATTACTCTAACTATCATGCCTCTTGATTCCTTAAGGGGCCTTAGGGCCGCAACAACACCTCTACAGCGGATGCGGTTCCGGACAGTACTCTTCAGCTCGACCCATGTCGTGCCGGCTGCTTTCACCCCTGCGTCAACACTTCTGCACCAACTCTGTTTTGGTCGACCCACTTTTCGCTTCCCCTGTGGATTCCAGTGAAGAGCCTGCCTGGCGGTACTAGAAGCAAGCTTGCCGGGTGTGTAGCCGATCCAACCCCATTTCCGTTTCTTGATTGGGGCTTGTCTGGTCCTGTCCCGCAGTTGGTCGCTGGAAACGACTTCCGGTCTACTTATATTATGGATGTTGGTAAATGTCTGAAGATTGTGGGAATTTTATTTACTAATTATTTATTATTATTCTTTTCTTCTCAATAGGAGGACACGGGCTCGTCAGTTGGACGGTTCACACTCCTCCCTGGTCTTTTGAATGGGAGTTAAGGTGTATCCCTTGTTCCCTGTTTAGGATCCGGTTTCCGGTTCCTTCTAATATTTTTTCATTCTCTTTCACTCCAAGTAACATCTTGCGTCTTAGTGGCATTATTGCCCTGCTTGGGAGAATTGATTAAAAGGATTCCTTAGAAGAAACTAAAGAATACGAAAAAAATTAAAGAAATTTTGGAGGCGTATCAAGCCAAAAATCCAAAATTAAATAAAAGCAAAAAATTATTAAAAAAAAAGAAAATCGGGTTATGGCTTAACGTGTCAGTAAATATAAGCAAGAACACAAGACTAATTCAGCAGAAAGAATGTTACAAACGTCGAGGTAAATGTTGGCATCGAAGCGTAACTACCGACGATTTAACATTGACGACTTTTATCTAAAAAGACAATAAAGTTATGACCGTTTTTTTCTTTTAGTAAGCATGTTGCGGTTTATCGGCTGCTACGTTTGTTCATCTGACTACAAGAAATCGATAAGAGTTCTTCGAAGACATTTCATTAGAAGACAACAGTGTCCAAAACGCTTGCTACATTTTCCAATACGAATGTGACCAAAATTGATTTTTTCCCGGTGTGTCGTCTTATGTCAAAAAGAGGAGAAGTCAGATCATCTCAGAAACAGAACTCAATAACTTCCCAATATCTAGGAAGCAGTTTTTGTAAAATTCAATTTTTATTTCGTTTCTGTCATTGACTTTTGTTTGACATGCCTTGTATTTATTGTATTTTATGTGTGTGTGTGTGTGTGTGTGTGTGTGTGTGTGTGTGTGTGTGTGTGCGTGTGTGTGTGTGTGTGTGTGTGTGTGTCGGTTAGTAAGGAAAACGCCTTTCTTCAAGAAATATATGTTTCTCGTTCAAGTGCCCTTAAAGTTGGCCAATCAGCTGTCAGCTTTTTCTTCGCCGCTTTTTCATTGGTATCGTTCTGTACGGAAACGAATCGCGTTTTTAATTTCTCGTACTGACTTTTGATTCAATTACCAGGCCAACAATTCTTGGATATACACCGCAAAAGAACCAAATATAAAAAGGTATGTATTTGTTCTTAAGTTTTTCTTATATTTTTCTTTTCTGGGCATGCATTCGCACCTGCTCCTCACTCTTTCAGGGTACCCTAGATGGCATGGTTTTGATCAGCTACTACATGTCTAAATAACCCTGGTGTTAGCACTTATTAATGCAACTAATTTGGTTCTGTGGACACACAAAAAATATTATTTTGACCTCATAAAAATACAATATATCCTGTCGGTATCCTCAGCCAGTTATGTGCCATAAGTGTTACATGCTTAGGCGATCATGTATCTTTCGATACATGACAGACGAGGCAGATTTTTCCCCGGAGTAGGTTGCCATATCTTTCTGAAGTAGACCAATTGCCATCCAAGGCTATAAAACCTGCTATTTATCCATAAATGGCAAAGAAGAAGAGGATTTACCTTTCTCAGTACGTAAGTGAAAGTAATGGATTCGACTGGAATTCGAACTCGGTTCTCCGATCCCTCAGTCCGAGCCGCTATCCATTACTCCACCGTGTATCCTATTAGCTGCAACTTGTGGCTATACAGCAACTTTAAAAATTGAGATAATTTTCTTTAGTGTTGAGACTTTTGTAATCATTTCAACCCAAGAAAGACAATAAAAGCCACAAGGGTAAAAGGGGTTAGTGAGAGTGAAAGGAGACAATAAAAGAGGATTCAAGGGGACAAAAGATGACCATTAACATTGCATTTAATTTTTTGAAGCTCATAGTTGAAAGGAAAAGCTTCCACAAGCGAGAAGTGTGAGAGAAGAAACTATTTGCATAGAACTTACGGTTAGAACTATCAATTTCATCAGTGAAATGATGAGACCTAGCTGCCAATCTAGTACCGTGCTTAAGTTCGTGAAGTCGACATACCAACGAGAGAAGCTCATCAAAACAATTATAGTGAAAAATATTTATGGAACGGGCAAAGCTGAAACATGTTACGGCGGTGAGAAAGTGACTGAAACCGAGGTGCCAAGTTAGCACCGATAAAGTTACCGATTCTTGAAATTTTGGGTAGGATCTGTAGACATATAGTAGAAGCTTCAAACCAGACGTGGCACAAATATTCGATGCACGGACGAATGGTAGACTTTATAATCTAATTTGTGCAAGACAGAATCTGTAGAGGAAAACGTTAAGTACAGAATACTGAACTGATTTTACTAGCAACAATATAATATAATCATTCCATTTCATGTCACTAAAAATGGGTGAAAAACGATTGGTTAAAGAGAAAGAGGAAAGGACTGGTGGGTGAAAGGCCAGGGTTTCATTTTTTATATCTTCGAGCTCAAAACATGAGAGTATACGAAACAGGAATAGTAAATTCATTAAACCGCGTAAGCTGAAACATTGCCAACATATTTATAAGCGTTGTCTCTTGAAGATATAACCGATCATGGCACTTCACAACTTCCGGTCTTTTATTGTTCTGCTTCTGCAATTTCTTTTAACTCGTTAAGTATATTAGTTGCTGTTTTTCTCCGTTTCCCTTGCCTTCCATATGTCCTGATATATTAAATTCTTCAGGACCTCTGGCCTCGTTATCACATTTACACTGTGCCTTTTTTTTAAAAATTGTAAATCTATTTTTGTTAAGATTTCATGATTGATCCCATGCTTTAAACGTAGTGAATTAAAAAATAGGAATAAATCGATTACTGCGACATTTTTCCGAACCACAATACGCATCTACCTCAAATTCGATTATTTCCTGACCAATGACAATCCCTTTCTTTCCCACTTGTAATGCATTTCTGTCGTCAATATGTATTTTGTTATCTCTATGTGTAAGCTATTTTGCCGTAACGATGGCCCGACCAATGACAATCCCTTTCTTACTCCTGTTCAATGCATTGCTATAGTATAAAAGGCATACAATATAAAAGCGTTTCTTATTTACATCTATGTAATCATTTGATGTGATGATTGTGCTGACCTATTTTTGCACAAATAATTTTAATACATTTCCTTAGTAAAATAATTTAAGGCGTTTAGTATTTGCTACGTGACTATTAAAGTGAGTGAAAGTTTTTGACTTATTCATTCAGTCAATCCTACACGTGATACAGAATCCGTCAATATTTTTTCCTGCAATAAGTGAACGGATAAATGAGCCTTTTGTTTTTTTTTTTTCAATCAGTGTTAGCTTACTTTAAAATATCAACAGTTCCGGAAATAGCGAGATCCTAAGAACGTCTTTCATTCCAGTTTTCATCCTTCGTCGTCAAAGTTATGATTGACAACAATGTATATAATAAATGCGAATGTCAGTGTGTTACGGTGTTAACTTTATTCCTAGAGGCCGTAGCCCAACATATCATACCATTTTGGAATCAGGTCGACTCCGTGAGCAAATTAAAAACATTCCAAACCAGATCCGGACCCGCAATCCTGAAATTTTAGATTCCCAAGTTTTCACTACTGTGATTTTTTTTTTAGCGATTTTTGACGATGTTTTGCGACAAATTTTTTATAACTTTGAAATAAATTTGGGAATAATCGAAATTAATTGTGAAATCCATCAAAAGTCACGCATGAAATAAAAATAATTGTTTGTACGAAAAGTAAGGGCCTACATACATCAAACTGTCTTTAAATTAAGTTGCAGCAGAAGAATTATCGTTGCACTTTAAAAAGGTAAGCTTAAATATTAATGTAATACTTAAATGCAGCGATCACTTTTGAGTTCCGTAGTTTATTGTTGCCTATCAGATCTACTCATCCCTATCTATTTTGATGAAGGCCCAATCAAGAGCTTTCTGCATGAGCTCGCATAAATGAGGTCCGATAGGTCGGTTTTTAAGCTAGTAAGTAAATATGGCGCATTTTTAAACAGAAAGAGTACAGCTGTTTTTTTCCACTTCCTTCCTATCTTGGTCTTTCTTACATTCTTTCTGCATTTGAAATTTACCTAAAGATGGATGGACGTGCTCCTGGTGCAATATCTCGGAATGAGAAGTAGGTTAGCTGGGTTCAAAATCCAGAAAGGTATTAATTCATCTCCTCCCAGCTACGGATTAAATAGTAAACCTTGTATCATGAAAAATCATTATTTTCATGAAATTTGTTAATGCAATATTTATCCGCAAAAGAAGAAATTATGATTTTTACAATCCAAAATATGTTTTGGCTTAACTAAAAATAAATCAATTAATCCCTAAAGGAGGACATTACAGACTCAAAAGGGGAACTTGGACAGGTTGACAATGTGACTCGTACGTTAAAATTCAACAGCAATGGTGACAGTAGCAACACTACATATAATGACATGCCAAAAGGTATTGAATAGCAGCTTGTAATGGCAGTTGACACCACCGTACTTTGACGTCATAGATATGACTACATCTATATCAGTTGTTCCTTGACATTCACGCAGAAAGGCCTGTACATACAAATATCAGGGAGCTGTAGGAAGCTCTTGAAGTGGCAAAGACCTTCAGATCATTTTATGATTCGGTGCCAAGTTGCTGCATTTCACCCGAGATCTTACACTTTACTAAGCACCAGCCCATGATGTCAACTGTTATTATAGATTTCAGTTCCCACTCCCTTTATATATATATATATATATATATATATATATATATATATATATATATAGAGAGAGAGAGAGAGAGAGAGAGAGAGAGGGAGAGAGAGAGAGAGAAATCTGCGTATATAAATGAAGAATTAAGAATCTTCAAACGAGGATCTACAAATTTCAAAAATTTTTATTTACTTGAGTATTGTCTTTCTTTCAAATTGAAAAAATGAACTACAAAGATTCTTTGTGAACAACTTCACACAAAATGTATTGTGTATCTTTTTTTACACTACAACCGAATAAATTTCGTCAGTATAGGATAAACGGAAAATGCGTCTGTATATGTGAAGATTTATATGACAAGTTTACATTGTTTAAACTATGTGTATGAAATTCTAGCAGTCAGCCGCATGAAATAAAGGCAGGAAGTTAGTTGCTACTCTCGCTGCATGTGAGTAATTAAATGTGAGAATTTCAGTTTCGTTTGTGTAACAAATGATCGAACAAACACTTGGTCAAAGGTTCATTGAAAACTAGTTAGCAAACAAGAATTTATCATATTTATAATAATATAGCAGGCTCTGCATGAATCTAAAATTTAGATTTATTAATCTCAAGCTTATTTGCTAATATATATTTTCACAATTTTTAAATATTCCTTTTAAGAGTCTGTATTTTCTTGGGTGTCTTAGGAAGAAGCTGTCCAAAATTAATTTCCACCTTATTAATGTAAAACGAAGCGAATGAAGTTGATTCTACCCTGGATATGTGGCTTGGCGCGTCTTACTTGTAAAGATCTGAACTAAGGGAACTAAGGAATGTAGTTCATCGGAATATTTTCCATTAAAATAGCAACAGCATCGATAGGCTTGTGACTTTGCGCCTGTGGGAAAGTGGTTGTAGGGTGGAAATTAATTCACCCCCCACAAGGCTACGTAGACGCTTTTTAAAATATGCCAAGGCTGGAAAGTGAGGATGGAGCAACTCCACTCCCGATAAGGCAGCATCTTCTTCTAAGTGCCATGTCTATTCAGGACGTTGGCGATCATGGTACCCACAATTTCCTGTCTGCTGTTGCTCTTAATAAATTTTATCTTTTTTCCATCACTCCCAAAACCGGCTTCGCTATCCATTCACTTGAGCCCACTAGCTAGGTTGTGCGTTACTTTCCTTTATCTCTCTTACATTCAATCTGTCATGTGAGTATTAATTTTTCGAAGCCCACTTTCCTCATAATGTGCTCCAGAAATTTTAACTTTCTCTATCTAATGTTTAGTAGAAGAGTCTTTTTTGTTGCTATTGTCTCACATGTTTGGTTCTTGGTATTCTCAGCATCCTTCTGTAGAACAATATTTCTATTGCTTCAAGTTTCTTCTTCATCTATGAGGAGATTTTCCAGCATCCCTACCATATAGAAGGACTGATATTGCATAACAGGTCAGTACTCTTTTTCTTTGTTTCTAACAATATTTTTATGTTTCTTAATACTTTGCTTAGCTTTTGGGAGGCTTATTTTGCTACCCCAATGCGCATTCGTCCTCTGTTAATACGCTTCATAGATATCTAAATTGTGACACCATTTTGATTTTGGTATCTCTAATCTGTAAATTGAATGTTAGGCTCTTCCTTTTGATAACAACCATGCATTCAGTCTTCTTGTAATTCATGCTTAGTCCTTTCTTCTTGCTTTCCTTCACTACATTCTGTAGGAGTCCTTGTAGTTTCCGTTATATATCTGCTATCAACATAATGTCATCTGCATATCTTATATTGTTAAAACTGTGACCGCCAAAAATGAATCCTGGTCAGTGAGTTATGTGCCATACGTGATACACGCTTAAGCGATCATGACTGACGAGGCAGATTTTTCCCGCAGTAGGTTGCCATTTTTTTATGCGGTAGACCAGTTGCCATCCAAGGCTATAGAACCCGGTCTGTCCTGCTATTTACCCATAGCTGGGGGTGAAGGAGAGGACTTATACCTTTCCCAAGGTTATTATCACAAAAGTGAAAGTAATGGATTCGATTGGAATTCGAACTCGGCTCTCCAATTCCTCAATCCGAGCCGCTATCCATTCTGGTAGAATTTCTAATTCTCTCTAAATGGCCTTCTGGTTCTTCTGAAGATAAAGCACGACATGAGAAGACATCAGGTACTTTCTTGGTACAAAGAACCAACTATTTTTCCAATATATTTAGCGATGCATCGGATACATGATTTCCACTTCATCAGCTGAACTCTGTTTAGTGCGCAAGAGTTTGTCATGACAAAAGATAAGTCAGTGTCGGCTCCGTAGTGAATGATACTAGTTTGGTTAACATGTCTGTGATATATATTTTCGTCATTCACCTAGCAAATGATAGACAAATTAAGGCCTAGTTCGACGTCGCGTCGGACGGCAACAGAGTGATCAAATGGCGGACTGTTCAATTTAAAAGCAAACGTTTCGACTACCGACCTACATGCCTCATAAGGCAAATGCTGATGCCAAGTTCCAACCACAGCAAAAAGATAGGATTCTTCTTCATCTATTTGTCTGTCCTTCATTATTTCTCCTTCTCAGTTGTTTTCTTATAGTTTTGGTCTAATCGGGCAAAAAAGGGCAAAAAAAGAAAAAGAAAACAGAAAGAAGGAAAGAAAATATGAAAGACAATTACCGTATTTCACGGCACCATGGACGCACCTGCGTCAAGAATGCACCTCAATTTTGAATTTCAAAATTTTGAAAAAAGTATTATTTCGGAAATAAAAAATGGCATCAGGATAATTTGGTATTTTTATACATGAACGAATATAAAATAAAAATCATTAAAAACAAACTGGAAATAAAGAAAGAAAGAAAGAAAGAAAGAGCTAAGATTCGTATTTTTATTCGTAATCAAGCATAAGGCAAAAAATGAAACAAAAGAGGAAAGAAAGAAAGAAAGAATGAAGGAATGAATGAAAGAAAGAAAGAAAGAAAGAAAGAAAGAGATAAGATTTGTATTATTATTCGTCATCAAGCATGAAGCAAAAATATGAAACAAAAGGTGAAAGAAAGAACGAAAGAAAGAAAAACGTAAGAAAGAGCAAAGATTCGTATTCCTATTTGTAATCAGGCATAAGGCGAAAAATAGAAAACAAAAGAAAGACTCGTAAGGCAAAAAATAAAAATAAAACAAGGAAGAAAGACAAAAAAAAAAAGAATTTTCTTTTCACCTCATTTTTTATTGTTTTTTAACGAGTAGTGGGTGAGTGAAGAAGGACCCGGCGTGTTTTGGCTGTGAATGCGCAAACGACTGGAATAAAAGAATGAAGCCCATCTGGGCATTTGCCATTGAAATAGCGATAGGATAGCGAAAGGCAACGACGTGAGAAAAGAAGCAGCAGAGTGTAAATTAAACTATTGCCCACAAGACTACGTAAAGTATTTTGAACTATAAAGCTTGAAAAGCAATGACTGGGCAGCTATAGCAGAGATATGACAGCAATACTCCATTTTCGGTCTAACCTGACTCTTGTAAAGATGAAGCATGGCAGACGGACTTTATCAAGGCTGGAAAGTGATCATCGTGCAGCTCCAGACGAGATATTTACATATCCGAAAAACGATTTTTACTCATTTTACCCCAAGTAAGGCAATAAATCAAGGCACAATGGATCAATGCGTGTGAAAGAATACAATAAAAACACTATTAAGGAGAGAAGACAATAAAAGAAGAAGAATTAAAAAAAAAACAGAAGATAACGATTGACATTGCATTTATATTTTTGAACATCAAATGTGACTGAGAAGCAAGAAACCGAGATAAATTTCCACAAGCGAGAAGTGCGGGATAAAGAAATTGTTAGCATAGAACTTACATAGAACTAGCCATTTCAACTGTAAAATAATGAGACCGTGCCGCCAATCTAGTACTGCGTTTGAATTCATAAATTCTAGGTATTTATAGAAGAAAATTCATCAGAACATCAAAAGGCACAGGGAACCTATTTTCACTGCGGTGGGAAAGTGACTGAAGCCGGGTTGCCATGTCAGAACCACTATCATCGCAGATTATTCTTTGAATTTTATCAAGGATATCTAAATACATAGTAACATACACATTTTAGACTAATATATTTACAACTAGCAGGCTTCGAAGGCTCGCTATCGCTTCGCAAAGTAAGATATATTCACTACCTGAAATCTTTGAAAGAAAACCTTTAAATGAATATTTTATTCATAAACTGGCTTGTTATTGTTAAGGGAAGTTTTACAAATAGATGCCAACTTGTTGAAGGCCAAGCTGCAACTGCGGACAACTATATTGAGAGGTGCTGGCCCCGGGGAACGGCTGCCCGAGGCCGCGACCTCTCATTGCACTAGAGAGAGGGATTGGTGCACGCACCGAGGCCAGCGCAACCGACTGTTGCGGGGTCTCGGTTATTTTTGTTCCTAGCCCGGGTGTACGCGCTCGGGCTCCCCACATTAAACTGACCTTGTGTCACAACCTGACCTCGTGGGGGTTGAGTAAATACAAATTACTATAAAGTAGAGTTGGGTTCAGAATTTGTAGTAGAATTGAGCTCCATTTTCGCATTTATTCATATAGATTCCATAATATAGGGTTTACTTAATTAGCTATTATGTTTCTCTAATTCTTCAAATGTTGAATTTATAAGTAACTGTAATTTCTGTTTTCCCATCTATAAACTATATTAATTTCATCTTATAAATTGTCTCCTGTTCTATCACCCATGAAATGAAAATAATTTTTTGTACGAAAAATAAGGATCTACGTACATCAAATCGTCTTAAGAATTATCATTGAACTTTTCAAAGGTAATCTTAAACATAAATTCAATACTTAAATGCAGTGATCAATTTTGAGTTCTTCGGTTGTTTATTGATGCCTATCGCATCTACTCCTCCCTAACTATTGTGATGATGGCCATACCAAGATTTTCCACAGGAGCTAGCTTAAATACCGCCCGATAGGGCGACTTTTAAGCTAGCTGCTATTTCGGATACAAATGGAAAAGCAGAGCTACTCCCAATGAACCATGAAAGCAACGATAATGGCAAGTATAATATGTTATATATTTTTAGCCTCGCATAATGTGAAAACCCTGAATCTGAGCTCAACGAAAATCGTTCCCTGTCCCTAGGGCTTTTGAATGAGCTATGAATCATTGAAATCGGATCAGTGGGAGTAGAGGAATTGCTTGGACACACGCACGCACTAACACACACACATACTTGTACTTTATATATAAGATGAAAATACGATTTAAAAATATAAAAATATTCAGAATCAGACTTTTCAAATCAATTTATTGTTATGTCTTCATTGCATTGAATAAAGATAAGACAATCTAGAAGTATTATGTCGCTTGAAGACGACATAGTCTTGCTGAAATATGTAGTAGGCAGATAAACTAGATGTCTAACTCTCTACTTGTTTACCCCTACTGACGATTCTCGGCGTCAGTCTATATGTATTTAAACGAGTTATACATTCAACATTTGAAGAGTCAGAGAAACTTAATAGCTAATTAAGTAAACCCTAGATTATGGAATCTATATGAATAAATGCGAAATAGGAGATCAAATTTAGCAATTTAGCAATTATTGAGCATTTAGTTTTAGAGATCGTCTGAAAAAAATGTACTGAAATCCCTAATTTCCGCAGGTTTTGTCTCAAAAACTGACTTCAAAATTTTACTATTTCAAGAATAAATCCAAATAATGTTAATATCTTTTGTCTTAGATACACTGAATGGAAAATATATTCAAACCAAAAATTTTAATTATGTATAACCACAGGAAAAATATGCAGTTTTTTGGGGGTTTCTTTTGTTTTTTTTTTACTGTATTCTATAAGTAAAAATGTCTAAACTAAATTGTAAAACATTACAAAGAAGGCTACTCAAATTTGTTAGGTCATTTATTAGATCGTAATTAATAAAAACAAAAAACAGATAAAAATGCATAATACTGCTGGGCACAATTTAGAAGACAAAATGTTTTAAATTTGCATTGTTTATTGAAAATCGCACTAAAACTACTGCACTGTATAACATATATCATAATATAGCTAAATTGTTCAGTATAATTTCCATTTGAAGTAAATGAAGGTCTTATTTGATGGCAGTTGGATTTAGAAATAATGCCCTTGTACCATGCATATTGTACATATACAATTTGTGAAGCTTCAATGAATTATAAATTTTAGAAGACTGGGTGGGCTTTCACTGATCACCGCAATGAAATTGCAACGCTATTTGAACCTAAACTTAATCTTTAAATTCATTCCCTCAAAAAACGGTAACGAATTGGGAAAAGATATTTTGTGTCATTATTTATCATGTCAAATTCCAACTTTCAAACTGAATGTTATACTAGGGGTCTAAAATCTCCCTGTCCTATTGTCGTAATAGTGATTGCGACCCCTACCGGTATTTATTATCGACAGGCGCAGTCTTAACAATATAAGATACGCAGCTGAAATTGTGTTATGGCAGATACAGAAGTAAAACTACAGGACCTCCTATAAAATATCGAAATGGAAATTCGAGAAGAAAGGACAAACCATCAATTGTAAGAAAACAAAATATTTGGTTGTCAGCAAATAGAAAAGCGAACCACGAACTGGAGATGCCAAAATCAAACAAACACTGAAGGTTAAATATCTGGAAAGTGATGACGTAAAATTTGACATCGAAATCCGAAGGCTCATTGCAATAAAAAAAGAACACTTTCAAAAGCTAAACAAAGTATTAGGAAAATTTCCTTAGAAACAAAGAAAAGCGTACTGAACTACCTTTGTAATATCAATGCTCATATATGGCATTGAATGCTGGCAATTTCCTCACAGATGAAGAGGAGAAGCAACAGAAACAAATAAAAGAGTGATGAACTGGCTTTGTAACATCAATTCTCCTATATGTCAGTGAATGTTGGACAATTTATTCACAGAGAAAGAGGTGACCTCAGGCAACAGAAACTTATTTCTACAGAAGGAGGCTGATAATAGCATAGACGGATGCGGACGTTTTAAGGAAAATAGAAACAAAAAGAAAACTTATACTCAGAATCAGAAAGAAACTTAATAAGGAAGGAGTACTTGGATTATTTGACACATAGGGCATATCAAAAGTAAAAATGACACGGTAAAGCAACGCCATCTTACCTGAGGAGTTTATGTGAATGGATGATAGAACGGTAGGGATAGAAAGGATGGTAAAAAAAACAGATATTATTAAGAGCTACAAAGCATATGAAGCAGTGGAGAGCCATGACCGCCAACGTCCTGAAGGGATACTGCACAGAGAAGATCCTTATCTTGGTTGTTGTAATTACGACGTTTCGGGTGCAGTTGTCTCCGGTATTCTTGGTTATCTTCGCTGACCTTCTGGAAAGTTCGAAACTTCCATTAGCTTCAGTTGTCTAGAATCAAAGTCTTCGAGGAATGGTTCTGTATTGGAAATCAGAATGGTCGGTGACATCGCTCAGTCAAAATCAGAAAAATTACGCGTCATCGGCTTGACACGCAGCGAGTGAAAAATGACCTTGAATTTTGCGGCTGAAGTATTAATCATACAAAAAGTTCGAACGGAGAAGATGGCCAGCTAACAAATCCCTTCATCAGTCATCAAAAACTTAACAAAGCAAACGACAACCAATCCCTGCTTCGTCTCAGAGCAACCCCCGACCTCTCTCTCTCGCTCTCCCTCTGTCTGGGGAGAGGCAATAAGACTTTCTTGCGGAATGACGAACTAACAACAAAAGTATTACCGTCACCAAGCGGCATCGAACCAATATAATTACGGGGAATGAGTTGGGAGGAGTCTTTCCTTTTGTAATGCTTCTTTTCCATGGCGAGAAAGGACCAGCTTGGAGTTCTTTCTTCTTCTAAGTGCCATGTCCCGTCATGACGTTGGCGACCATGGCTCTCCACAATTTCCTGTCCTTTCTAGCTCTTAATAACTTTTCTCTTTTCGCGAACCCTCCTAAATCCTGCTCCGCCATCCGTGCACTCCAACTCGCCAAGTATGTTGTGCGTTGCTTTCCTCTGTCTCACCTTCAACGCATCCTGTGAGCATCAAATTTTCCAAACCTTTTTCCTTATTATGTGCCCCAGAATTTTCAACTGTCTCTTCCTTAAGTCTCCTTTTTGTTTCTATTTTCTCTAAAACTTCGTCGTTGTCCACATGTTCGGTCCATGCTATCCTCAGCATCCTTCTGTAGAACTACATTTCTGTTGCTTCAAGTCCCTTAATTCTCTATGAGTAGACTGTCCAGCATTCACAGCCATAAGAGGGGACTAATACGACATAACAGTCCAGGACTCTTTTCTTTGTTTCTAACTATATTTCTAACTATATTTCTTATTTCTTAATACTTTGCTCAGCTTTTGGAAGGCATCGTTTCGTATCGTATATGGTCCTGGGTATGACGATAAACTACATCTGGCAGCAAGACCTCTGATCGAGAGGTTTAGAGGAGCGTAGAACCACCTCTTAATTGCAGTTGTTTTCAGGACCAGCCTGACCCGGGGTGGTAGCACCTGTTAGGGTCTCAGCTATGGACAAATAGCGATCCCACCCCAAAAAAATTACCATGAAAGTATAAAAATACCAGCAATACATTTTACCTCAAAATACTACCCGTTTACCAACTGAAATTGTCATTAAACTTATTTGTACACTATTTACATTATTCGGACTATTGTCCTCATCATTGTCGCTATATTTATCACAACGTTTCGGCCGTTGTACGCTTCGGCCTTCTTCAGGTGGTTGGAATGTCGAACTGAACTCTTTATTTCGCTCACTAGGGTAGACTGTTCTAGACTGTTCTAGTTCCACGTGTCATGTCTAATAGATGTAAGTTATCAGTTATCTCCTGTTAATTCCCCTCTCCAAGTTCTCCACCGCCTTAACCAGGTATTGAACTCACACTCTTTGGATCCTGTCACTGGATCTAACTAAAGCTTTTATCAACTGTGACATGTGTCCTTCAAATGTATATATATGTATATATATGAATATATATGAATGTATATATGAATATATATACAATCGTAATATTAATTTCTATGGATTTCCATAGAAATTAATATTACGAATGAATATGCTTATAAAGCTCCGTAAATTTCAAAATTAGTTATTCCAAAATTCGCTTGAGGATGAAACAGAACTAGGTGCTTTAATTTAATTTAATTTCTATAATTAAATTGAAGTTTTTAGCTTTTGTTTTTGAAACATGAGAACTCTTGAGGCTCTACTTGTGTATCGAGCACTATTTTGAAAAAAATAAAAACAAAAACACTAAAGAAATTTTGGATTATTAACCTAACGGCTCTTTCCTATTTTTCTATATATTTACACACACACATATATATATATATTGACCACTAATATTATCAACATATATATATATATATATATTATTACTTAAAAGTTATGTTAGTGGATACCCATATTTGAGGAGACGCTCCGTTTATTTATTAAACTATATTTATTTATGTTCGTCTACCGACATGAATATGCGAGAAATCTTATTAAAAAAATATGCATTCTCCGGCAGGATTCGAACCTGCGTATCCCTTGACAGGAGGAACCATATTTAGATCCGGCGTGTTTTAGACCGTTTCTAGAATGGAGTGCGCCGACGACCATGCAAAGCTGAATAGTATCTTACAAACGCAAGACTTTGCTAGACTCTCAGAACATTCAGATCTTGTCAGTTTCGTATCTTTATGTAAACAAAGCAATTTCTAAAGAAGTGATGGTTTTTTTATTTATTAACACGACATATTTTATTATTTAAAGGTTATTTTTGTGGATATCTTTATTTCAGTAGATGCTTCATTTATTTATTAAACAGTATACTGGTTTATAAATAAACGGGGCTTTCTACTCATTAATATTAATCATATTACATAAATTACACACACACACACACATATATATATATATATAAATTTATATTTTCATATATATATATATATATATATATATATATATATGTATATATAAAATTCTCGGATGGTCCGACACAAGTCTTCACTACTTGAAACAAATCATTGTGTTGGTTTGATAACTCCATCTAATTAGTTCCACACATATCCGGCTACTGCGAAAAACTCTACGAAGCAACATCAACTTCATCTTGGCACTTGGAATGTACGAACTCTCCAGGACAACAACTCAGCATCAGAAAAAAAAACAGCTCTGGTTTCATTGGAGCTAAAGAAGTACAAAATTGATATAGCTGCACTGAGAAGTAAGCATCAGTCGACTGCATGAAACGAGAAAGCAAAATAAGACATCTAACAATGTTCCTGCTGCACTTGGATACAATATATTCTCCTGTACTGTTTGTGGTCTTTTGTGCAATTCTCGAGCTGCTCTCAAAAGTCATGCCTACCATAGGCATGTTGATAATTAGTTCGTGGTCGTCGGAACCTCATACATCGAACTCGATGGGAGAGTCCGTCATATATATATATATATGACAGATTGATAGTATAATTTTGATCTAAAATTTTCATTGCATATTGCATATAATTGATATATATATATATATATGACAGATTGATAGTATAATTTTGATCTAAAATTTTCATTGCATATTGTTCCATCTCTACGACGAATATCAATCACTGAATTAAACGCTTACATTATTTACATTGTTCGGATTGTTGTCCTTATCTTTATTGTCATATTTACGACGTTTCGGTCGTTGTACACTCCGGCCTTCTTCAGGTGATATACGTTGGAATTTCGAACCGAATACTTTATTTGTCCATCGGGGTAGATTGTTCTAGTTCCACGTGCCATGCCTCTTCTGGATATCTCAGTTTTAGTTATTTCCCTTTAGTAGCACAACTCTCCAAGATTTTGTTCACCTCTGAAACTGAGATATCCAGAAAAGGCATGGCATGTGGAACTAGAACAATTTGCCCCATTTATGGACGAAATAAAGAGTTCAGTTCGAAATACCAACGTATATCATCTGAAGAAGGCCGGAGCGTACAACGGCCGAAACGCCGTGAATATGACAATAAAGATGTGGACAACAGTCCGATCAATGTAAATAGTGTAAATAGTTACAATACCTCATCTTAGAAATATAGACAGATAGATTAAGTGCCTTGGCGAGGAATAACGAGATTATGTTAAAAATATATTGTGTAAACCAAATCAAATAGTCTGAAGCATTGTGGGAAGAGCATAAATAGCAAAAAAAGTGTTCAATTATCTGAAAATGTCTTGGAATATCACTACTATATTCAGTCACTTATTCTTCTGACTTATTCTTTTATTCGCATTCTGTTGAGTAATCATCATTTTCTTATTCTCTTCACATTCACAATTTTTGCTGTTCTTGTTTTCTTTACTTATTCTTTTATTTTCATATTCTCTTCTGTTGACTAATATCTTATTCTATAGACATTCCCTTATTCTCCTGACATTCTCTTATACCTTAGACATTCCCTTATTCTCTTGAACTCCTCTTATTCTCTAGACATTCTCAGCATCCAGAGTAAGTCGAGAGTGATTAGAGAATACTTACTCTCATTTTATTCTCTTGATATTTTCTTATTCTACTGACATTTATTCTATTATTCTTTTATACTCTTGTATATGTTCTTGACTTATTCTCATATTATTCTCTTGATGTTTATTCTCGACTTATTCTCTTGATTTACTTTCATTCTCTTATTCTCTTTACATTCTCTTATTCATTCTCTTATTTTGTTGACATTCTCTTCACACAATTTGTCAGCAGGCGATTAGTCAAAATGAAGACAGAGTGCGTTCTTTGTCAACGCAGCTCATTAAGTTATTTGCTGAGAAACGCGTGACGTTGCTGCTTTCTGACTAAATAAGCGTTATGATTTTTTTCCTGTGGTTTTCATGCCAACTATCAAGTTACATTTCAATAGGTATCACGAGAAAACGGTTTAGAACGTTTGAAAAAATCGTGAAATTCGAAAGTTACAGGCTTTTCTCTTTTTTCTTCTTTTTCAACTGTCAGCGATCTTAAATTAATTTAGAATCTTTCCAACCACCCGTTTGGAGAGTTTAAAATTGAATAGAGACGCTAAAATCAAGTTTGAGTGTTTTCTAAACGGATTTTGCAAAGGATGTTTCCTCGGAAATTCACTTTTGAAAACGCTTGCTTTTCCAACACGTGTTATTATCGTTATCTCTCGGATAAAATGTAATATGGTGGCAAAAATATTGTTGCTTCGAATATGTGTTAAGAAAGGTTGGCTATAAGAGGTTCTCTAATCACTCTCGACTTACTCTGGATGCTGAGAATGTCTAGAGAATAAGAGAAGTTCAAGAGAATAAGGGAATGTCTAAGGTATAAGAGAATGTCAGGAGAATAAGGGAATGTCTATAGAATAAGAGAATGTCAAGAGAATAAGATATTAGTCAACAGAATAAATCAAGAGAATATGAAAATAAAAGAATAAGTGAAGAAAACAAGAACAGCAAAAATTGTGAACGTGAAGAGAATAAGAAAATGATGATTACTCAACAGAATGCGAATAAAAGAATAAGTCAGAAGAATAAGTGACTGAATATAGTCAAGATTTTGGAATAACTAATTTTGAAATTTACGGAGCTTTATAAGCATATTCATTCGTAATATTAATTTCTATGGAAATCCATAGAAATTAATATTACGATTGTATATATATTCATGAAAAGTGGTCCTCTCATCTGCAATCTTCCATTGACGTTGGTTCTTTTTTCAATCAATTGCACTACCTTTGCCTTGTTCCAGAATGACCTATATGACTATATGGAGTTCCCACTGTGACACATTGTTTAGCTAATTAGTCATGATTCAATTTACGCGTTTTGAGTGTTGTATTCTAATTGACCTCTCTACTACTACTGCCTTGTGTCATTCTAAGCTAAATTTAATGAACAAAAGAAACATTTCGTTAGTATTAAATTTATGAAAGCCTCGACATTAAGCTTCTTCTTAGCTAAATATTCTGTGAAATGGCAGCATTTTGTTAGCTATAAATAGAAAGGTGTGTAAGACAATGAAATGTCTTCTCAGCAGATTTATACAACCATTGCAGTGAAGCCATTCTGATAGGGTTAGAAGTTCTATCAGAATTTACTATCGGAGGCCACAAACTTCACAACATTAGATGTGCAAATGATACAGTCTGATAGCAAACAAGGAAAGTAATCTAGTCCCTCCCCCATAAATAGTAAAGGAAAGCGAGAAGAAAGGATTAATCATCAATTGTAAGAAGATAAAATGTATGGCTGTCAGCAAAAAGAACATCCCAAGATGCAAACAAGGAATTGGAGACATCAAAGTCAAGCAAATGCAAAAATGTAAATATCTAGAAAGTGTTTTAAGAGAAACGCGAAATTGGATGAGCGAACGATGCTTTCAAAAAGTTAAGCAAAATATTAAGAAACAGGAAAATCTTGTGAGAAACAAAGGAAAGAGTACTGGACTGTTATGTAGTATCGGTTCTCCTGTAAGGTAGTGAATCCTATAGAGACTTGGAGCCACAGAAATGTGGTTCTACAGAAGGATGCTGAGAATTCCATGGACTGAACACGTGAGCAACGACGATGTTTTATGGAAAATGCAAACAAAAAAAAAACACTTATACCTAGAATCAGAAAAAAAAAAGTTGAGATTTCTATTATGAGGAAAGAGGGGTTAGAAAATTTAACACTCAAAGGATATAGTGAAGGCAAGAGGATTATAAGAAAAGAAGACTTAGAAAATTCAACACTCTCGGTGCATATTGAAGACAAGAGACACTTAGGAAAGCGGCGAATAACCTATCTAACGAGGTTTTATAAATGGTTGGCAGAACAGGGAATAGGAGATGGCAAAAAGACATTGCAAAAGCTACAATGAACAGGAAGTGGTTGAGAAGAAGAATCACTCAAGTCTTGAAGAGACACGGCACATAAAAGAAACATTGTGTAAAAATCATGATGCTATTTAGAAGCTCTTAATTCTTTCAAATGGAAACGGGGTTGTTTGAAACAAATTTTCTCGACGTAGAAATCAATTTGGAGGCGCTCTGTAGTAATGGATAGTGGCTCGGATTTAGGAATCGGAAAGCCGGATTCGAATTCCAGCCGAGTTTGAATCCATATCTTCTCCCCCTAACTATGGGTAAATATGAGGACAGAAGGGTCCTATAGTGCGGCAACCGGTCTAGGAGAAGGACAACTCCGAATTCAATAAACCATATGTAGCCATGGCGAAACGCATACTATTCAGTTAATGAAAAGATCGTGTACGTTACAATGACCCTAGGATCCTGACTGCGGTGTGTGTGTGTCTACACGAATGTCTCTTTACTATATGCGTCTAAAAGAAAGAAAAATATCGATCACAAAGAAATCGGCGCTATTTCATTTGTTCTTCTCATGAAAAATGGTTGAGGTTTTCGCATGAAGATTTTATTCGTTTTTAAATTAATGGATGTTTAGCGATAACTTCTGCCTTCTCCACTGTGGGGCGGCCATTTGTTTTTTGTTTTCTTCGCAGTTCTTATAGTTGTTGCTAAACACGTATATAAAAAAAAGTAGGCCAATACTCAATAATATTAACTATGAACACGGCCACAACGTGCTGAACTTGTTTGGATTAAAAAATAATAATTTGTGTCATTATAGATACAGATATATCAAAATGTACATATTCAGTTAAAAATAAATAAAATAAATTCTCCTTGATAATGGCTAACAGAATAACTGAAAGCGCACGCAAAGATAGGACATTTTAACAGTTTTTACACACTTTATGTCCAGGAAAGAAACCACTTCTACGGAAGTAAGAAATATTGAATAAAAAGCTTAATTGCTGTACCTCGTCAGTAATCTTTAATGAAACATGCATAAAAGAGGGATTGCTGCCAAAATACACAATTTTATATATGTGTGTGTGTGTGTGTGTGTGTGTGTGTGTGTGTGTGTGTTTGTGTTTGTGCCCGTACGTGTGATTATGTGAATGAAACGCATGTGGCATTTTGTTTATATATATATATATATATATATATATATATATATATATATATATATATATATATATATATATATATATATATATATATATATGTATACATACATGGTAAGTAATAAGCTCATTAGCAACACGTTCAAGCCCCCATTTCTCCAAAAGACTATGAGCTTCATTAAGGGAAAGATTCGGTAATTTTTACTGACCTTTTTCTCTCCCAGAGATCGATCGATTGATTTATTGATTTGTTTTTGTTTTTTTTTTTACTGGGGGAAAGTGGTGGAGAAGTTTCGGCAAAAATTTCGATTAAATTTTCCATTCTTTGCTATTCAATTTTATTTGC
This sequence comes from Acanthosepion esculentum, assembly GCA_964036315.1. NCBI lineage: Eukaryota > Metazoa > Mollusca > Cephalopoda > Sepiida > Sepiidae > Acanthosepion > Acanthosepion esculentum. The sequence continues at coordinate 80,158,463 of OZ038495.1, forward strand.
CACGCACAATTGTATTCAGTGTGTCTTTTAAAGATAATTAACATCTTGCCTCTCCCTTAAGTGGGAAGATGAGTGGAGCATCTGGTCCCTTGTTAAAGGAGGGCATAAAATTGCACACGGATGACGGTAGGATGGATCGGGGGTGGTTAACAGCTTCGGCTGATCGCGATGATAATTGGGCCTGCTTTAATTCTCGTCGTCTTTGCCAAGATCCGGAGAATCCACGAGGCCGTCTACCATTCACCAGGCTTCATCCACGGATCAATTTTAACTCCAAAATATCGATTCATGCTGCTCATATTTCTAAAATTGCTTTGTCTTCGCCGAGCTCTTTTATTACGTACATGATTTCCATTTATTTGTATTTTTACATATTTCATCGTGGACACACAGACGCGCGCAAGCACACATAAACTCTCACACACACACACATAGACAGATAGATAGCTATATATATGGCCTGACGAATGCGTTTAGCATGAAACAGACTGTTATCTCTGAGTTTTGACTTCAGTGTCAATTTTATATTTGCATACACTCTGTTGAGCACTTTAATCCATAAATATAGCGTACGTTAAAACTATATTTTATAATTATATATATATAATCCTAGAGAGTGCCGCAATCGACCAATACCCAAATATTAATCTACGCCCAGGTTTTTTCCCTATTTCACCTTTTCTAACAAAATTACTGCTCGCACAAACAAATGTACACAAAAACATATAAAAATCAAAAGAAAATGGTTGAATCCATCAACAAAGATTAATGAAATATTCTCCACACGTGACATTAACTGACGTCATTTTCAGTTAAAAATACGAAAATAGCGTTTCCTACATTCCCGTTGCTAAGAACACTCTGTTTTTATTAATTTTCTTTGTTTGATTAAAATCATTTCGTTACTTGCTTTGAAAAAGTCCGCATTAGGACGAAACGCGTCAGCAATTACTGTTTTCTTATTGTCATTTATTTACATATATATATATATATATATATATATATATATATATATATATATATATATATATTATAATTATTTTCTTTTTAAAATTATGATTCCATCGTGATACAGAAAATCACCATGTTTCAAAACTCAAGGTAAATTTATAAATTTACTTTCAGTTTTGAAACATGGTAATGTTATGTATCGCGATGGAATCATAATTTTAAAAAGAAAATAATTATATTTTGCTCTATTGTTTGCATCGAGCACTGTTATTTTTTAAATAAAAATAACCGCTAAGAACACCGGATTATAAATCTTACTGTTCTTTCTTATTATTTTAATATATACATATATTGTCATCCACAGACAGACTGTTTGGCTGTATCACAGCTCATCAGTGCGGCTAGACGTCCGGTTGCCTCTAGCTAGGATCGAAACCCGACTGAATTGGCGTCAGTCGGGGGGGGGGGTTCTACCACTAAGCCATTGGCGCAAGGGAGGGATAAAGGTGAATTTAAGCGTATTTATTTTTAGATAAACACATAGTGACTGAGAGAACTCGATTCGGTTTACCGAAGAGTTATATATATATATATATATATATATATATATATATATATATATATATATGATGGACTCTCCCGTCGAACTCGACGTATGAGGGTCAGACAGATCAGGTCCCAGAAACTGAAAGCCCGACACCGACACATGAGATTTGATTATAGTGGTGAAGGCTTTGTGCAGGGCCATCCACACTTTTTGGAGTGACGAATACAGGGACCTGGTGCAACGGATGCCACAAGGTCCCCAAACGACCCTCCGCAGGTTTTGAATTCAGAGTTGTCCTTCTCCTAGACCAGTTGCCATCCAAGGCTATAGAACCCAGTCTATATATATATATATATATATATATATATATATATATATATATATATATATATATATTAATACAAATATAACTCACTCAGCTAATGGATGTTATATTTAGCGCCCCGTTTCTATAGTTTCATAGGCAGACCTGTCCGTCCACTCGTGGTCAGGAGGTTTCAGCAACTGAATGCAAATTTTCTCATTTTTATTATTTTTATAATACGTAAAAAAAATTCTTGCACTATTTATTGGTGTTAGGTTGACTTTTTTATTTTTGTGTGTGCGAGGGTCTGTGTGTACACGTGTGCGTGTGTGTATGTGCGTATGTGTCGAACGTTGTGCATATTTCTCCTTATACTTTCTCCTCCTTCTTTTTCTCTCTTTTGGTTCTGAGCGTCATATATATATATATATATATATATATATATATATATATATATATATAGAGAGAGAGAGAGAGAGAGAGAGAGAGAGAGAGAGAGAGTGAGAGTGAGAGAGAGAGAGAAAGAAAGAGAGAGAGGGGGAGAGTGAGGTTGTGATGGATAAATTGTCGTCTGAATTACGCAAAAGTGAAATTAACGCTGACATCTCATTTTAACAGCAGCCACCCTCTTGACCCAGCGCAGCACTACCTCCTGGAGGCACTTGATGCAAGTTTCCGAGGCCCCCACCAACAAATTCGGAAGTTTTTTTTCTATTCAGAACGATTAGAGTGAGTTTTCCTCGCTGTCGTAACTTCGTAATCACCATTAGACTCATCCAACTCTTTCCGAATCCTGACAACCAAACACTCTGAAATGCCGTGATCTCTACTTGTGAGAACAATTTTTTTATATCTCTTTAAGGCATGGGCTACTAGAGATCCCTTCAATGAGTCTATCAGAACCTTTCCCAATCAAACCGAGGCTCAAAGAATTACTGGAATTTCTTCATGTGCTACATTTTTTAGATTTCCACTTCTACATCTTTGCATTTTGATAATTTCTTTTTAAGATCTTCAAAGATGCATTACATATAAATCTTTGTCTGTCATTGGTCAAGTAGACTTTATGTACATCTGACTTGTCAAGCAGCATTCGCGCGCAAAATTCATGTGTGTATATCTATCATAATTCTAGTTTTTGTTGTGTTGGATTCGGTTGATAATGTGTATTCGTATGTGTGTATGTCCTTGTGTGTGTCTGTGTGTGTGTCGGTGTGTATGTTTAGTATACATTTTTATTTAGTTCAATTGACTTTATTATCCCATATATATATATATATATATATATATATATATATATATATATATATATATTTACAGATAGAATTTTTATTAACAGATATCATGTACTAACAGATATTATATATCTGCCTTAAAATTCATTTTCAAACTATAACCTTCTGATGATAAGTGAAGTTGCTTCTGGTTCAATAATTATTGCTCGAAATAATAATTGAGTATTTTATTGGCAGAGATTCTTTTAGTATTTCTATACGTTGTTATATAATTTTACTTATATCAATAGGTGTAATGACTATTATATATATTTACTAAGTCGGCGTATTCTACCTCAACGCCAGTGGTGTGAAGTAATCATTCTGGATCTAACTCTATACACTTGCGAATTGGACCGAGACAACCACTGTGCTATGGTAGTAGTTTTTATAGATGTATTTTATAAATACATTGTTTTTTATTGATTGATTTGTTTTTTTTAAAGCTGGTTAACGTTTTGCAGGTTATTTAAAGCCAGAAAATATTCTTGGAATGTAAGAATGTTTTGAAAATATTAATGATTTTTGCAGATACAAATTCTACTTTTTCACCCATATCAGGGAGATGGAGAAGTTGGATCCATGCCTTTCTCAAGTATATTTGCACCTAAGTGAACATAACGAATGCGACTGGAATTCGAACTTTGCTCTCCGATTTCCAATTCCGAGCCCTTATCTAATACACTACTCGTACATTCAAGCTTACAACACTTGGTATTCCAAAATGGTCACCGATCTAGGTACTGACCAGGCTTGACGTCGCTTAACTTTGGTAATCGTACGACCATATGGTGATATGGCTGTAAGTCTTAGTACACTGGCATGTAAGGTTATTTACTTAGTTTAGTCCAGTGTGACACTCACAGATAATCCATCTCGCTAATCACTGTAATCAGTTAAGTGTCATACGCGACACACGCTTGGCCGATTATGCCTCTCCACAACTCCCTCGCCTAAATAACTGTTGACTCTTTCAGTTAAGTGCCATACGGGATACACGCTTGTGTTATCATGTGTCTTTCGATACATGACTGACTACGTAAAAGATTTTTTTCCCGTAGGGGGGGGGCTATTTCTTTCTTCTGTAGTCTGGTTGCTAAGCAAGGCTAAAGAATCTAATCTGTCCTGCTATTCAACCTACAGTTTGGGCGAGAAGAGATGGATTCATACCTTTCCCGAAGGTATTTGTGAGTAAATTAATATAACGAACTCAACTGGAATGCAGGTTTCTTTAATATACGTACGTGTGGATTGCAATGTGATCAGATATGTTAGTAATATATTTATAGTCAAATATTTTTATTGGTTATTATCAATCGTAAGAAGAGCGAATGTGTGGTTGTCAGCAATAGGAATACTCCAAGATGCGTGCTACAAATTAGAGAAGGTAAAATCAAAGATATGCAGAAGTTCAAATATATGCGAAGTGTTTTAAAACAAGAAGAAAACTGTGGAAAAATCAGAAGGAATAGTAAAATATATCAGGTCATCCCATAAGTTCTGTCCGAATTTTGAATAAAGAAAACAAGTGACCAAATGTTACATTTAATTACAGATTCAATCAACAATGTATTTCCCCTGATTATCTATGACTTCCTTCCATCTATTAACAAGCTTACTAATTCCATTACTGTAAAATTCTTTTGGCTTTGATTCGAAGAACTCACAAATGTCCGTTTTAACCTCTTCCTGTGTTACAAAAGCTGTTTCTTCCAAATGATTCTGTAAGCTACGAAACAAATGGTAGTCTGAAGGAGCAAGGTCGGGAGAATCAGGTGGATGAGGAAATTTCTCCCAACCAAGTTCTTCGATCTTTTGTGACGTGATTCTTGCTGTGTGTGGTCGCGCATTGTCCTGATGAAACATCACCCGTTTTCGATTCACTAGAGCTGGTCTTTTTTTCCTCAAAGCTTGGTTCAAACGCTCTAATTGCTGACAGTATATTTGAGCATTAATTGTTGCATTAGGTGGTAAGAAATCAAAGTGGATTATTCCTTGGCAATCCCACCAGATTGAAAGAAGAACCTTTTGCCCATGAAGTTCCCTTATCGGCTGTGGCTGGTGTCTTTCTCCTTTACCAAGCCACTGTCTACGACGCTTAACATTTCGATAAAAGATCCATTTTTTGTCGCCAGTCACAAGTCTATCCAAAAAAGGTGAAACAAGTTGGCAAGAATGGAGAGAAGAGCAGATATCAACTCGGGATTTCAGGTTGTTTTCAGACAATTCATGAGGCACCCATTTTCCACGTTTAGGAACTTTTCCAAGTTGTTGAAGATGACGATGAACTGTTGTATGCTTTGAACTGAGAACCACTGCCAATTCCTCAACTGATAAAGCAGGATTTTCTTCAAGGGCTGCTTCAAGAAGCTTTTCATCAAACTCAACTGGACGTCCGGTTCGATCTTCATCTTCAAGGGTGAAATCTCCACCTCTGAATTTTGCAAACCATCTTCTGCAAGTTCTTTCATTCACACATTCCTCTACATAAACTGAGTGAATGTTTCTAGCCGCTTCGGCTGCTCAGTTTCCTTTCTTGAACTCATAAAGCATTATGTGCCTCAAATGATTCTTGGGTACTTCCATGTTAGCAGGGTTTTAATCAAACAAAATTTAATTTTATTGTTCTCTGAAATAAAATTTGATCAGTTTAAATGCATCTAAACAAAAATAATGTTCAGCTCCATTAGACATTACAAAATACTCTTTAAATTTCGTTCATTTTAACAAAAAGTTAAAATTCGGACAGAACTTATGGGATGACCTAATACATTACAAAATTATTAAGCAGAAAAAACAAGAGTGTTGAACTAAATAAATAAATAAAATATCAATGTTCCTATATAACAGTCAATGCTGGAAAATTTCGCCACAGATGAAGAGGCGAACTGAACCCAGATGTGATTCTATAGAAGGATAATAAGAATACCATGGACCGTACATTTGAGTAACTAGTAAGTTTGAATAGAAATTGAAAGGTAAAGGACACAAACTAAGAATGAAAAAAAAAACGCAGCTGAAAATTCTAGGACACTTAATGAAAAAAGAAGGATTAGTTTCATTTTTCGTTTTTTTTACGTCTTATCAACCCTTTGTCTTTTTTACGTCTTATCAACCCTTTGTGTTTTTTACGGCTTATCAACCCTTCTTTTATCAACCCTTTAAAGCCAAAATATTTTGGATTACATTTTTGAGAGTAACAATAATTTTTCTTGATACAAGTCCTACTATTTAACCCATAGCTTGGGGAGGAGGTGGTCATCCCTCTTTGATCATTGTGGAATGTCGCTACAGAACCAAACACAAAAAAATATTACAAATAGCAGAAACTATATTACTTGAGAACTTCCAACAGCAGCAAAAACTAAAATGGATAGCATATGTAACTCGGATAGAAAATAATAATATTTTTGCAGAAGGCCCTTGGGCCACCCGAGATAGAGAGTTACTTTAAGGGGTAGTTTATACGGATAGGAGAGAAATATGACGGCTAACTTTAGACTTGAACAGGTTAAGATTGTATTAATCGGGGAAACATCCTCTTGGGAGTCTGTTTCACAGGACAGTGGTTCGCGGGAAGAAGCTGTTCCGAGTCGAACTTCTCACCGGTGGAATACGGAGGGGTGGTTTGCTACTATGTAATGGCGGGTCCTAACCGTGAAGGTTAGACCTGTCGGAAACAAGGAATGTAGTTCGTCCGAGCACTTTCGATTGTAGCAATGATAGAGTGATCAGAGGTTCAACACATCTCGTCTGTGAGATAGAGATTGGAGGGTGGAAAATAGTTGCAAGTAGTCGAAGACACTTTTGAACTCTATCAAAACTGGAAAATAAGGACTGGGCACCTCCTGCACAAATATGGCAACAGTAATCCATACTGGACTTTAGAAAGCTGTTTTCCTTTGAGAAAGATTTCATAAATTTCAAACGAAAGCAATATTGGCTGCTAGGTCAGTGAATGCCAAATGTTTCCTTAGAGGGAAACGGCTTATAATTCGATTACCACAACAGCTCTGTTTTGCATTTTAGAGAGTTATTCTGCCATTCATTTTACTCAAACCCGTCAAGCAAATTACAGCAAAGTTTTTTCCTAATTCTCGTGCTTCTAATGCACCCGGTGAGTGTTAAGTTGTTTACTCCAACAAAAAGGTAAAATTAAAAAAGTTGCACTCGTAATATGTAGTAAATGATGCCTTGAAAATCAGCATTTGAAATCATGGCTTACCACGTAAACTCGAATGCCGACCAATAGCGTCAATGGGAAATGCTTAATAATTGCAACGATAAAACAGGCCATGAGTATGTTCGTGCGAGTGTATATGTAAACACAAATCAGTGCGTGTGTATTTTTGTTATAGATGTGTGTGTACGTGTGTGTCTGTGTGTGTGCCTGCGAAGGAAAGAAAGTTGAAAAAAGCTCTCGTTTTTGTTTTTAATTTATTTTATTATTATTATTATTATTATTATTATTATTATTATTATTATATTTTTTATTTATTTATTTTTATTGTATTTTTTTTTTTTTTTTTTTTTTGCAGATTACCCGTTTGCTAGTGAAAATGGCTTCTAGAGCCGAATGAAAAGGCCGAGAGAAAATGAGTGTCGAATTCTGATTTGAAAGTTCTCTTGCTCGGGGAAGAGTAGGCTGGTAGGCCGAGGAAGAGGAAATGGTGTCGATCAGCGGACATTTCTCGGAACAAATTACTCAATAAAGCTGGTACTTTCAGCACTGATGGCGTCGACAGCGAAGAAGATGACGGCATCGGTGGAGTTGACGCCAACCCAAATGATTCTGATTACGATGATGGAAGAAACGGGATGTTGGTGTCGGGGAGGAAGGCACGTTAGTGTAAGGAGGGGCTGAGGAGAGTGGACCACGGTTGAGAGATGGAAAAACTTGCTTAAGGATAGTGATGAAGAGCAATGAACGCGAGAGAGATGATGGCATTAGCCACGAATACCGCCGACTCCATCCCGATTCTGTCTTTTTTCAACATATTGTTCGTTTTCCCTTCTTTACATGTTTTTTTCCCATTAATATTCTTCTTTCATTCAGGCTTTCTTTCTTTCCTTCTCTCTTTCTTTCTTTCATTCTTTCTTTCTTTCTTTCTTTCCTTCTCTCTTTCTTTCTTTCATTCTTTCTTTCTTTCTTTCTTTCTTTCTTTCTTTCTTTCTTAATGTTTTTGTTTTTAACTCCTGCATTTCTTTTTCTTCTTTTTATGTATTTTAATGACTTTCATTGATTCCTCTTATTTAAGTTTTCTTTCATTCTTTCTTTCTTTTTCTTTCTTTCTTTCTTTCTTTCTTTCATTCATTCATTTTTCTTTCATTCATTCGTTCTTTCTTTCTTTTTTCTTTCATTCATTCATTCATTCATTCTTTCTTTCTTTCTATCTTTAAATATATGTTTGCGATTCCTATTCTTTAAGACATTTTCTTTCTTTTCTTTTTCTTCTGTTCTTTTTTCCTTCTTTCTTTCTTTCTTTCTTTCATTCTTCTTTTTTTATTTCTTTGTTTTTCTTTCGTTACTTTTTTGTTTGTTCGTTCGTTTGTTTGTTTGTTTTTTCTTTCTTTCTATATCTGTTTTCGATTTCTCTTCTTTAGGACATTTTCTCTCTCTCTTTTTCTTTCTTTTCTTTTTGTCCTTTAAAGTTTCTTTATCAGCCCGACCCCCTTTTTTTACGTTTGTTTTCTTTCTTTCTTTCTTTCTTTCTTTCTTTCTTTCTTTCTTTATGCTTCTCTTTTTCTTTTTGTTTCTTAAATTTCTTTTTACGTCTGAATTTCTTCGATTTTTCGGACTTTCTTTCTTTCTTTCTTTCTTTCTTTCTGTCTTTCTTTCTTTGCAATATATGCCTTTATTTCGTTTCCATTCTTTTCTACGTCCTTTTTCTTTCTTTCTTTCTTTCCTTCTTTTGCCACGACTTCCCTCTTTTAAAGTTCCCATTAATCCCGATGTTTTCCAGTTCCTTTTTTTTTTTTTTGAAGAGGTGGGGCAATGCAATTTAACTTACAGTATTTTTTCCACAAACTAGCTTTTATAAACGTGCATGTTCATATATATATATATATATATATATATATATATATATATATATTCCTTTTCTGTTATTATCTTAAATACCTCTAAGAATTTTAAAATTTCCTCCCTCCCAGATTTTGTTTTTTTTACTTCTATTTCTTATTGTATCTTCATCTTAGCATTATTATTTTTCTTCCTCTCTTTCTGTTCACATTTCTTTCTTTCTTTCTTTTTTCTTTCTTTCTTTCTTTCTTTCTTTCTCTTTCTGTCGAAAGAAAGCAAGAAGGCTGTCGCATTTTCATTTCTCTTACTTTTTCCAAGCACTTTCTCGCTCTCCCATATCAACCACTCCCTATCCAGCATTCTGTCTTTTTCTTTCTCCCTCTCTCTTTCTCTCGTTCTCTCTCTCAAACTATCTTTTGCAGCATCTGCCTTGGCAGTTCCTATAATCACCAACACCCCCCACTTACACCCAAAGTATTAAGCCTGTAATATTCGTTAATTAGATGATTATCAATTCAATAAGTAAAGATGTTACACCCTTATTTTGATCAAATTAACATTACAGGCTTGTTGGGGATGACAAGCTGTGTAATTATACTCCTCTGCTGCTGCTACAACCATTCCACTAATGAACATGCGGTGACGAAGGCGATGGAGGAGCTGGTGGTGGCTAGAATGGTGCGAGGAAGGCCGAACAGAGAGTTGACGAACACGCAGTCGCTGATTACACTCTATCTCGATGCATAGTCATTTTCACGCGCGCCCGTATACAAACTTGTATCAATAAACACCATAACGAAAGCCGAGGGTATAGAACTGAACAATGCCACTTCAGACAAGAAATGCTGTTTTTACAGCTCATATCTCAGATTTAAACAATATACGATCTTTTTCTTGAAAAAAAAAAGTGTGCTCAACTACTACGTAATATCAATCCTTCAATATGTTAGCGAATATCGGACAATTTCCTCATAGACGTAGAGGAAACTTAGGACAACAGAGATACGATTCTACAGGAGGATGTTGAGAATGCTTTACACTGAAGATATAAGCAACGAGGAAATTGATGGAAACAAAAAAAGGACAATTATATTTGCAACCACAAAAGAACAGTTAAAATTTCTTGAACAGTCGAAAATCTTGAACACATAATGTGGAAAGAGGGCTTGGACAATTTGGCACTCACAGCAAAATAGGGGCAGAGAGAAACATTGTGTAACCAACTTAACCAGCCCGTGTAAATGGATGACAGAACAAGGAGTTGATGGAATAGTCAAAAGACAAAACTTATATAGGATTGGAAGTTGTGGAGAGCTACCAGAAAAAGGAAAATATTTATCTAATCAATTCACCCAAGCAAGACAATATTGCAACTAAGATGCAAGGGGCTACTGGGGATGAAAGAGAAAGAAAACACTTTAGAAGAGACCGGGAATCCAATCCTAATCAAGAAACAAGGGATAAGCCTCTACTCCTGTTCAAAAGACCAAGGAGGGGTGTAAATAAAAAGTAATGCATATAAGGTTAATGCAACAACATCTTTTACACAAGATAAAAACATCTTAGAAGTGCACGTGTAATGAGCATAAATTCTCTATTGTCTGTGCAATCAGTCAAATGTTGTTCACAAACAGTAGTAAATATTTATAAATAAATAAAATCGATTCGGCATAAACTTAGAAAAAGGCATCTTAGAAAAGAAAACATCTTAAGAAAAAAACCATCTTAAAAATGGCATCTTAGAGAAAGGCATCTCGGTTAATGTTCAAACAATTGTCTTTCTCTTTTTGCTATTAGATTCAGACAATAAAAATGGAATACGTTCTCGGTAATTGCTCCGATGAGCTGCGTTCCCTGGTTCCCAGGCTTCATGAATTCAAGCGATCTACGAGGCTGGCATCCCGCTCCCACCCTTTCACTGTTGAAACTGTTAAATGTAGACGTCTCTTCTACTCCAATAGCTTCATATCTCGCACCTCTCGCCTGTGGAACTCCCTTCCTTATCCCTGTTTCCCTGACAACTATAATCTCCAACTATTCAAATGTAACGTCAATCAACATCTCCAGTTGCCTTGATCTATCCACTATTCTTCTCCACATCCTTTCCTCTTTCACTCCTATCTGCTCTCGCTCCAAATCTTCTGTAACCCCTTGCCTTGATCTATCCACTATCCTTCTCCACATCCTTTCCTCATTCATTCATATCTGCTCTCGCTCCAAATCTTCTGTAACCCCTTGCCTTGATCTATCCACTATCCATCTCCCCATCCTTTCCTCTTTCATTCATATCTGCTCTCGCTCCAAATCTTCTGTAACCCCTTGCCTTGATCTATCCACTATCCTTCTCCACATCCTTTCCTCTTTCACTCCTATCTGCTCTCGCTCCAAATCTTCTGTAACCCCTTGCCTTGATCTATCCACTATCCTTCTCCACATCCTTTCCTCTTTCACTCCTATCTGCTCTCGCTCCAAATTTTCTGTAACCCCTTGCCTTGATCTATCCACTATCCATCTCCACATCCTTTCCTCTTTCATTCATATCTGCTCTCGCTCCAAATCTTCTGTAACCCCTTGCCTTGATCTATCCACTATCCTTCTCCACATCCTTTCCTCTTTCACTCCTATCTGCTCTCGCTCCAAATCTTCTGTAACCCCTTGCCTTGATCTATCCACTATCCTTCTCCACATCCTTTCCTCTTTCACTCCTATCTGCTCTCGCTCCAAATTTTCTGTAACCCCTTGCCTTGATCTATCCACTATCCATCTCCACATCCTTTCCTCTTTCATTCATATCTGCTCTCGCTCCAAATCTTCTGTAACCCCTTGCCTTGATCTATTCACTATCCTTCTCCACATCCTTTCCTCTTTCACTCCTATCTGCTCTCGCTCCAAATCTTCTGTAACCCCTTGCCTTGATCTATCCACTATCCTTCTCCACATCCTTTCCTCTTTCACTCCTATCTGCTCTCGCTCCAAATTTTCTGTAACCCCTTGCCTTGATCTATCCACTATCCTTTTTCAGGACAGAGACAATCATCGTTCTCCACAGCTTTTGTTTATCATCTGAGAATTACACTGCTTTCTTGGGGAAGACTGTAGGGTGACTTCTCGTTGCTTTATTCACATTTTGGAATTTAAAGTTTACTTACATAGAATTGCCAACCAATGCTAAAGAGTCTACTTTGCTATTTATCCCATAGTTGGAAATTATCTTCATCATAAAACCTAACCTGATTGTTACTTCATTTTAGAGGAGGCTGTTTCCATCGTATTTACCCACTAAGTAAACTAACTGTCATATTCACTATTTCAATTGTGAGTTGCTTTGAAAGCGAAAACTACAATATGATTGGTCTTCAGCTGAAGAAGAAATATATAATTAGCATATAACTGTTTTTAATGCTATATTCTTACTGGAAATAGGCGTTCATGACTTTCCACAGACTCCTTTTATTATATTATTTGTGAATTGCAATTACATTCACTTACACACTAATACCCTTGGGAAAGGTATGAATCCGCTTCTTCTTCCCCCAGCTATGGGTAAATAGCAGGACAGACCGGGTTCTATAGCCTTGGATGGCAACCGGTCTACCGCAGAAAGAAATGGCAACCTACTGCAGGAAAAAAATCTGCCACGTCGGTCATGTATCGAAAGATACATGTTCACTTAAGCATGTATCACGCATGGCACATAACTAAAGCACGTTGCGTAATGGATAGCGGCTCGGATTGATGAATCGAAGAGCCGAGTTCGAGTTCCACTCGAATCCATTACATTCACTTATGTGATATTACCCTTGGGAAAGGTATGAATCCTCTTCTTCCACCAACCCCGACTAAGCTATGGGTAAGTAGCAGGACAGACCTGGTTCTATAGCTTTGGATGGCAACTGGTCTACAGCAGAAAGAAATGGCAAGCTACTTCGGGGAAAAAAATCTGCCTCGTCAGTCATGTATCGAAAAATACATGATCGCCTAAGCGTGTATCACGCATGGGACATAACTGACTGACTGGCTGTGAATTGCCACGCATTCTTGGTGAAAATAGTGGAGTGGTTTACCGTTGCCTTCTCCATGTTTTCCTTCTCTTAGACTGATTGTCAACCAATAATCGAAAAAGAAGACAAATGTAGTTAGATTAAGGAAGCTTAATTATTAAGGAAACATCCTACACAAAACGGAATCTGTTGAATTTTTTGTACTTGGTACATTTCGAATAGAATTCTTTACCATAGAATGATTTAAAGCATAGACAACCTATTACTGTACGAACACCACAGTGAGAAATAGGCCCGGATGAATGTCGTCTAGGAAGTGCAAAGACACATTTCTGTGTGAACAACCTGACTGGTTATTTTACTGAATTACAACGCTCGTCCAACAGTTGTAGATACGACACAGTAAAGAAACATGAAGCTGAGATAGAAGTTCTTCAAAATGTAGTGCATTCCTTTCTTTTGTTTAATTATATACAACATGCCTTGTTTCACCAACAGTCTAAAAAACGGCACATGTTACCGAAAAATCATTAAAATGTTTTTACTTGGAAAATAAATTTTTAATTCGATCAGTTTCTTAATAATCTTAATTAAGTATAATTTGATATAAATATCTATTCGAGAGATATAATTTCTGATATATTAACAACTAATATCAGAGTCGTTTACTCGAGTTTCTTGTTAATGATCATAAAATAAAAGAAATAAGGAACCCAGAATAAATCTGCATTCTTTTACATCAGCCATAGTTGCATACCAAGGGTAATATTTTTACAATATAATAATAATAATTAAGTACGGAGATCATTCGCAAATAATTATATATAGGTATTCATGCCTGTGCTAAAGATCTTGAACAGAAAATCAACATCCTCGGTTCCAACAGATAAGCCTCAAGACAAAAGTTTCCAAAACAGAAATTATTCTGGAATTGGAATGAGGACAGTGATGCCATCTACCCTGAATCCATCATAAAAATTCAGGATCTGGAATCAGTAAATAGTAAACACTTAAACAACTCGGTGTGTCGATCAGTTATAATAAATTTAGTATAGAAAAATTAAACTGAACATAGGCTGTGCTAGAAGTAGTTTAGTCCAAAACTGCAAATTGTTTCAAAATCAAAACATGTTCTTACATAGCCTTGATCAATCAGCTAAGATCAACGGCGTTGAGCGAGTGAAGCCTGAGAATATTGGAGAAGACAACACTGTAAAAAGGTAATAGGGATAAAGGCAAAAGGAAAACTTATCTTATCCGACGCTTTTCATCCTCTTATATACTTCATCAAGGTTAAAATAAGGAGTTTATTTTGCAACAATTTTCGTTCTGGGTATGACGATAAACAACATCCGCGTCCTGGGTAAGACGATAAACTACGTCCAACAGCAAGGCCTCTGATCAGGAGGTTTTGAGGAACGTGGAACCACCTCTTAATTGTTGGTGTTCTCAGGTCCACCCTGACTCGGGGTGGTAGTACCTGTTAGGGTCCCAGCTATGGGCAAATAGTTAATCCCAAAACTGGGGTCAAACCACTATGAAAGTGTAAAAATAGGTTTTAATAACAGAAATACTTTGTAAAATCTTATTACCAGCAATATGTTGTTGAAGAAAAAAAATTATTACCGGCAATACATTTTTGAAAAAAGATATTACCAGCTATACACCTTTGAAAAAAAAATACAAGCGATACATTTTTGAAGGAAAAAATATTACCAGAAATACATTTGAAAAAAAAAATATTATCAGCATAAAAATTTTGTCGGCATTAAATAACCCATTGAGGTTGATATACCGTAAATCAAAATAAGCCAAACCAAATAAACCATTTGCAACAATTTAAAATGCCGTGATTTTTCTAAATTTGTAAATTCAAGAACGTTCATAAATATTCATCAGGCTGACTGAAAAGTCTCAGTAAATTATGGAGGATGTTAAATGACACAATTTAATAGACAAAAGTAAGTAAATGATGTTGCTGCTGAATTTTTTTATAATGTAATTATTATTATTATTATTATTATTATTATTATTATTATTATTATTATTAGTTTATTTTAGTTAGATAAAACTTGTTGCAAATACTTACATCTACTTTGATAAAATACATCAGAGGACGAAACGCGTCGGTTAAGATAAGTTTTCCTTTTGCCTTTATATATATATATATATATATATATATATATATATATATCTGTGGATGACAAAAATATTGGCTCCTGAAAAATTAATTTCGGTTGAGCTCTTTGGTTTGAGGTGTGAGTTTGTAAACAGTGACTATTTAAGCTAATATAGCATGACTCTTCGGCAGATTTGAGTCACTGTCAGTCACTGTGTGTTTATCTAAATCTAAAAATAAACATGCTAAAATTCACCTTCATCCCTGCCGACGGCTTAGTGGTAGAAGTTCCGACTGACGCCAATTCAGTCGGGTTTCGATCCTAGCTAGAGGCAACAGGACGTCTAGCGACACTGATGAGCTGTGAAACAGATGTATGACAAATATATATATATATAGATAGATAGATAGATAAACTAGGGTAGCCGAGTAAACGAGAAAGAAAGAAAGCTGGACAATGACTTAGGTTTGAACAGGTTGAGAAAGATTGATGAACAGACTGAGATAGATAGATAGATAGATAGAGAGAGAGAGAGATAGATAGATAGACATGAACAGATTACACTAGATATATAATATATATACATATATATTTGCACATATATATTTGTATGTATGTATATATATGTATATGCATATTAACACCATGTCAATAGATAGATAGAAAAAGACTTAAACAGCGAGTTAAGTATGAACAGATTGAAAGAGACAAAGACTTATATATATATATATATATATATATATATATATATATATATAGATAGATAGATAGATAGAATTGGAATATGATGGGTGCCTTTCCATCCCTTTTAGACGTTCAATACATGTAAATATATCTGTGTATGACTTGCTGAGTTTTTCAAGGAATACATGACATATGGTTTGTCTGATCCAGCAAAGAGATAGAGTTATTTCTAACGTGATCATGGAAAATTAGCTACCGCTTGACGAAAAGTCGAAATAAATAGCACCGAGGGACTAGAATTCATCTACCGAATAATTTCGAATTCAATAAAATAGGGGGGAAAAAACGCAAAGAAAAGAAAAGAAAAGAGATTCCATGTCGAAGCATTTTCATCCTTGTTGGCAGAAGTTGAGTTTTGGTGGTAGATGCATCGCCCGAAGAAACTATGACTTCTAAATAACCCAAAGATGTAAACACATTTTGTAAAAACAGCTCTGACGTTAATTTTTATAGAATTTACAGTATCTCGTCACTGTTTCCCGCATCAAGTATCGATTTCTGCGAGATGCATAATGGCCACCTTTCTTTTTTTCTTAAATCCAATACGTCTTCGTCATGTATGTTGTTGACTCTACGTTGCAAACGTAACATTCATCAGTACGATTAATGTTGTCTGTTAGGAGCATGCTGGAGGCCCGTTCTGATTTAATTCCGGAATAACTGAATAGCTATTCAAGCGATCTTCACTGTAATATTTTACATGCCTCTTTTAGTAATTCAATGTACAAGAGGACAAAGAGAATGCCATCTATCCAATTTATGATAACGGTTCAAACTGTGTCTTTTTGAAATTTATTTTTGAACTCTCTATTGTTATGTCACTCTTCTGTTCCCTAATAACACTATCTATCTATCTATCTATCTATCTATCTATCTATCTATCTATCTATCTATCTATCTATCTATCTCATTCTTTTCTCTATCTATCTATCTATATATCTATCTATCTCATTCTTTTCTCTATCTATCTATCTATCTATCTATCTCATTCTTTTCTCTATCTATCTATCTATCTATCTATCTATCTATCTATCTATCTGAATATCTATCTATCTATCTATCTATTTATCTATCTATCTATGTATTTATCTATCTATCTATCTATCTGAATATCTATCTATGTATCTATCTATCTATCTATCTATCTATATATATATATATATATACATATATATATATATATATATATATATATATATATATATATTTATCTATCTATCTATCTATCTATTGTTTTGCAGACGGACCCACCGAGAATCACATCATATATCTATCTATCTATCTATCTATCTATCTATCTGAATATCTATCTATTTATCTATCTATCTGAATATCTATCTATCTATCTATCTATCTATCTATCTATCTATCTATCTATCTGAATATCTATCTATCTATCTATTGTTTTGCAGACGGACCCACCGAGAATCACATCATCTATCTATCTATCTATCTATCTATGTATGTATTGTTTTGTAGACGGACCCACCGAGAATCACAACATCTATCTATCTATCTATCTATCTATCTATCTATCTATCTATCTATCTATCTATCTATCTTATTCATATTGATTAAAGTCACATATCTCTTAAGACCTACTTCTAAGTCGTATCCATCTATCTACCTGTCTATCTATGTATCTCATTGATGAAAGACATATATATCTGTTTATACCTACTTCTAAGTCCTATCTATCTATCTATCTATCTATTTATCTATCTATCTATCTATCTATCTATCTATCTATCTATCTGAATCACTTTTTAATCTATCTGAATATCTTTGTAATCTATCTATCTATTTATCTATATCAGTCTCTTTATCAGTCTCTTTTCTCGGTGTCTTCATAACTCTGTCTCTTTCTTTCTATCTACACGAAGAGATAGATAGATAGATAAATAGATAGATATGTGTGTATATATGTAATATTTAATAATATGTAATAACATTCAATACTTATCGAATACCGACTCAGAGTTTCGCAATTTTTCATTATCTATCTATGTATCTATCTATTTTTTTTATTAAAAAAAAGTTACGCTTTTTGGCAGGATTCGAGATATAGAGTGGGGAAAACAAATATTTGTACGCATACGAATTTTTAATTCATTGTATTTCCATCTAATGAATAAACATAATTTTCATATAATTAACTGTACACAGATGCAGAATAACTAAACATGTATAGAAAACAGAGAAATGATTTGATTTAATAGAAATAAATCTCATTTCCCTTTTAATGGATGAAAAAAGTATTCGTACACAACAAAAAAGAATACATAATCTTCATTTAATACTTTGTAGAATAGGCATTATTGACTTCTGCAACAACCTCTTCTTGTAGTTCTCAATTAATGATTTGCAAATTTTAGTTGCTATTTTTTTTTCATTCTTCTTCGCCTATGGTCTTCCGATCTGGGGTATTTGTTGGCGTTCACGATTTGAATTTTCAAATAATGCTACAGGTTCTCGTTTGGGTTTAAATCCGGAGACTGACTTGGCCATTTCAGAAAATTTACATCATTTTCAGCAAGCCATTTCTTCCTAGATTTTGCAGTGTGGTTAGGATCCTTATTTTGTTTAAAGATCCAATCAGTTCAAGATTTTCAACAAAAAATATTTTGATATGCTTCGGCACTCGTTCTACCATCTATTACTGATATGTCGCCAGTACCTTTTGCAGAAAAAAACATTCCTAAACCCCACTGCCACTACCAAATTTCGCTGTTGGAACTGTGTTCTTTTGTTTGAAGGCATCGCCATCTTTCCTCCATACATAATTTCTAGAATTACGTTCAAACAACTCAATTTTGGTTTTGTCTGTCCATAATACCTTTTCCCAATACGATTCTTTCTTATGTTCACGAACGAATTTCAACCAGATATCTCTGTGTCTTTTCAGTAGCAGTGGATTTTTCCGAGGGGGTGGGGCGTGACTTTAGACTGTTCCTATGAATTTTGTTTATTGTCCGTTTAGTGACACAGATTCCGGATGAAAGCAAATTATCCTGCAAGTCTTGACAAGTAGCCATTTGGATTTTGTTTAATTTGACGCATTAATGTCCTCGAAGATCTTGAAGAAATCTTCCGTGGAGCACCTGTTCTTCTTTGGTTTTCAACAGTTTTAATTCTTTATACCTTACTGTGAATGAACTAATGGTAGTAAATGGAATATCCAGGTTGTCTGAGATTTTCCTGAACGTTTACCTTCTTTCCAGAGCTTAACAATCAGTTCTTTTTGCGAATTTGTCAATTCTTTATCTCTTGCCATGATGATAACCTTCTTGCACGAATATCAATTACAGAATGTTCTGTTTGTATTTTTTAGGTTAAAAATAACTACTGATAACATTTTTGGAACATTCTAGAATATTCTACTTGAATAATCTATAGTATTAAAGCAATTTAAAAGTTTTAACATCTGAAATTTGCATTGTACGAATATTTTTCAACCATTAAAATGGATAAATGGGATTTATTTCTATTAAATCATTTTTTCTGTTTTCTATGCATATTCAGTTATTATGCATACAGTTAATTATTATACAGTTAATTATATAAAAAATATGTTCATTAGTTGGGAATAGAATAAATTAATAATTTGTATGTATATGAATGTTTGTTTCCCCCACTGTATGTGTGTATATATATATATATATATATATATATGTGTGTGTGTGTGTGTGTGTGTGTGTGTGTGTGTGTGTGTGTGTGTATTTGGGCAGCAATCCTTCTTTCATTGAATATGGTATGGCAGGCAATTTAGTTTTTATACAATTTCTCAGGGAATCTTATAATTTTTTCTTTTCGGAGGATAAATTAAAATTAACTGTCCAATTGTTCTTTCTTTCAATATATATATATATATATATATATATATATATATATATATATATATATATATATATATATATATATATATATATATTAGTCAATATACATGACATCCATCGTTGATAGCACGACTTGGAGTTTCATGCAGTTCTAACAGTTAGAACATATTTGTGCCTGAAGATTGCAAGAACTGCATGAAACTCCGGGAAGTGCTATCGACGTTGGATATTATATACCTTCGCTCTGTCACATAACACTGAGCACATTATTTTTATGCTATCCATTCTCACACACACACACACATATATATATATATATATATATATATATATATATATATATAGGTGTTTTTTGCATGAGAGTCTCGACTTGCACAAGATTAAAAAATGTAGAAATAACGTGCAGACAAACGGGCCCGTTTTTATTGGGGGTTACCCCCTCTGCATGGAGATGCAGTCAGCGTAGTTTTAGTTTCAACTGAGAGCACATATGCTAACATGTTGTTAAAATATTCGACTGCATACGCAGACAGGTAAATGAAGCTACCTGTTTACTGCACCTCTAAGTACCTTTTTGAAATTCGTGCAAACTGGATCTATATATATCTTTTTGACTGTCATTCAATTTCTTTATGCTTTTGTTTTTATCACTTTTCTTATTACGTATCCCACACTGTGATATATATATATATATATATATATATATATATATATATATATATATATATACATATATATATATATATTTATTTATTTATTATAATTTTATCATATAGACAAAACCATTTTACTCACTACAAAGATGCAACTTGGTTTCAGTGCAGTTGAAATGCACTGAAACCAAGTTGCATCTTTGTAGTGAGTAAAATGGTTTTGTCTATATGATAAAATTATAATAAATAAATAATTGCCGCTCTACTATCTGTATCGAGCTCTTTTTTGAATTAACGCTGCGAACGTTGGAATTTATATATTACTTTCGTTCTCATCGCATCGGATATATATATATATATATATATATATATATATATATATATATATATATATATATATATATATATATATATATAATAAACAGATTACTTAAATTTAATATCAATTTTTCGATGTTTTTGTTGAGCTTCGAAGTTTCCTGATAATGACTATTCTTTAAGGGGTTCTGTTTTTAACATGTTATTTCCAATTCTTTCAGTTTATTCCGCGTGTTTTTCAATTTGTTTTGTACACGTGCGCATTCATAAAGTTAACGTTCTTTTAAAGCCGCACGGTCATGAATTTTTGTTTTTATTACGTCTTCGTTTTTGTTTTTAAGCTGTAGATTATTCTTTTAGTTTAATTTTTCTTCGAAATTAATTTATTTATATTTTATATTGAAGTTATTATGTTATTTTATATTATTAATTAAATTATATTTTATTTGATTTATTATGTTATATTACGTCGGCATCGAACCATTACTTCATTCTTCTTATTTAATAATTTAATTTGATTATTAAAAGGAAATATTGATAATTTTTCTTCTAAACACAGTCTACAATTCCTCCTGGTAATATTATGGTGGTCATTTTTTTATAATTTCCCATATAACTTTAATAGGTATATTATTTTCTTTTTGATAATGTTGTGCTATTTGCGTAGTTATCTATTTTAAATGACATTAATACTATTATATTAATTATTATTAATATGATATATTATATGAATATAATATATGGCACATAGATTGCTGGTGTTAATAAAACTGTGCTTGATGTAAGATAACAGAGTCATTAGGTAGGTATTAATAAACATATATATTATCCCTCGTACGACTATAAATACGAATAAATTCAATAGTGTTAAGAAAAAATATCCGATTAAAAATACATTTAAATATTACTTCATACAAATATATATATATATATATATATATATATATATATATATCGATAGATAGATAGAGAGAGAGAGATAATATTAGTGGTCAATATATATATATATATATATATATATATATATATATATATATATATATTACCAAGAGGATAGAATCCAATGTACATCACAGAGGAAGAATATAATATAAAAGGCTAAAACACTAATATTCCATGGTTATAATTTATTTATTACATTGGAATCGTAATCACGATCCAATTCATCAGACCTACAAATTCAAAAAGAAATCTTTTTGAATTTATATAAGAAAAATAATTTTTGAATTTGTAGGTCTGATTAATTGGATCGTGATTACGATTCCAATGTAATAAATAAATTATAACCATGGAATATTAGTGTTTTAGCCTTTTATATATATATATATATATATATATATATATATATATATATATTTATTATGAAATGCGACAAATATTTTTAATATATTTTCTGTTTATACGTTATTTTTATGGATACTATTTATTTGGGTAAATGGTCTGCTTTATAAATAAACAGTATTAATTACATTTACCGTTCTGAATGATCGAGAAAATTCGTAGAATCGAACCTGTATCGCAGAGAACTTCCTTCAGGCTGGTAAATGCTACTAATATTGTATATTTAAAAAAAACAGAGCATTTACTCAAATAGGTTGTATATATATATATATATATATATATATATATATATATATATATATATATATAATTCTTATTACTATAAATACTATAGACGTAAAAAAAGGGTGTTTCATTAAGACGGATCAAAGTCAGCAGTAAATAAATCAGTGTTATTGGTGAAAATTTATTTATTTCTCTATTGGATCGTGTTATTTAAGTCATGGCAATTATGTGTGAAAAATAATATCCCCTAAATGTCCGCCAAATCTGAAAGAAAAAGAATAAAAATCATTAGACGCTTAAACTTAATTCACATTTAAAATCGGTCCAAGTTATTGGAACAGCCTTTATATATATATATATATATATATATATATATATATATATATATATATATATATATATATATATATATATATATGTTATAAGCGATGCACAGCCATCACCACAATAATCTTCAAAGATCTATATTACTACAAGTAATAATAATAATAATAATCTTCTTGCAAATATCCACAATAATATCACCAGAAATAATAATAACAACAACAACAACAACAATAATAATAATAATAATAATAATAATAATAATAATAATAATAATAATAATAATAATAATAATAATAATAATAGAGTGGTTGATTGAACTACTAGTAGAATTGTAGGTGCTGGGTAACATTTGGTTTCTTGCAATCAGCCATTTACGCTTTCTTCGATTACTCTATGTAAGTTTCTGGTTCCCCAGAGCTTCACCATTGATGTTCCCGCTCACTGTGAATGATGCCGAGAGGCAACCCTTTCTTATCTTTGCATCGGCCCCGTTAGAAACGAGTTTGTCAGAGAAGCCATCCTTATTATATTAGGAAGCCAAGGAAACACACGTTTCACCCAGTTCGTAACTACCGCCGACACCACCGTTGTACGTGCGTGCGTGTACACACGCGCACACACACACATACCTCTTTTGCTTGCCGAATTTCCTCTCCTCTTCTTTGGCCATATAAAAGACGACGCTGAAAGAAGACCAAATATTCAAATCCTAATTCCAACCAGCTCTCTTCGTCGTCATAGTGAGGTGTCCGTATTTATACGAGTTCTTGCCGTTAAGACAAGAAAGAATAGAACTCACCTTCACAGAGAGAGAGAGAAAGTTGAAAAATTAGACCTCTCCGCACTCATTTGGGCAGCCGTAAAAATTTCCTTCGTGCCAGGAAAACAAACTTAATCATCGCCAACAATATTATATTGCGTTTTATCTTATGAAATAAGCGAAGTTACGATATAAAAACGTTATTTGTAAACTTTTACTGAAACTTTATGATTAAACGGTGTCTGTCTTCGTCATATTTTTTTAGTTTGAAATTTCTTCCGATTTGTTTTCCCTGTTCGTACTCTTTGGGGGATTGAAAGGTATAACTCTCGTGATTCTACGAGGAGCAAATAAATAAATCATTTGTTTGTTACCTACCCAGAAATATAAAATAATCTTTTTAGAACATCAACGCGCCAATTTGCTTAGGCGTTTAAATTATTTAAGAGGAAATAGATTCAATATTACATTTTAACTTTTCAATCGTACATACATATATATATATATATATATATATATATATATATATATATATATATATATATATATATCAGATTGGTGTAGATGGAATAAATTCCAATGTCCAAAATTACTATTCTTAAAAGAGTGTTCATTACAGAGCAGAGCAAATATTATTTATTAAAATTATAACATAAACATCTTATAACGTCACTACAAAAATAGCCATTTTGTTTTAACACTTCTGGTGTCTTATCATATGATGATGTTCGATTCAACATCCAGAAAAGGCATGGCACGTGGAACGAGAACAATCTACCCCCGTGGACGTAATAAAGTGTTCGGTTCGAAAATCCAATGAATATCACCTGAAGAACGCCGGAGCGTATAATGACCGAAACGTCGTGAATATGACAATAAAGATGAAGACAATAGTCCGAACAATCTAAATAGTGTAAGCATTTAATTCAGTGATTAATATTCGTGGTAGAGAACAATATACAATGAAAATCTTAGATCAAAATTATACTATAAATCTGTCATATATATATATATATATATATATATATATATATATCTGTGTGTGTGTGTGTGTAATTTGGCAGCAACTTTTCTTTCAAACATGTAGTATTGAATGTTAAAGACAACATAGTCTTGCATATTTTCTTTTGAATTTTCTCATATTCTCTAATGAGACTTTTTATTTGAAAATGGTTTCGAAATATGTATTGTCCGTACGATGACCTAGCGCTTTCGAACATCATTGTTCATCTTCAGGGTCAATATTTTTAGTCAAAATTTTTTAAACAAACATTTGCCAATTATCTTGTAGCGTAATCATATTGCTACTTTTTTTACAAACTAAAAACGTTAAAATCCTTTTAAATTCAAAAGACGCGATGATGTTATCACGTGCAGGGCGAAGATTTTTATTATGTGACAGCGTGAAAAAGATTTCCAATACACCAGCCAAAAGATCGAAGAATACGTTATAAAATTTAAATATATTATAAACATTGTAATATGTTACCAGAAATATTGTAATCTATACGATTAATAAGAGGTCTTTTGCTTTTAATATGTAATGCCTCTAAGATTTTAAGGCGTCTAATGTCTGTATGTTTATCTATAATTTTAGTATTTTCTATAAGTATTTTACGTATATCAGATTGCATAAGGGAAACGGTATGTGATTTAATATTAATTGTCTATATTTTTGGGATGAGGGGTTTTCACTATGGATTTCGTTAATCGGACTGACTTCCTCATCTTGGTTGCTTTCCTCACAACGTTTCGGCCGTCTGATCCTCCGGCCTTCTTCAGGTGCATCTCGAACTCGGGAACCGTCGGTCTGGAATTTCGAACCCAACCCTTTATTGTTACGGGGGTACCATGTTCTCGTTCCATTAAGGCCATCGCTGCTGCTACTACTGCTTGACGCCATCGTTGCTGCAGCTGTTGCTTCTATTATCGTTGTCACCGCTCTTGTTTGTCGCTGCCACTGCCTTTGCTCGGGATTGAACTCAGGACATCGGGAGAACTTGCAATCACTGTTCCAACGTCCTAGTCGCCTCGGCCATGTGTCACATGGCCGAGGCGACTAGGACGTTGGAACAGTGATTGCAAGTTCTCCCGATGTCCTGAGTTCAATCCCGAGCAAAGGCAGTGGCAGCGACAAACAAGAGCGGTGACAACGATAATAGAAGCAACAGCTGCAGCAACGATGGCGTCAAGCAGTAGTAGCAGCAGCGATGGCCTTAATGGAACGAGAACATGGTACCCCCGTAACAATAAAGGGTTGGGTTCGAAATTCCAGACCGACGGTTCCCGAGTTCGAGATGCACCTGAAGAAGGCCGGAGGATCAGACGGCCGAAACGTTGTGAGGAAAGCAACCAAGATGAGGAAGTCAGTCCGATTAACGAAATCCATAGTGATTTAATATGTTGTTTAATGGAGCTAGAATTATTTAGATGCAGAGTTAATATATATGTATGACGGACTTTCCCGTCGAGTTCGATGTATGAAGTTCTGACGACCACGAACTAATTATCTGCATGCCTATGACGGGCATGGCTTTTGGGACCGGCTCAAGAATTGCACAAAAGACCACAAACAGTTGAGGAGAATGTATTGTATCCAAGTGCAGCAGGAACACTGTTAGATGTCTTATGTTGTTTTCTCGTTTCATGTAGTCGACTGATGGTTACTCCTCAGTGCAGCTATATCAATGCTGTACTTCTTTAGCTCCAATGCGACCAGAGCTGCTGTTTTTATTTCTGGTGCTGACAGATGGGTGTTGTTCTATGGGGTCTTTATCTGTAAAAAATAATTAAAGAATATAACGTGATTTTTTTCTATACAAGTTTCAAGTTCTCTATATAGACATATGATTTATTTTTGGAATGAGGATGATCCCGGAATTGAAAACCTGCCCTTCATCTGCTGCCTAAACAGGATTCGGTCTCCGATTCATTCTAAAGTGTCTTTTAACTCTAAATTTCTAATGTCACCGTCTAAACTACTAAACATTTATTTACTACGTATTTAAATATTTTTTTCTCAATAGGAGTGGATAAGTTCGCCTATCCACAGTCGTCCAAGGGGTTTTGAACAGGATTAGATGTTTTTTACGAATAAGAAAAAACGAATTAATTTGTTGAATTATTTACAAATAAGGAAACATTTATTTGTTAATAATTTATTAATATTTATTTTTTAATAATTTATTCTCATCAGAGAAAGTGTCCTGAAATATTAATGAGACTTGTTCTTACTGAATCTTCCCATGATTGTTACCAAGTTGTTCTTTTATGTGCTGTGTCCCTTCAGAACAAAGGCAACCAGCGCTAACCACAACTTCCTATCCTATATAGCGAGTAGTAAAGGATGTCTTTTCACCATCAATCCCATCCCCCGTCCTGTCATCTATTTGCACAAACAGGTAAGTTACTCGTTACACCCCCCCTGTCCCTCTTGCCTTTAATGTTTTCTGAGTTTCAAATTCTCCCCCTTTTTGTTTCCATTTTCCTTAAAAGCTCTTCGTTACTCACGTGTTGGTATTCTCAATATCCTTCTGTAGAGCCACATTTTTGTTGCTTTAACTCTATCATCTTTGAGGAAATTGTCCAGCATTCACTGCTATAGTGCTGAACTGTTATGTAATATCGACCCTTCCAGGTCGATATTACATAACAGTTCAGCACTATTTTCTTGTTTCTAGCGAATTTTTTATATTCCTTCAAACTTTGCTTAGATTTGCGAAGGCATCATTCACTATCCTATGCGCCTTCGGATTACTGAGTCCCATTTTCCATTCGTTAAAACATAGCAAATATTATAGGTATGGCAACCTATAATAATAATTAATTATGTATCATAATAATATTTCATAATTACGTTTCGAAAGATCACTATTGCTGTTTCCGTTATGAGACATTCGTCGCTATTCTTCAACTCGATATCAGGAGCCAAATCTACTGAAATGGAAGAAAGACTTAAATCAAGAATAGAGGAATTATAAATTTCGTGGAAGGATTGTAAGTATCCCGACCGCGGTAATTCTTGGGTCTAGAATGATAAGGAATGTGCTAGAGATTTGACGAAACTTGTTGTCACCCGTTCTTTAGCGATGAGCTAGAGACATCTATTGTGGATAAGAAAACTGCATGCAGTAAAATAAAGAAAGATTCGTTTGGAAAATTAATTACCTGTAACAAATCGGAAAGGTATTTGCAAAAACTACCTTCACACGGCACGATAACACTAAGTGTTTCGCGTGGATACTTGGAGAATGTGTGTACAGATATCTGCTTAAAATGTTCACGCTTAGTTGCCTGTTTCTCTCAGCGAAATATTTCTGACTTCGGAGATTCGCTTTAGGTGGAGTCATGAGTTTTATGACATTTACGTAAGACCAAAAGTACTGACGCTGTGTGGGTAGAGCGGAGGAATTTTTGAACGATCTTTTGTCTGGAGAGTCGGCCCTCGCTTCTCTATACCCACCCCAAAAGCAGATAAACGATTGCTTAAAAACTAGCGATTCGAATATGAAACAAAAATCGGTTTAGCCGTGCAAGGCACGGATTTCATCTCATGCGAATCAAGCAACTCAGCCTTTAAAAGACGTCAGAGAATAGAGAATTAAAGTGAATAAGGAAGCCGTATAATTTTCTGTGATCAAGTTGCCTAAAAAATCCAAAGGAAAGACAATCAGACAGACAGAAAATGATAGGAAGTACAGAAAGAGAAAAAGGAAGAAGAGAGATACATGGGACAAAGAGGGTAGGCAGGGAAAGAAAGAGAGATGAGGACAGAGAGTGTGAACAGAAGGAGAAACAGATGGAAATAGAGAAAAACAAAAGAAAGCAAAGCGAAAGAAAGGGAAGTAGTGAAGGACATATATATAGAGAGAGAGGAACAGGAAAAGAGAAAGTGGTAGTGAAAGCGAAAAGGAGACAGAGAAGAGAAAAAAGAAAGCCGTATGAAAGACAAGGGGAGGAAGCAGAAGCTGGGAGTGAGAAAGTGGCAGGAAAACTGAGACGGAACAGAGAGTGAAGGAGGTAGAGAGAGGGAGAGAGAAAGAGAGTGCGACAGGAAGAGGAAAGCATAAAGAGGGAATGAGAGGGTGACAGGAAAGGGAGAAAGAGGGAGGGAAGGAAACCTAAAACGAGAAAAAAAGCGAAAGAGACAAGGAAAGAAAGAGTGAGGTAGGAAAAGAGAGAGGATGGAAACGAGATAGAGGCAGGTAAAGGCTGGGGGTGGAAACTAGAGGGAAGAGTCAGTGAAAGAGAATATCAGACAAGGAGAGAGAAAGTCAAATTTCCTGAAATGGATTTTAAAAGTAAATAAATTCAAAAAATAATCGAAAAATAAATTGCAATTCAAAGAGGAGGAGAGGTAAAGGGGTGGTGGAAGAGAAAGAGATACGGAGAGAGAGGGGAGAAAACCGTGAGAGGTAAAATGGGAGAGAGAGAGAAGAAGAAGAATGAATTTCATATAAGTTGAAGCATATATACATATATGTGTATATATATGTGGGTATGTATATGTATATGTGGATCTCTGGATGTGTTTGTGTGTGTGTATGCGTGCGTTCGTGTGTGTGAGAGAGAGAGAGAGAGTGAAAGAAAGAAAGAAGGAAAGAAAGAAAGAAAGAAAACAATGGATGAGAAAAGATAACGAGGCAAAACTGAGAATAAACTAGATAGGGAATAAAATAACACAAAACGGAAAGAAAAGAAGGAAAGTAAAACATTAAAAAAGGTAAGAAAATTCGAAGGAAAAAATCGTACTAAGAAAGAAAGAAAGAAAGAAAGAAAGAAAGAAAGAAAGAAAGAAAGAGAACTGAAACAATAAAAAAGCTAAAAAGGGGGAAAATCGAGGAAGATAATCGTACTAAGAAAGAAAGAAAGAAAGAAAGACTGATAAAGAAAAAGAAAGAAAAAAGAAAGTCAAAGAAAGAAAGAAAGAAAGAAAGAAAAAATAAACAAACACATAAACAGACTGATAAAGAAAAAGAAAGAAAGAAAGTTAAAAGAAAGAAAGAAAGAAAGATAAAGAAAGAGAATAAGAAAAAAGAAATAAAGAAAAGGTAAGAAAGAAAGAAAGAAAGAAATTGAAACAAGAATAAGAAAAAAAGTAAAAATTGAGGAAGTTAATCGTACAAAGAAAGAAGGGTAAAGAAAAGAAAAAAGATATAAAGAAAAAAGAAAGAAAGAATGAAAAGATAAGAAGAAAAGAAATCAAGAAAAGATAAGAAAGAAAGAAAAAAGTTAGAAACAAAAAACATGGGCGTAGAAGTAAAGGAAGAAAGAAAGAAAACAAATCAAAGAAAAAAACAGATATACGGATAAACAGAACAAAAGAAAAAATGTAAAAATGAATGAATGAAAAATATGGAAGACGATATAGAAATAGAACGGGAAAATTGTTAGAATTTGCTAAATATAAAAGCTGGAAACGATTGGCATGTTTTGCTGTAAAGTCTGTCATTGTTAATCACGATTGACGCCATTCGAAGATTGCCAACAGACGCGCGAAATTTATTATTATTATTATTATCATTATTATTATTTGCTATTCCTTGTGTAATGAAAGCGAATCCTTTCCAAAAAGAAAGACTCATTTGCAAGGAACTTCCACTCATTTACATTTAATCGGAGCATAAAAATATAAAACAGGATTTAAGAAAATTAATAATTATTTTAAATTGATTAAAAATGAATTGATTCAGAATTAATTAATTCAAAATTATACGTGACTCCTTAAGAACAAATGTGTGCTTTGATTTGTTTTTAGGTTCGTAAGTTTAATAAGAACAATAGGTTTCCCAAGAAAATAAATAAATATCGCATTAAAACGGTAATAGTCACTCCAGTGAGTGGAGGACATAGTGAAGACAAGGCGCGTATTTCAGATAGTGGGACGCTTCGTAATGTTATTTGGCATTGAATATATTAAGTATGCACACACACACACACACACACACACACACACACACACACACACACACACACACACACACACACACACACGTCATAAAAGTGCTCGATGTAAAATAGCAGAGCTATAATTTATAGTATTAACAATACATATACTTTTTTACCTCACCGTTAGGTACGACTCTGAGTTTCATGCAGGCAGCAATCTTCAGGTGCTGATTTGCATTATCGGGGATAAAGCATATATAGATATAGACAGCTGACATAGAATTCCACAGTGGTGATATCTATGTCAACACTGTTTCTAGCTATCTTTTATTTTTTTTTAATCATTTCACCTCAAGTAAGGCGATAATGTCACTAAGACGCAAAGGGTCTTATTTCATTTATTTTACTTTCTCATTGTCGTCCACTCTCAGTAACCCGTTGCGTCTTAGTGACTTTATCGCCTTGTTTGAGGAGTGTTTAACGTCTGTTTCAGTGAAATAGAAACAATTGTCAATTTCATTTTTTTGTTATGTCAACGAACACTCGTTGTCGTTTTCGTAATGCTCGTTGTAGTAGAGACTTTGTAATCGCAGATAGAACTAGAGTACGCCGCTGAAAAATGCTGGTGTCAAACGCCTTCGAATAACACTCGCACTTATTCGAATACTGATTTTCAAGGCATTAAGTTCATATATATATATATATATATATATATATATATATATATATATATATATATATATATATATATATTTATTTGTCATCCATAGACAGACTCTTTCGCTATTTCACAGCTCATCAGTGTGGATAGACGTCCGCTAGGATCGAAACCCGACTGAATTGGCGTCAGTCGGAACTTCTACCACTAAGCCGTCGGTGCACGGCAGGGATGAAGGTGAATTTTAGCGTGTTTATTTTTAGATTTTAGATAAACACACAGTGACAGTGACTCAATTCTGCCGAAGATATATATATATATATATATATATATATACACACACACTACAGTTCAAAAGTTTGAGGCCACCTCTGGTAATTTTTTAAATTGGCCACAAAAATATATCTTTTGTACTTTAAATAAGTGAAAATTATTATACACATGATCTTTTATTAAAAATTTTATTATGACAAAAAGAAAAGAAAACATTTTATGATTAAATTTTGCTCTCGTCAAAATATTCTTCTTTTGCCTTGACTGCAGCAAAAAAAAATTGGCATTCTTTGCAAAAGTTTATATTGATTCCATTCTTTTTTAATGACTCTATGATCTCTTTTTCATTTTTTGTCACTCTTCTGTCAAGTTCACCCCATGCTAATTCTGGCGGCGGCTTCAAACTTTTGAACTGTAGTATACCCTGTGCTTTTACTAATAATTTTTTTCAAATAACTTGATTTTACGAATTTAAACGCAGTACTGGATTGGCAGCTAGGTCTCATGATTTTATAGTTGGAATTGCTAGTTATAACCGTAAGTTCTATGCTAACAGATTCTTCTCTCGCAATTATCGCTTGTGGAACTCTCTTACGGCTACTGGCTACCCAGTCAACTTTGATCTTCAAAGATTTAAATGCATTGTCACTCGTTATCTTCTGTCTTCTTAATTCCTCTTCTTTTATTGTTCTTTCTCTTTAATAGTGTCTTTTTCTCATATTCTGTAACACACAATATCCCCTTGCATCGTCGCGGTTTTATTGCCTTGCTTGGAGTAGAATGATTTTAAAAAAATAATTAAAAATGGATTCCTTCCGAGAATACAAATTCAATAAAATGTTGACGATGTCTTGAACAATTTGTAGACCATTTAATAAATCGACTCTCCCGTGATCAAAATGCTTAATGCGACGTCCATTAAAGAGAGACTCCCACTCTGTAAGATGCCAATACAAATTTCCCCAGAAGTTAGTCTTCATTTTCCATTTCACGCTGTTTACTCCAACATTCAAGAAGTGTTTTGACCTACTGTGCTGTGATACAATTGTGAAAATAATACTAGTAAGTAAAATCAGTATTAAAATAATAAAAGAGTGGAATGAATCCTGTAAATACGAAATATGTACGACTGATACGTCGTTATGTCAAAATTGGCAATATATGTGTGCATTGGGAAGATGTCAGATGCAGACAAAACATTCGCGTGTCACACAAATGTTGAGGCTTTTGCATCAAACAGTTTCGAACGTTAAATTGCTTCAATGCTTGCAAAGTAATTCAAATGTATGTCATTCACAACAAAACGCATCACATGACCTGATTTGATAAAAAAAAATCCTTCCCTTCAAATGCATCGATTTTCAAGTTTGATCTGCTCTTTAACCTTTGTCTGTCTCTTCAATAATCGATTGGAGCACATTTTTTTTCTTTTTGATTCAGTTTAATCGACACCGTCTATAAAATCTTACAGACGACAGTTCATCGATATTCTAAATTTTTAACCAGATTTTCAAGTTTATTGTTGAGAATAAAGAAAGGCCAATATACACGAAAGTGTGTGCTTCTTTTAAACAGGCACGTACACTCGTGTATAAGTCGAGTTACTAAGAAAAAATGGGTTGAAGAGGAAACTTTGTCAGTTATACATGTACTATATAATAGAAGAGAAATGTCTATTAAACCTTTTAGACACCAGCAGAAACTAATCAAAAGGCTCAATATATTCATATATACTGTTTTATTAAATATATATATATATATATATATATATATATATATATATATATATATATATATATAGAGAGAGAGAGAGAGAGAGAGAGATGTGATAAATTTCGATAACAATCTCAAGAAATTTCGGTCTAAGTTGCTTTCTCTTCTAATTAGTGTAAAGTAACTTACTTAGACGGAAAATTCTATCGAATCTTAACAATATCTAAAGCTGCGCCTCGGATTTTCTCGAATATATATATATATATATATATATATATATATATATGCAGAAATATAGTCTTAAAGTGTGCTATATTTATGGGATAAAGTGCTCAATATCAGAGATAGAGCGTGTGTAAATATAAAAGTGGACATGGAAGTCCACACTTAGAGGCGACAGTCTGTTTCATGCTAGTGCAATCGTCAGGCGATTGCACTAGCATGAAACAGACTGTCGCCTCTAAGTGCTGACTTCCATGTCCACTTTTATATTTACACACGCTCTCTCTCTCTCTCTCTATATATATATATATATATAAATAAAGACAAAAGGAAAACTACACTTAGTTTTAGCCGACACATTTCGTCATTTGACGGACTTTATCAAGGCAAATGATGATTTTAT
This sequence comes from Acanthosepion esculentum, assembly GCA_964036315.1. Taxonomy (NCBI): domain Eukaryota; kingdom Metazoa; phylum Mollusca; class Cephalopoda; order Sepiida; family Sepiidae; genus Acanthosepion; species Acanthosepion esculentum. Next base: position 80,192,043 of record OZ038495.1, read on the forward strand.
TTTGCAACAAGTATATCTTTGACAGTTACTCAAATTTTTTCAATTTAATGACGATTTAAGTATTTATCAAGTCAACCGAAATGTCTGGGCATTTAGACTTTAGATTTCGTCCTGTGGAAAATTTTAAAAATTTTCCCAATCACATCTTTCTTGAAGGAATTACAACATTCCTAAGCCAACATAGACGACAAATGTGTCGAAAAATCAAAGGAAAACGACAGAATCCATAATTTCAACTTTTAGAGATGTATAATACAAAAAAAATCTTTTTCATTATACTAAATAACGTAATCTAAGGTCTAAATGCCTACACATTTTAGTTAACCTGAAAAATATTTAGGAGCGTCTTTAAATTTAAAAATGCCAAGCAGTAGAGCATGTCGTTTCTAAATTTCTAGCGGAGTAAATTACATCATGTTGGTCTTTTTCTCACAGACGGTGCCCAACTGACACTATTATACGGTGCAGTCGACAAAATCAAATAAATGCGCGAAATTAAAAATATTAAATGATGACAATTTATCCATCGCACCCTGCATATATATATATATATATATATATATATATATATATATATATATTTGAAGAAATATAGTTTTCGGGTGTGTGATATTTATGGGATAAAGAGCTCAATATCAGAGATAGAGCGTATGTAAATATAAATATAAAAGTGAACATTGAAGTCAACACTCAGAGGTTTGGTCTGGGAAGATAATTAAGGCTATTTATTCGTCCAATGTTTAGAGTGCTTGTCGTCATCAAAAAATACAAAAAAACGAAAAGAATAAATAATACAATATGAAAATGAAAAACAAGTAAAATAAATTAACCCAAACAAATAAATAAATAAATAAACAAACAAGCCACTCCTAAAAAATAACCGCCCGAATAGATAACCCACAATGCACCACTGACCTATATATATAAATAGTCGAGGAAAAATCCAGCATTGGCGGCCTGACGATTGCGTCTAGCATGAAACAGCTTGTCGCCTTTGAGTGCTGACTTCAGTGTTCACTATTATATATATATATATATATATATATATATATATATACCGCGAAATATTTTCTAAAAAAGAGCATACCATGATGAAAAAAGGACTCAAGATTGAGAAATACAAAGTATTATCGTTAAAATCTTTATGTTATTATTAAAGACCAAAGTATCTGTTATTATTTAGTTCATTTTTTTAAAAAACTAGTTAAAAATCTTCATCAATGGCTGGACCAAAGATTACTATAGGAAATTTAGCGACTTTTTTGCAGCAAAACACATTGTCATTTTAATTAAATTTTAAGGACTTATTCACGAATGAATTAAATTATTTTTGAAATTTTTTTGAGAAAACTTTTTAAATCTGTTACTTTCATTTAATTAATTTTATGAAATTTCGAGTAATTAAAATTTCAGCCTCTTCATATTTATATTAGTTAAAAGCAGAACTCATTGAAGAATATAAAACATCAATTTGTTTTAGTCAAACAGAAAATACTATGTACAGAAAATGTGCACCGAATCGTAAAATAAAAAAATGCAATAAAACAATGCAATTAGAAAAACTTTTAATTGCTGCTATAAATAATATGTATTACGAAAAGTATTGTCTTAAGATGAGGCACGGTGGAGTAATGGATAGCGGCTCGAATTGAGGAATCGGAGAGCCTATTTCCAGTCAAATCCATTACATTCAATTGGGAAAGGTATAAATCCTCTTCTTCTCCCCCACCACCCCCAGCTATGTGTAAATAGCGGGACAAACCGGGTTCTGTAACCTTGGACTAGTCTACTGCAGAAAGAAATAGCAACCTACTGCGGGAAAAAAATCTGCCTCGTCAGTCATGTATGGAAAGATACGTGATCGCCTAAGCGTGTATCACGCATGACACATAACTGACTGATTGTCTCAAGAAAAAACATTTCGATGAATAAAGAATTTTTAAAAGAATTGTTTTTATTTATTCTAAATTTTCATTAGAAAAATTTATTAAGTTTTAAATGTTTTTAAATTCTGTATTAATTTCAACCTTTTAGATTATATTAATATTAAGTGAAAATTGTATTTACTAATGTTGTGGTAAGATCGACCTAATCTGCATAGGTGACTATATAAATAATGGTTGGTACCGGAAGACGAAGGAGCGAATACAGAGATCCAGCTAGAGACTCTGCCCGACTGCGACTTAGTCAACACATTCTCCAGGAACGTCTTCCCAGAAATATACCGAAATACTATATGTAAATATTGTGTACATTTTCTTGTTATAATACATTCTTGTTCTAAGTACATTTTGTGTTGCATTATTATTCCATGCATTAGTCGAGATTCAACAATGAGTCAAGACTCAACAACTAATCATAAATGGTAAAGCTTAATACAAACCATCACACACCAATATTTTTAAAATAATTTTGAATTTGTTTTACTAGTGTATAAATGTACCGATTTTTCAAGTACAGTCGACCATACGCGATACTATCAGAAAATAAGAGATAACTATATTAAATATAAAGGAGATGATTGGAATTTCGAACTGAACCCTTTATTTCGTCCACCGAAATGACTCTACCGGATGTTCCAGTATCAGTTATCTACCTTTAACTCAAGTTTCCATGTTTTTGGTTCACCTCAGGTATTGAACTCACAACTCTTTGGGTTAAGTCACTGGATTCAATCGACGGTTTTATCCACTGGGTCTTGTGTTCTTGAGGACCTGAAGAAGGCCGGAGCATATAATAGCAACGAAGATGAGAACGACATTACAAACAATGTAAATAGTGTAAATAATTACAATACTCTGAAATCTCAGAAATATCGCCTGAAAAGTTGTTTGCTAAATAGATTAGCTGACGAGCCTAGCAGGCCACACTAGCGGACGAGCATACTCTTAACGAGCAGCGATAGACACATCCAGACGAACGCACACTGATTTTGAAGTCGGGTATATAGGTTAATTGTCTCATCGAAATATTCAAAAGTTATAAGTCAGATAACCGAGTATTAGTATCGTTGGACGCCAAAATCTATTCACCAATGTTCCTCTTCTTTGCCATTTTCTTGTTTATTATTTGTTTTCCGATTCAACTCTTCACGGTGGTAAATTTATTGTCCTTAATCTTCTTCCCATTGTTTGTTGCTCCTTTTGTATACAACTAGCAGTCTTTGCCCGCTCGCTATCGCTTCGCAAAATAAGATAATATTCACGACTTGAAATATTTGAAACAAAAATTTTAATTGAACATTTCATTCATAAATTGGCCTGTTATAGTTAAGGAAAGTTTTACAAATAGATGCCAACTTGTTGAAAGCCAGGTAAAATGCAAATTGCAAACACTTTTCTGCATTATATAAGACAATATTCCTAAACAGAATTATTTTTGATATGAAAATCTAAACAATCCCCAAATAAAAGAACAGTAATGAACGACAGTTAATTAATGAAATAAACTTTTGCAAATTAGTTAAACCTGAAGAGTGATATTGCCTAGAAGTAGATAATATATAATACAGATATTGAGCCTTTAGTGCCTAGGGCTTTTTAATCTAAGAATTTGTGGGAGAATTGAGCTCCAATTTCACATTTATTCATATAGATTCCATAATATAAGGTTTTACTTAATTAGTTATTATGTTTCCCTAACTCTTCTAATGTTGAATGTATAACTAATTGTAATTTCTATTTTCAAGTCTTTACACTATATTAATTTTATCTTATAAATTGTTACCTGTTCTGTCAATCATGAAATAAAAATAATTGTTTGTACAGAAAATAAAGGTCTACCTACACCAAATCGTCTTTAAATTAAGTGGCAGCAGACGAATTATCGTTGAAGGTAAGCTTAAACATTAATTCAATATTTAAATGCAGCGATCAATTTTGAGTTCTTCTGTAGTTTATTGAGACCTATCGCATCTACTCCTCCCTAGCTATTGTGAAGATGGCCAACCCGAAAGTCCTCCACAGGAGCTAGCTTAAATGCCGCCAGATAGGTCGACTTTTTAGCTAGCTGCAATTTCGGATACTAAAGGAAAATAAGTTACTCCCCTTGAACCATGAAAGCAACAATAATGGCTAGTATAATATATTAATATATATTTTTAAACTCTCATAATCTGGCAACCCTAAATCTGAGCTCAACGAAAATCTTTCCCTGCGTCAAACTTTTCCAGGAATGAGCTATGAATCATTGAAATCGGACCAGTGGGAGCGGAGGAGTTTCTTGGACACACAAACACACACACACACATACACTATTGTTGTGGTGTAAGTGATATCGGATCGGAATGAGGAATCGCAGAGCCCAGTTTGTATTCCAGTCAAGTTATCTACATTTACCTATGCACAAATATCCTCGGGAAAGTTATAAATCCAACTCCGCCCCCACCCCACTATGAGTCGAATAGCAGGACAGACCGTACCCTATAGCCTTGATTGGCAACCTTTCTACAGCAGAAAGAAACGGCAACCTACTGCAGGAAAATCTTCTGCCTCGACAGTTAAGAAATGAAAGAGACATGATCGCCGAAACGTGTATTGACTGACTCCTCTACACTGTTTATATATATATATATATATATATATATATATATATATATATATATATATATATATATATATATAGGTACCTTCACAAAAATCGCGATACCTAAGGTTTAAAATAATTTAAAAAAATGAAAGTTTGACTTGAAGGTTTTATTTTAGCATTAATTGAAAGCTAAAAAAAATGAAATTTACTATTTCCAGTAAGCAAAATACTCTGGCTTATTTTAAACAGAAATCATATTGATTGGAATCGATTTTCATATTTTTTTCTTTTCACATATATATATATATATATATATATATATATATATATATATATACGTGGGTCATTCAATAAATAAGGTGAATTTTTCGGTATAAGGACTTCTAATACAGACAGAAGGTTACTTTTTTTATGTGTGTGACGCAAAGAAGTCCGTGGGGGCTTTGTGCAAGTCTGCTTCATTGGTGAAGGATTTCCCACGAATATGATTATCCAGGGAGTGGAAGAGGTGGTAATCGGATGGCGCAAGGTCAGGTGAATAAGGTGGATGGCACAAAGTCTCCCACCCAAGTTGCTGTATGGTATCCCTGACCACTCGCGCGACATGCGGCCTGGCGTTGTCATGGAGGAAAAGCACACCTTTGCGATTCACCAGTGCTGCCTCCTTCTGGCGCAATGTCTGTTGCACACGTTTCAATTGCTGCGAGTATAGGTCTCCAGTGACAGTTTGGCCCGTTGGTAGCAGTTCATAATGAACCACTTGACGACCTGTCCACCAGACACAAAGCATAATCTTGCGTGGGTGCATAGGCGGTCTTTTGGTGTGAGGGACAGCATCCTGAGGAGACAACCAATGTCTGGAACGCTTGGAAGTTTCGTACAGAACACACTTTTCATGACTGGTAAGCACTCGATTGAATAAGGACGCGGTACGGTGGCGAGAAAGCAGCGATACGTAGGCTGCCACTCGTTGTCCCTTGTGGACCTCTAACAGCGTTTGCGGAACCCACTTGCACAGTTTGTACGTCTTACCTAGGCGGTGCAGGTGAAGTCTAACCGTTTCATCGGAAACGTTGAACTGTCTTGCAAGTTCACCACACGTTAGACTACTGTCCTCTTCAATGGCCGCCTTCAGGACTCCGTCATTCAAGATTTCATTGATTTCAACTCTTATTAATAACTGCGTTCTTTCTTACCAGGTAAACTGTCATCAGACTGTTCAAAGAAGACTTGAAAAGTAACTAGTAGTGACTTCTCTTAAAAATGGACAATATTTGTCAACCTGATGTTAATCAAGTACTTGACGAAAAACGTTCAACCATCAATAACATTTATTCTGACATGATTGCTACGTTAGGGGAGGGCAGTCCATATCGCTCCAGGTTTATTAACAGTGCAAAAGTGGACAGGTCAATTTTGAAGATAACTCGCCGTCTTGACGTCCTACAACTGCCACCACCAAGGAAAACTTTTATCGTGTTCCCCACATGGAGATGGATGGTTGGCGATGGACTATAAATCAACCAATCGTATTAGAAAGTTGAAAATACTCTGCACAATGAACTTGACAAGACGAAGGTTTCTGCTCTGTGTGGGTGCCACGTCTTCTGACACCTGATCAAAAGCGCACTGGGTTGATCACATCACGGGGAAATCGAAGCAGATCCATCTGGTTTTCTTGAATGTTTTCTAACCCAGAATAATTGTTGGGTTCACCACTTTGAGCCAGAAACAATTCATACAGTAGAAATACACCTCCTCACCTACTCCAAATTAGGCCAAGGTAGTTTCATCTGCAGGGAAGATGATGGTCTCAGTTTCTGGGGATTCAAAAGGTATTGTTTTTATTGACTATCTTCCAGAGGGTCACACCATCAATGTAGAGAACTATGTCAACTTGCTGAGACAATTACGATAGTTTCATCAGGGCAACTTGTTTCATCAGAACAATGCTTCAGTACGCAAGTCATTGGTTTCAATGGCTGCAGTGGGTGTGGTTGTGGCTTTCAACTGGTTGATTAACCTCCCTATTCTCCTGATTTGGGACAATTTGACTGTCATCTGTTTCCCCAACATGAAACAGCAATTGGCTGTGAACAAGCATCGCAGTGATGATGACGTCATATCTGCTGTTGATGAATTTTTTACCAACAGGATGAAAAATTCCCCACTAATAGTATCCAAACACTGCAACACTGATAGAAGATGTGTGCGGACCGCAATGGGGACTATCTTGAAAAATAAACCTCATTTGATCATTTTCCATGAAAGTATCTTGGTCAAACAATGAACATTTCAACCGATTTTCGTATATTATGTCTTAAGAAATTGGCACTTGAAGATCCCTGAGTGAGGGATGCTGTCGTAGGCTTTTTTGTACTAAAATGAAATTTTTGTGCTTTGGATGAATGTTTCCAAGAATAATCTAATTTATAAGCCACTGATCTATGCTACCATGTCATCCTCTGCAACAACCTTTTTACTCAATGGGACACACATATTGTGTGCTCCAGGCGGCTGTATATTTTTTAGATTATATGGAAATTAAGAACTTGTAAGACGTTGGCAAACAAATAATAGGTCGATAGCTTAGGTTTTTCTGCGCTATTATATCTTGGTTCTTCCAAGTTTGTGACAAATTGGGAGAATCATTCTGGTGTTATTGTAGGCTCCAGCATTATTTATTTTCATTAAATTTGAATAGGAACCTTTTTAACTCGTGAGATAAAGGTAGAACCCTGTTTAGTCAAAGTTCAATCCTTTGGTGGTGAGACTGAAGTCACCGGCCAAAGCTATGGTATATAGAGGCTGTGCGCTGCCCAGACTACATGGCCCCACTCTCAACCGTACCCACAAGATCTAAAAGCATTAGATTAGGCGCCGGTTTGGATGCAAGAGTTACCGGGATATTTGTCGGTGTTGACAGACAACAGCTTTTGGGACTCCATTATGAGTTTTCTGCCTGAATTTACTTCCATAGCCTTTTCCGTGTTTTCATTAAATAATATAATAGCTGGTCACTCGTATTCGAGAAAACCCGTCTACCAGACCCGATAACATCAGGAAGTTTCCTTCTAGACAAATCGATAATGGGTCTCATGATCAGAAAGTGAACGTTCTAATCACTCGATCAGGCTCATTTCATTAAATAGTGTTTTTGCCATAAATGTTATGTGTAGCAGAGAAAGTGTCAAGCCATATGTTTGGAATTTTGTCAATTTGGTAAAAGCTTGTGTTATTTCTTTTACTACAATTTATTACCATTTCGGTTCTTGGATGCTTCCCGTGCTTTTTTCCCGATCTTTTAACGATTGTGCATCCTCATTGGGACATTTGTCATCTCCCCATATGCTTAGTTTTTTGGGGTTTTTTTCAAACTTTGTTCTCTTTATTGTAACTGTTTCGCTTCTTTTATTTCTCTGTAAAATTTATTTGCGTTTCCTTTAAATATCTTGTTTTGGTCCTACAGTATTCCGCATTATTCGAGGCCAGCAAGACGTTGAACTTTAGTTTGAATTTTTGTTTCAGTTTTTTCAACCGGATTATTTGTTATTTATTCTGAAATTTATATTTTCTTTTTACCTTACGTATTTTACCAGGTCTCAGTTCAATATTCTTATAAAGTGCCTCCAAAATAGATATTTTTGCTCTCATTGTTTTTATTTTTTCTCGATTTTTAACTTCCATTTTGATTTATTATTTGATGACCAGCATTTCTTCTTTTTCTAGATTATTCCACACTTTCATTGATGAACATTTGTATATTAGGATGGATATATGTATCTATAACTACTATGGCTATTATTGTTAGGGTTGATCAAAATAATTTTCGTTTTTTACAAGCCTTTACACCAAAAACTTATTAAATGTACATATGTACATTTCATAAGTCTATCTTTTACGCCACTCTATTATCATTATTATTATTGTTATTGTTATTGTTGTTGTTGTTATTATTATTATTATTATTCATGAACTTTTCCACTGATCATTTTGTAAAAAAAAAAAAAAACCCCTAAGATCACACACATTTTACATAGATAAAGCTCTTCGTAATGCGTGAGCTGTACTTGTGAGTACAATTTTTTATATTTTTTTAAGGCATGGGCTACCAGTGATCCCTTCAATGAGTCTATTGAATCCTTTTCTAATCAATCCAAGGACTCCAACTACAACTAGAATTATTGATATCCTCCTCATTATTATTATTATTATTATTATTATTATTATTATTATTTAGTAGTAGTAGCAGCAAAAGTAATTTCATTTTACAGACCCATACCCAAAAGTTCATTTTATCTATCTATCTATCTATCTATCTATCTATCTATCTATCTATCTATCTATCTATCTATCTATCTATCTGTCGGTAGGTCTATCTATCTATCTATCTATCTATCTATCTATCTATCTATCTATCTATCTATCTATCAGTTGGTAGGTCTGTCTAAGACAAATATTATTAAAAACGAGAGACATTTCGTGTCGATTAACTTTAATGATCGGCTTTTCCAAAATTAAGAATAAGGAAATCCGCTAGAAATTTCCGAAGTTCATTGCATTCACTTACGTTTCCCACCCCAGCTTTGGGTTAAACAGCAGGACAGACTGGGTCTTATAAGTTTGGTTGGTAATCAGTCTACTGCAGACAGGAACGGTAGCAGACAGGAACGGTAGCCTACTGCGGGAAAATCTGCCTCGTCAGACATGAATCGAAAGAGACATGATCACCCAAGAGTGTATCACGTACGGCACTGAACTGATTGACTATTATTGCAAAATATTAGCTTAGTAGTGGCGTGTAGGCAGACTCAAGAATAAACCCTTCAGTCTCACCCTTACGTCCTGAACTCCTTAGCCACTGGTGGGTTGCGAATTCATCTACATCAGCCTTTTTGCTTTAGAGATGGAAGTGGCTATGTGGTGGAATTTCGTTCCAGTTTTTTTCATCTTCTTATTATTATTCTTCTTATTATTATTATTATGCATCCTGGGTATGACGATAAACTACATCCGACAGCAAGGGCTCTGATTGGGAGGTTTTGAGGAGCGTGGAACCACATCTTAATTGCTGTTGTTCCGAGGTCCAACGCGACCCGGGGTGGTAGCACCTTTTAGGGTCCCAGCTATGAGCAAATAGTGAACCCCCAAACAATGGCCAAAACATTCTGAAAGTATAACAATATTTTTTTGTAGTAAGAATACCATCAAAAGGGGAAAGGAAGAGAAAAATTACCAGCAATACATTTTTGGAAAAAAATTACCAAAGCGCTCAAGAAAATTAAATTTCGACATCAAATTCTAAGCGGGGACGAATGGTAAACTTATAAATATGTAAGATCAATTCAGTAGAGAAACATTGTCTAGCACAACAGATTGGAGCAAATTTCTTAGCAGCAGACCTAGCAGTTGATTCAATATAATCTTTCCACCATATGTCAGTCAAAAATGTAAGCTCGAGATGGCGTATCGAGCCACTCTCATGGGGGTTATCATTAGCCATGCTGATGAGAGGCAGGAATAATGTAAATAATGTAAAGAAAATGCTAAAATTAAGCATTGCTTTTATCTTATTCGATGATGATAAAGATGGGGGTCAAGGAAGTTGTGTTTTCTAAATCTCCAATCACCAAGATTGTGGCTGCACATTTCTTTGTTTACGGATACAAGCATACGCCTATGCCGACATGAAGATCTTGGTTGTAATGACAGGACAAAACAATTACAAAATTATCGCAGGAGATTAATAGGATATTTGTTCCCCATCGTCACGCTCATAAAGATATTTGGGAGAAAGATTTTTGCCGCAGACATCCCGGAAATGCGCATCTGTAATGTTAGAGGCGCATAGCAAATGTCGTTCCTTTAACAACGTCAGGAACTTTATAACATCTGATGAAAACGTGGCGAGGAAAATGGTGGAATTCAATTAGCTTTCTCGGGAATGCAGCAACAACAACTATGACGAAACAGAAGTAAAGAAAAGTAACAATTATAAAAATATAACAACGGAGAAAGACAGAGGATAAGAAAGAGAGAAAGAAAGAAAGAAAGAAAGAAAGAAAGAAAGAAAGAAAGAAAGAAAGAAAGAATAGATCATGTATAAAATAAGTAACATTTGCCCAGAGAAATGTGTACTGATTTCGTAGCTACTAAATATCCAACGCTGAAAAATAAATGAATAAAGCAATGTGTATCAGGAATTGAGACGAAATGAAACTTCGTACCGGTCAGTTTGCTCAGTGTTTCCATTCCGAGTTTTTATAAATACCGAATCTCAGCTTGACACTACATTCTTGTGTGAGACAAAGATTTACAGCTCGTTGTAATTAGTGTATAGAGACATTCCGCTTCAAGTCTCTAGTCCCTGAAATATTCTAAACTGTTCATAAAAACATACGCAAATAAAGATATAAATTTAAAATAAAATAAAAATAAAACAGGATTTTTTTTTTACTTGGGGGCTGGTTTTTCGCTGCCCTTAAAGTGATCCGGTCATAGGAAATTTAATTACACCAATGTTTCGACGTCGCGGCCAACATACGACAAGTACGCGTTTCCGTGCCTCGTATTCCCTCTCCTCAAGGCTAAACAGACGCCATTTTTTTGTGTCTTTCTACGTGTTTTTATTATTTATTTATTTATGTTTATTATTATTATTATTTTCATAAAATCAAGTTCTGTACACGAGGGCAACGGTGATTGGTCCTAAGTAAAAAAAAAAAAAAAAAAAAAATAAGAAAGAGATTTCTTGATTTCTCAGTCAAAACCCGCTCAAAAAAAAAAAAAAATAAAAATCTTGGCTTTTCTGCTATCGTAATGTCGCGCGAAAACCTTTCTGAATCAAATAATACAAAACTACACGATTCAGAAAAGAAATTATTGTATTTCATCTCAATTTAAGCCAATTTCTGTGGATATTACAAAGCAAAAACTGAATCGTATGATAAAATTACCTTTACGGGTATTTTGTTGATTAACCGAACAATTAATATTTCAAGATATCTCTGATTCTCAGAGGAAACTTTCTATTCTTTAAAACTTTTTAGAGGCTATATTTTCATATTTTATCAACTTTTTTTGCGTAGCAATTCCCTCCAAGCAAGGCGGGAGTGACACTAGTACGCAAGGGGCTAAACAGAGTGTAAGTAAAGGGAAAAGACTGGGTATAGGGGGTCGAGGAAAGGATAAAAAAGAAGAATGGAGGAGGATGAAAAGAACAGGGATCAAGGAAACAAAAGATGTCGATTGACATTACATTTAAATTTTTGAAGATTATAGCTATCAGGAAAGCAAGTAAGCGGAAGGGAGTTCCACTGTCGGTAAGTGCGAGAGAAGAATCTTTTGGAGTAGAAGAGGCGGTTACATTTAACTGTTTCGACAGTGAAAGGGTGGGACCGAGAGGCCAACCTAGTAGCACGTTTAAATTCATGCAGTCGGAGCACCAGTGAAAACAGCTCGAATTAGTAAAACAAAATATATTTTGTTATTGCGCCCTCTGTTTCAGTCACATTTTTCGTCGTCTGTCATAAATGTTTTAATAATTTCACCCCAAGCAAGGCAATAAAGCCACTAAGACGTAAGGGGGCTACTGAATATGAGACAAAAAGACTATAAAGGAGAGAGAACAATAAAAGAACAAGAATTTGAACTCGGCTCGTTGATTCCACTTTCCTCGACGATAACTGTTATGTTATTCGCACATCCAAAAATGTCGCAAACAAGGTAATGAAGCCACTAAGATGCAAGGGTCTACTAAATTTAATAGAATATGAGTAAAAGAAAAAAACATTATTAAGGGGAGAGGATATTAAAAGAACAGGAATTAAGAAGATAGAAGATATTGATTTATATTGCATTTAAATTTATGAAGAGGAAAGTTAACTGGGAAGCAAGAAGCCAAAAGGCAGTTTCACAAGCGAGATAAGTAACTGTTATCATCACACTTTCCAGGTAGACGTTTTTTTCTGAACTAGTGAAACTAATGGACCTAGCTCAATAGGGCATTTGCCATGGGGATGACGACAGCAGAACGAGAGTCTGTTCCACGTAATAGCGGCTCTAGAGGTGAAATTGTCCGAATGGAATACGAAGGGAATGGAGAAGTGATTCATCTTAGTGTACGTTGCATAGCGAGTTTTAGTTTTGAAAGTATGAACTAGTGAAACTAATGGATGTAGCTCGATAGGGCATTTGCCATGGGAATAACGACAAAAATGAGCAAAATGTTAATGGGAAAAATCTTGAATCTAGCTTTCATGGGAGGTTTTTGCCCATCAAAGTGTTTTGCATTGATCGAAAAATGTAATAATTGATGCAAGTTCCAAAATGTATTCCTGTGTAATTCCTTCTATATGAAAAGATCCAAAAAGTTACTAAACGGTTGGTGAATATGACAGACTGAGTAGAATAGACCAACTGAGTTACACTTTTTTTCCTGTGTTATTCGTATTATACAAAAAGTTCAAAAAGGTTAATAATTGCTTGGTGAATATGACAGACAGGTTGAGCAGTACAGACTGAGCGAGCAACATTTAATTTTTTTCTTCCGTTTTATTCTTTCTGTATGTTACGAGGAAGGAAGTTCCACTGTCGTCATGGAGGATCACATTTTCCTAAACAAAGCAATTTTGAATGGACTTTTTTTAATCTAACATTTTTTATTGCTTCAAACATTACTTTCCGCATTCAGGTAGCAAGTCCAGAAGACCTGGTCTTTTGGGCTAAATTGAACGAGAAGATGCGCATTTCTTGAAAAGAGTAAATAGAACCTTATTGGGCTGTGGCGATCTCCGAGAAGAGATGGTTTCGCATACAAATTGGTTCGCAGGTTCGAACATATTCAGAGTTCACACTTTCTTAAATTTATGTCGAATTCGCAGGTCGGTAGACATAACAGACGGAGCTTAAAAAACGGGGCATCTACTAAATGGGTATCCAAAAATTAGACATATATATATATATATATATATATATATATATATATATATATATATATATATAATATGATAACGTCAACTGATAATCCATATGGATAATTCCAGGGAGGATATAAATCCAGAGAGCTCAATGGTATAACAGAGCAAATGATAATTAATTAATAAACTGGAGACTTCAGAAAGTCGTGGTAATATTTTATTTCGCAAAATCGAGAATTCGATTTCGCTGGTAGTTTCAAAACAATGATTACATATATATATATATATATACATATATATATATATATATTAATAATTATTTTTAATTTTATTTAATTTTATTTATTTATTTATTTATTTTTTCTTGCTAAAAACTAACGCCTGCTAACCTCATTTTCCCTTCTCCAATTTTGTTTTTAATATAGACCACTGGGAATATAATCTGTTAGTCCACTTAATAGCCAATGTTTGAGATTTTCAGTTTATTTCTATCGTCAACTGCCTCCATTGAAACTTGCCGGCTCGAAAAGTCTGTGGTCAGAGACAATTGTCTTAAAGTCTCTGGTCAGAGACTATTGTCTTGTGGGTGCCATTTTGATTTGGACTTTCTCCTACAAAAAGCCCTACCCCGGCCCACTGTTATGGTTGTGGAAGAGGGGTCGTACGACCCCCCCCCCACTGCCACCAAGACTGCGTTCTTTGTAACTTGACGCTTGGGGAATCGAGCATGCCGTTCACTTTCGCTTGTGTTTTTTGCGAAGTATGTCGTCGATATTAAAACTGAATTCCAGTGAGTAAATACTTTATTAATAATTATCTGACATCTTTCATTCCTATCTGCTCTCGCTCTATATCTCCCGTAACCCCATTACCTCGATCGACCCTCCGTCCTTCTCTTTCTCCACATCCCTTCCTTTACCACTCCTATCTGCTCTTCCTCCAACCCTTCTGTAACCCCTTGCGTGATAGTGGCCACCGGCCTTGCTTGGGGTGATACGCTTAAAAAAAAAAATATATATATATATATATATATACCTGGCGGTCTCAAAAACTTCATTGTTTTGAAACCGCCAGGTCTGAAGAAGCGAAGTCGAATTCTCGATTTTGCGAAATAAAATATTAGCATGGCTTTCTGATGTCTCCAATTTATTAAGTATATATATATATATATATATATATATATATATATATATATATATATATATATATATATATATATGAGTGTGTGTGTGTGTGTGTGTGTGTGTGCAGAATCAAATGATATTTTTCCCATATCTAACTTTCACGCCGAACGTTAGTTTGTGCTTACCTTTTTTTTTGTCTGTTTTTTCTTTTAACACTGAATTACGTCTCTTGGCCAGCACAATGGAAACACTTAATAAAGTTTATTAGTAAATTTTATTAAGTATCTTGGATGCGGACCGTAGTAATTCCAACTGTTAAAAAAACAGGGTGTCTATTCAAACATAGATATCTACATAATAACGTCTTTAAAAGTTATATATATATATATATATATATATATATATATATATATATTGTTTGGACTGTTGTGTCCATGTGTCTTGGCCCATTGGTTTGATCCAGTGACTTGACCTAAAGATTTGAGAGTTCACTAACTTGGTACTGCAATGGTGAACAAAAATCTTGGAAAGCTGTGTTAAAGGGAGAAAACTGAGACATATGGAAGAGGCATGGAACGTGGAACTAGAACAATATAGTCCGCTGGACGAAATAAAGTGTTCAGATCGAACTTACAATCACCTGAAGAAGCCCGAAACATCGTGAATATGGCAATAAAGATGAGGACAGCAGTTCGAACAATGTAAATAATGTAAATAAATACAATACCTCATCCCCAGAAATATAGACTGATATATATATATATATATATATATATATATATATATATATATATATATATATATATATATATATATATTATGTGGTGTGTGTGAGTACTTTCGTCTTTCATAAAGCCATTATCAAAGAATTGGAATTGATGTCAATTTCTTTAATTTCAAATATCGGTTGATTTCGTCTTCACTTGAGAGTCTGCGTTAATTTTTTTAATAATATATATTTAGCAGGTTTGACCCTAAGTCTGATTACATTTGTTGATTTTGCGATGTTTGCATTTTATGTTTATTGATTTTTGAAATTTATTCGATTTAATATTTTTTCTGTTATTAGTATGTATTCTTATATATTTTTATTAGTATGTATTCTTATACATTATACGTGTTTGGTCATGTGGTTTGATTGATCTATTAACAGATAAAAGGGATAATGTAGTAGTTGTGCAACCAATGTACATGCTGTTTAAATTATTATTACTAGAGAAATAGCAGCTGTATAAGTGACTGCAGATGTGAAAGATCGTATGTGTATGAAATTCACATAGATGTGTTTACAATATATGATGGAGCATGATCTCTAATATTGCGTTAAAATGCCACTCCATATTAAATTAATACTAAATTTTAAGTAATAGAATTTACCAATGTAAAAGTAGTCCCTAATCAATCTCATAAATAAAATTCAAACTGATAAAGATATCATCTTAATAATCACTTACTACTAGATGTAAACTTATATTTGAGAAAAGATTTCTAGTGTTTTAATGTAAACTCTACATACCTCCTAATCGACTATTTCACATTAAATCACCAAAATGTCCGTAATAAGGTTTTTAAAAAAAATTTAACATATAATTAAATGGCTTAGACTGTTTAAACTGAAAAATTTACGAAATCTCAAAGTAAAAAAAACAAAAAACAAAAAAAAAACAACGCATATTCCAATAGAAGTTAATGACACTTGTTTACAACCTCTTTCTCTTTTTTCTCTCTTTTTCTTTTTCTCTTTTTTCAATATATATTTCTCTCCATCCCACTTCCTAATCAAGATATAACTTCCGTTAACAGATTTAAAGTGTCAATGTCTAGATTTCAGCGAATATTTAAATTTGAAACAATAGAAATGTTACATCTAACTCAACGCTGTCTCTCTACCTCCCTACACTGCCCCACTTCGTGAGTTTCCTTATTATTGCCCGTCATAAATGTGTAAATTTATTTTCATTTTTTCATTTCAACATTTGGAAATAAATCTGATGATCCACTGTCCTTTGGAAGGGCTGTGGTGAAATAATTTATTATATGGAACCTTAAAGTGGTCTGTTTTTATTTAAATTATTAGCTCTGATTTACATTGAGCTCTCTGGATTCTATCCTCCCATACGGATTACCTAGTTTTTCCTAAACTATATATATATATATATATATATATATATATATATATATATATATACGATACACCTAAAAGGGTAAATTTATTCGTTTGTAGACACTCGGAGCATCAAAATAAATCGCCTAAAATATATAAAGTCTATTCAACCATTTTGAATATTTTGAACCGGTCGCCCTGTTTTGACATAATTTGGCATCTAATTAGAGGGTACTTCATGTACTATTCAGTGGAGTAACTCAGTAGAGAATGAGATTATATTGAAGGATTTTGCGTATTTATTTCATCTTAATTTTATCTTCTTTTCATGGCGACTACTCAGACTTTCAGTTTACGGGTATCAGCAAAACGCGCGTAATGGATTACGGCAAGACTTGAACCCTTACCGCTTTTCTTATAGGAAGCCTCTTTATCCGTGATGGCTACTCTGTGGAGCATTCAGTAAAAATCGAACTCGCTACTGCAATCCTCGGGAAGTGTCTTGATCACCACTGTTTTAGATATAGCAACCTATATTTTTAAATTTTAGTTTTACTTGATACAAGGCTAAAAATTCAGAGCGCTTGGTAAGGATGAATCTCAGCAGTAAGACTTGATTACTTACAACTACTTGATAATACCTTATCGGTATTTTCTAAACTTTCCCTTGTTTGGTACAAGGCAAACTTTTTTGCCATTGCTCCATTGCAAAGAAGCTAAAGAATTTAGTTTCTTCTGATAAAATAAAGAATAAATGCATATTATCTCACCTTCTGACTATTTCTTGGCGCAAACGCTACAATCCACGGAGAGGAAAAGGATTGAAAATGTCAAGAATTGTGGAAAATGCTAAGTTGGCTAGTGGGGAATTACAACTGCATCCAACCGTGTACTTGAAGCATTCCTCAAGTGAGAATTGGAAAGAGAACGACGTCATCGGTTGGAGTCTGTGGCGACTCAAAAGAGATTTCCGAAAGCCTATTCACAAGAAATACGAATTGCAGAAGTTTATTCTGTACATGAAAAGCTGATGAAACCTGATATGCCACACATAGCCCGAAGGGTGAGAATATTAAAGAAATCGTAGAATTTCGCATTTCTGTTAAGAGATGAGAATGTTGCAAGTATTGAGAGTTTTAAATGTGAGAAGTGTTCAGTGCCATTCTAGTTCTCTGGAAAACCTTTTTCTGCATGCTTATACATACACACACATATATATATATATATATATATATATATATATATATATATATATATATATATATATATATATCAAGAGAGGGAGTACGAGCGTAACTGTCAACAGGAAACAAAACAGGATTAATGGCTAGAGTTCGAATTTTACCTTAGAGACCTTCGGAAAGGCATGGGTCCAATTATTCCCTGTATTTCATTTTTAAAATATGTTTGGTCGTTGGTATGTTCCGATGGATGATGATGCAAGACCAATAAAATGTGCACAAGCCTTTACTGTTTTGTTGTTGTTTTCTTTTAATCAGCATACACCAAGCAAGTCAACAAAAGACTCAGAGTGGGGGTACTGAGTGTGGAAGAATATAAACAAAAAAACAAAACAAAACAAAAAAAATAACATAAGAAAATTAAAAACATTATTAAGGAGAGAACAATAAAAGCACAAAAATAAAGAAGACAGAAGATAATGATTGATATTGCAGTTAAATTTTTGAAAATCAAACTTGACTGGAATGCAAGAAGCCGGAAGAGAGTTCCACAAGCGAGAAGTGCGCGAAAAGAAACTGTTAACAAAGAATTTACGGATAATCTAACCATTTCAATTGAAAAATGATGAGATCATGTCGCAAATCTAATAATCTGCTTAAATTCATAAAGTCTAGGTATCAAAGAGGAAAGCTCTTCAGAACAATAAGCATGAAAATATTTATAGAAAAGGCAGAGGGAAGCTATATTATGGCTTAAATTCAAAAAGACTAGGTACCAAAGAGGAAAGCTCATCTGACCAATTACCATGAAAATATTTATAGAAAAGGCAGGGGGAAGCTATATTATGGCTTAAATTCATAAAGTCTAGGTACCAAAGAGGAAAGCTCATCAGAAGAATTAGCATGAAAATATTTATAGAAAAGGCAGAGGGAAGCTATATTATGGCTTAAATTCATAAAGTCTAGGTACCAAAGAGGAAAGCTCATCAGAACAATTAGCATGAAAATATTTATAGAAAAGGCAGGGGGAAGCTATATTATGGCTTAAATTCATAAAGTCCAGGTACCAAAGAGGAAAGCTCTTCAGAACAATTAGCATGAAAATATTTAAGAAAAGGCAGAGGGAAGCTATATTATGGCTTACATTCATAAAGTCTAGGTACCAAAGAGGAAAGCTCATCAGAACAATTAGCATGAAAATATTTATAGAAAAGGCAGAGGGAAGCTATATTATGGCTTAAATTCATAAAGTCTAGGTACCAAAGAGGAAAGCTCTTCAGAACAATCAGCATGAAAATATTTATAGAAAAGGCAGAGGGAAGCTATATTATGGCTTAAATTCATAAAGTCTAGGTACGGAAGAGAAAAGCTCATCAGAACAATTAGCATGAAAATATTTATAGAAAAGGCAGAGGGAAGCTATATTATGGCTTAAATTCATAAAGTCTAGGTACCAAAGAGGAACGCTCATCTGACCAATTACCATGAAAATATTTATAGAAAAGGCTGAGGGAAGCTATATTATGGATTAAATTCATAAAGTCTAGGTACGAAAGAGGAACGCTCATCTGACCAATTACCATGAAAATATTTATAGAAAAGGCAGAGGGAAGCTATATTATGGCTTAAATTCATAAAGTCTATGTACGAAAGAGGAACGCTCATCAGAACAATTAGCATGAAAATATTTATCGAAAAGGCAGAGGGAAGCTATATTATGGCTTAATTTCATAAAGTCTAGGTACCAAAGAGGAACGCTCATCTGACCAATTACCATGAAAACATTTATAGAAAAGGCTGAGGGAAGCTATATTATGGCTTAAATTCATAAAGTCTAGGTACGAAAGAGGAAAGCACATCAGAACAATTAGCATGAAAATATTTATAGAAAAGGGAGAGGGAAGCTATATTATGGCTTAAATTCATAAAGTCTGGGTACCAAAGAGGAACGCTCATCTGACCAATTACCATGAAAATATTTATAGAAAAGGCAGAGGGAAGCTATATTATGGCTTAAATTCATAAAGTCTAGGTACGAAAGAGAAAAGCTCATCAGAACAATTAGCATGAAAATATTTATAGAAAAGGCAGAGGGAAGCTATATTATGGCTTAAATTCATAAAGTCTAGGTACCAAAGAGAAAAGCTCATCAGAACAATTAGCATGAAAATATTTATAGAAAAGGCAGAGGGAAGCTATATTATGGCTTAAATTCATAAAGTCTAGGTACCAAAGAGGAACGCTCATCTGACCAATTACCATGAAAATATTTATAGAAAAGGCAGACGGAAGCTATATTATGGCTTAAATTCATAAAGTCTAGGTACCAAAGAGGAAAGCTCTTCAGAACAATCAGCATGAAAATATTTATAGAAAGGCAGAGGGAAGCTATATTATGGCTTAAATTCATAAAGTCTAGGTACGGAAGAGAAAAGCTCATCAGAACAATTAGCATGAAAATATTTATAGAAAAGGCAGAGGGAAGCTATATTATGGCTTAAATTCATAAAGTCTAGGTACCAAAGAGGAACGCTCATCTGACCAATTACCATGAAAATATTTATAGAAAAGGCTGAGGGAAGCTATATTATGGATTAAATTCATAAAGTCTAGGTACGAAAGAGGAACGCTCATCTGACCAATTACCATGAAAATATTTATAGAAAAGGCAGAGGGAAGCTATATTATGGCTTAAATTCATAAAGTCTATGTACGAAAGAGGAACGCTCATCAGAACAATTAGCATGAAAATATTTATCGAAAAGGCAGAGGGAAGCTATATTATGGCTTAATTTCATAAAGTCTAGGTACCAAAGAGGAACGCTCATCTGACCAATTACCATGAAAACATTTATAGAAAAGGCTGAGGGAAGCTATATTATGGCTTAAATTCATAAAGTCTAGGTACGAAAGAGGAAAGCACATCAGAACAATTAGCATGAAAATATTTATAGAAAAGGGAGAGGGAAGCTATATTATGGCTTAAATTCATAAAGTCTGGGTACCAAAGAGGAACGCTCATCTGACCAATTACCATGAAAATATTTATAGAAAAGGCAGAGGGAAGCTATATTATGGCTTAAATTCATAAAGTCTAGGTACGAAAGAGAAAAGCTCATCAGAACAATTAGCATGAAAATATTTATAGAAAAGGCAGAGGGAAGCTATATTATGGCTTAAATTCATAAAGTCTAGGTACCAAAGAGAAAAGCTCATCAGAACAATTAGCATGAAAATATTTATAGAAAAGGCAGAGGGAAGCTATATTATGGCTTAAATTCATAAAGTCTAGGTACCAAAGAGGAACGCTCATCTGACCAATTACCATGAAAATATTTATAGAAAAGGCAGACGGAAGCTATATTATGGCTTAAATTCATAAAGTCTGGGTACGAAAGAGAAAAGCTCATCAGAACAATTAGCATGAAAATATTTATAGAAAAGGCAGAGGGAAGCTATATTATGGCTTAAATTCATAAAGTCCAGGTACGAAAGAGGAATGCTCATCAGAACAATTAGCATGAAAATATTTATAGAAAAGGCAGAGGGAAGCTGTATTATGGCTTAAATTCATAAAGTCTAGGTACCAAAGAGGAACGCTCATCTGACCAATTACCATGAAAACAGTTATAGAAAAGGCTGAGGGAAGCTATATTATGGCTTAAATTCATAAAGTCTAGGTACCAAAGAGGAACGCTCATCTGACCAATTACCATGAAAATATTTATAGAAAAGGCAGAGGGAAGCTATATTATGGCTTAAATTCAAAAAGACTAGGTACCAAAGAGGAAAGCTCATCTGACCAATTACCATGAAAATATTTATAGAAAAGGCAGGGGGAAGCTATATTATGGCTTAAATTCATAAAGTCTAGGTACCAAAGAGGAAAGCTCATCAGAAGAATTAGCATGAAAATATTTATAGAAAAGGCAGAGGGAAGCTATATTATGGCTTAAATTCATAAAGTCTAGGTACCAAAGAGGAAAGCTCATCAGAACAATTAGCATGAAAATATTTATAGAAAAGGCAGGGGGAAGCTATATTATGGCTTAAATTCATAAAGTCCAGGTACCAAAGAGGAAAGCTCTTCAGAACAATTAGCATGAAAATATTTAAGAAAAGGCAGAGGGAAGCTATATTATGGCTTACATTCATAAAGTCTAGGTACCAAAGAGGAAAGCTCATCAGAACAATTAGCATGAAAATATTTATAGAAAAGGCAGAGGGAAGCTATATTATGGCTTAAATTCATAAAGTCTAGGTACCAAAGAGGAAAGCTCTTCAGAACAATCAGCATGAAAATATTTATAGAAAAGGCAGAGGGAAGCTATATTATGGCTTAAATTCATAAAGTCTAGGTACGGAAGAGAAAAGCTCATCAGAACAATTAGCATGAAAATATTTATAGAAAAGGCAGAGGGAAGCTATATTATGGCTTAAATTCATAAAGTCTAGGTACCAAAGAGGAACGCTCATCTGACCAATTACCATGAAAATATTTATAGAAAAGGCTGAGGGAAGCTATATTATGGATTAAATTCATAAAGTCTAGGTACGAAAGAGGAACGCTCATCTGACCAATTACCATGAAAATATTTATAGAAAAGGCAGAGGGAAGCTATATTATGGCTTAAATTCATAAAGTCTATGTACGAAAGAGGAACGCTCATCAGAACAATTAGCATGAAAATATTTATCGAAAAGGCAGAGGGAAGCTATATTATGGCTTAATTTCATAAAGTCTAGGTACCAAAGAGGAACGCTCATCTGACCAATTACCATGAAAACATTTATAGAAAAGGCTGAGGGAAGCTATATTATGGCTTAAATTCATAAAGTCTAGGTACGAAAGAGGAAAGCACATCAGAACAATTAGCATGAAAATATTTATAGAAAAGGGAGAGGGAAGCTATATTATGGCTTAAATTCATAAAGTCTGGGTACCAAAGAGGAACGCTCATCTGACCAATTACCATGAAAATATTTATAGAAAAGGCAGAGGGAAGCTATATTATGGCTTAAATTCATAAAGTCTAGGTACGAAAGAGAAAAGCTCATCAGAACAATTAGCATGAAAATATTTATAGAAAAGGCAGAGGGAAGCTATATTATGGCTTAAATTCATAAAGTCTAGGTACCAAAGAGAAAAGCTCATCAGAACAATTAGCATGAAAATATTTATAGAAAAGGCAGAGGGAAGCTATATTATGGCTTAAATTCATAAAGTCTAGGTACCAAAGAGGAACGCTCATCTGACCAATTACCATGAAAATATTTATAGAAAAGGCAGACGGAAGCTATATTATGGCTTAAATTCATAAAGTCTGGGTACGAAAGAGAAAAGCTCATCAGAACAATTAGCATGAAAATATTTATAGAAAAGGCAGAGGGAAGCTATATTATGGCTTAAATTCATAAAGTCCAGGTACGAAAGAGGAATGCTCATCAGAACAATTAGCATGAAAATATTTATAGAAAAGGCAGAGGGAAGCTGTATTATGGCTTAAATTCATAAAGTCTAGGTACCAAAGAGGAACGCTCATCTGACCAATTACCATGAAAACAGTTATAGAAAAGGCTGAGGGAAGCTATATTATGGCTTAAATTCATAAAGTCTAGGTACCAAAGAGGAACGCTCATCTGACCAATTACCATGAAAATATTTATAGAAAAGGCAGACGGAAGCTATATTATGGCTTAAATTCATAAAGTCTGGGTACGAAAGAGAAAAGCTCATCAGAACAATTAGCATGAAAATATTTATAGAAAAGGCAGAGGGAAGCTATATTATGGCTTAAATTCATAAAGTCTAGGTACCAAAGAGGAACGCTCATCTGACCAATTACCATGAAAACATTTATAGAAAAGGCTGAGGGAAGCTATATTATGGCTTAAATTCATAAAGTCTAGGTACCAAAGAGGAACGATCATCTGACCAATTACCATGAAAATATTTATAGAAAAGGCAGAGGGAAGCTATATTATGGCTTAAATTCATAAAGTCCAGGTACGAAAGAGGAATGCTCATCAGAACAATTAGCATGAAAATATTTATAGAAAAGGGAGAGGGAAGCTATATTATGGCTTAAATTCATAAAGTCTAGGTACGAAAGAGAAAAGCTCATCAGAACAATTAGCATGAAAATATTTATAGAAAAGGCTGAGGGAAGCTATATTATGGCTTACATTCATAAAGTCTAGGTACGAAAGAGGAAAGCTCATCAGAACAATTAGCATGAAAATATTTATAGAAAAGTCAGAGGGAAGCTATATTATGGCTTAAATTCATAAAGTCTATGTACGAAAGAGGAAAGCTCATCAGAACAATTAGCATGAAAATATTTATAGAAAAAGGCAGAGGGAAGCTATATTATGGCTTAAATTCATAAAGTCTATGTACGAAAGAGGAACGCTCATCAGAACAATTAGCATGAAAATATTTATAGAAAAGGCAGAGGGAAGCTATATTATGGATTAAATTCATAAAGTCTAGGTACGAAAGAGAAAAGCACATCAGAACAATTAGCATAAAAATATTTATAGAAAAGGGAGAGGGAAGCTATATTATGACTTAAATTCATAAAGTCTAGGTACCAAAGAGGAAAGCTCATCAGAACAATTAGCATGAAAATATTTATAGAAAAGGCAGAGGGAAGCTATATTATGGCTTAAATTCATAAAGTCTAGGTACCAAAGAGGAACGCTCATCTGACCAATTACCATGAAAATATTTATAGAAAAGGCAGAGGGAAGCTATATTATGGCTTAAATTCATAAAGTCTGGGTACGAAAGAGAAAAGCTCATCAGAACAATTAGCATGAAAATATTTATAGAAAAGGCAGAGGGAAGCTATATTATGGCTTAAATTCATAAAGTCCAGGTACGAAAGAGGAATGCTCATCAGAACAATTAGCATGAAAATATTTATAGAAAAGGCAGAGGGAAGCTATATTATGGCTTACATTCATAAAGTCTAGGTACCAAAGAGGAAAGCTCATCAGAACAATTAGCATGAAAATATTTATAGAAAAGGCAGAGGGAAGCTATATTATGGCTTAAATTCATAAAGTCTAGGTACGAATGAGGAAAGCTCATCAGAACAATTAGCATGAAAATATTTATAGAAAAAGGCAGAGGGAAGCTATATTATGGCTTAAATTCATAAAGTCTATGTACGAAAGAGGAACGCTCATCAGAACAATTAGCATGAAAATATTTATAGAAAAGGCAGAGGGAAGCTATATTATGGATTAAATTCATAAAGTCTAGGTACGAAAGAGAAAAGCACATCAGAACAATTAGCATAAAAATATTTATAGAAAAGGGAGAGGGAAGCTATATTATGACTTAAATTCATAAAGTCTAGGTACCAAAGAGGAAAGCTCATCAGAACAATTAGCATGAAAATATTTATAGAAAAGGCAGAGGGAAGCTATATTATGGCTTAAATTCATAAAGTCTAGGTACCAAAGAGGAACGCTCATCTGACCAATTACCATGAAAATATTTATAGAAAAGGCAGAGGGAAGCTATATTATGGCTTAAATTCATAAAGTCTGGGTACGAAAGAGAAAAGCTCATCAGAACAATTAGCATGAAAATATTTATAGAAAAGGCAGAGGGAAGCTATATTATGGCTTAAATTCATAAAGTCCAGGTACGAAAGAGGAATGCTCATCAGAACAATTAGCATGAAAATATTTATAGAAAAGGCAGAGGGAAGCTATATTATGGCTTACATTCATAAAGTCTAGGTACCAAAGAGGAAAGCTCATCAGAACAATTAGCATGAAAATATTTATAGAAAAGGCAGAGGGAAGCTATATTATGGCTTAAATTCATAAAGTCTAGGTACGAATGAGGAAAGCGCATCAGAACAATTAGCATGAAAATATTTATAGAAAAAGGCAGAGGGAAGCTATATTATGGCTTAAATTCATAAAGTCTATGTACGAAAGAGGAACGCTCATCAGAACAATTAGCATGAAAATATTTATAGAAAAGGCAGAGGGAAGCTATATTATGGCTTAAATTCATAAAGTCTAGGTACCAAAGAGGAAAGTTCATCAGAACAATTAGCATGAAAATATTTATAGAAAAGGCAGAGGGAAGCTATATTATGGCTTAAATTCATAAAGTCTAGGTACCAAAGAGGAAAGCTCATCAGAACAATTAGCATGAAAATATTTATAGAAAAGGCAGAGGGAAGCTATATTATGGCTTAAATTCATAAAGTCTAGGTACCAAAGAGGAACGCTCATCTGACCAATTACCATGAAAATATTTATAGAAAAGGCAGAGGGAAGCTATATTATGGCTTAAATTCATAAATCTGGGTACGAAAGAGAAAAGCTCATCAGAACAATTAGCATGAAAATATTTATAGAAAAGGCAGAGGGAAGTTATATTATGGCTTAAATTCATAAAGTCCAGGTACGAAAGAGGAATGCTCATCAGAACAATTAGCATGAAAATATTTATAGAAAAGGCAGAGGGAAGCTATATTATGGCTTACATTCATAAAGTCTAGGTACCAAAGAGGAAAGCTCATCAGAACAATTAGCATGAAAATATTTATAGAAAAGGCAGAGGGAAGCTATATTATGGCTTAAATTCATAAAGTCTAGGTACGAATGAGGAAAGCTCATCAGAACAATTAGCATGAAAATATTTATAGAAAAGGCAGAGGGAAGCTATATTATGGCTTAAATTCATAAAGTCTAGGTACCAAAGAGGAAAGCTCATCAGAACAATTAGCATGAAAATATTTATAGAAAAGGCAGAGGGAAGCTATATTATGGCTTAAATTCATAAAGTCTAGGTACCAAAGAGGAACGCTCATCTGACCAATTACCATGAAAATATTTATAGAAAAGGCAGAGGGAAGCTATATTATGGCTTAAATTCATAAAGTCTGGGTACGAAAGAGAAAAGCTCATCAGAACAATTAGCATGAAAATATTTATAGAAAAGGCAGAGGGAAGCTATATTATGGCTTAAATTCATAAAGTCCAGGTACGAAAGAGGAATGCTCATCAGAACAATTAGCATGAAAATATTTATAGAAAAGGCAGAGGGAAGCTATATTATGGCTTAAATTCATAAAGTCTAGGTACGAATGAGGAAAGCTCATCAGAACAATTAGCATGAAAATATTTATAGAAAAGGCAGAGGGAAGCTATATTATGGCTTAAATTCATAAAGTCTATGTACGAAAGAGGAACGCTCCCTAGAACAATTAGCATGAAAATATTTATAGAAAAGGCAGAGGGAAGCTATATTATGGCTTAAATTCATAAAGTCTAGGTACCAAAGAGGAAAGCTCATCAGAACAATTAGCATGAAAATATTTATAGAAAAGGCAGAGGGAAGCTATATTATGGCTTAAATTCATAAAGTCTAGGTACCAAAGAGGAACGCTCATCTGACCAATTACCATGAAAATATTTATAGAAAAGGCAGAGGGAAGCTATATTATGGCTTAAATTCATAAAGTCTAGGTACGAAAGAGAAAAGCTCATCAGAACAATTAGCATGAAAATATTTATAGAAAAAGGCAGAGGGAAGCTATATTATGGCTTCAATTCATAAAGTCTATGTACGAAAGAGGAACGCTCATCAGAACAATTAGCATGAAAATATGTATAGAAAAGGCAGAGGGAAGCTATATTATGGCTTAAATTCATAAAGTCTAGGTACGAAAGAGAAAAGCACATCAGAACAATTAGCATGAAAATATTTATAGAAAAGGCAGAGGGAAGCTATATTATGGCTTAAATTCATAAAGTCTATGTACGAAAGAGGAAAGCTCATCAGAACAATTAGCATGAAAATATTTATAGAAAAAGGCAGAGGGAAGCTATATTATGGCTTAAATTCATAAAGTCTATGTACGAAAGAGGAACGCTCATCAGAACAATTAGCATGAAAATATTTATAGAAAAAGGCAGAGGGAAGCTATATTATGGCTTAAATTCATAAAGTCTAGGTACCAAAGAGGAAAGTTCATCAGAATAATTAGCATGAAAATATTTATAGAAAAGGCAGAGGGAAGCTATATTATGGCTTAAATTCATAAAGTCTAGGTACCAAAGAGGAAAGCTCATCAGAACAATTAGCATGAAAATATTTATAGAAAAGGCAGAGGGAAGCTATATTATGGCTTAAATTCATAAAGTCTAGGTACCAAAGAGGAACGCTCATCTGACCAATTACCATGAAAATATTTATAGAAAAGGCAGAGGGAAGCTATATTATGGCTTAAATTCATAAATCTGGGTACGAAAGAGAAAAGCTCATCAGAACAATTAGCATGAAAATATTTATAGAAAAGGCAGAGGGAAGCTATATTATGGCTTAAATTCATAAAGTCCAGGTACGAAAGAGGAATGCTCATCAGAACAATTAGCATGAAAATATTTATAGAAAAGGCAAAGGGAAGCTATATTATGGCTTACATTTATAAAGTCTAGGTACCAAAGAGGAAAGCTCATCAGAACAATTAGCATGAAAATATTTATAGAAAAGGCAGAGGGAAGCTATATTATGGCTTAAATTCATAAAGTCTAGGTACGAATGAGGAAAGCTCATCAGAACAATTAGCATGAAAATATTTATAGAAAAGGCTGAGGGAAGCTATATTATGGCTTAAATTCATAAAGTCTATGTACGAAAGAGGAACGCTCATCAGAACAATTAGCATGAAAATATTTATCGAAAAGGCAGAGGGAAGCTATATTATGGCTTAAATTCATAAAGTTTAGGTACCAAAGAGGAAAGCTCATCAGAACAATTAGCATGAAAATATTTATAGAAAAGGCAGAGGGAAGCTATATTATGGCTTAAATTCATAAAGTCTAGGTACCAAAGAGGAACGCTCATCTGACCAATTACCATGAAAATATTTATAGAAAAGGCTGAGGGAAGCTATATTATGGCTTAAATTCATAAAGTCTAGGTACCAAAGAGGAACGCTCATCTGACCAATTACCATGAAAATATTTATAGAAAAGGCAGAGGGAAGCTATATTATGGCTTAAATTCATAAAGTCTAGGTACGAAAGAGAAAAGCTCATCAGAACAATTAGCATGAAAATATTTATAGAAAAGGCAGAGGGAAGCTATATTATGGCTTAAATTCATAAAGTCTAGGTACGAAAGAGAAAAGCACATCAGAACAATTAGCATGAAAATATTTATAGAAAAGGCAGAGGGAAGCTATATTATGACTTAAATTCATAAAGTCTATGTACGAAAGAGGAAAGCTCATCAGAACAATTAGCATGAAAATATTTATAGAAAAGGCAGAGGGAAGCTATATTAAGGCTTAAATTCATAAAGTCTATGTACGAAAGAGGAACGCTCATCAGAACAATTAGCATGAAAATATTTATAGAAAAGGCAGAGGGAAGCTATATTATGGCTTAAATTCATAAAGTCTAGGTACGAAAGAGGAAAGCTCATCAGAACAATTAGCATGAAAATATTTATAGAAAAGGCAGAGGGAAGCTCTATTATGGCTTAAATTCATAAAGTCTAGGTACCAAAGAGGAACGCTCATCTGACCAATTACCATGAAAATATTTATAGAAAAGGCAGAGGGAAGCTATATTATGGCTTAAATTCATAAAGTCTGGGTACGAAAGAGAAAAGCTCATCAGAACAATTAGCATGAAAATATTTATAGAAAAGGCAGAGGGAAGCTATATTATGGCTTAAATTCATAAAGTCCAGGTACGAAAGAGGAATGCTCATCAGAACAATTAGCATGAAAATATTTATAGAAAAGGCAGAGGGAAGCTATATTATTGCTTACATTCATAAAGTCTAGGTACCAAAGAGGAAAGCTCATCAGAACAATTAGCATGAAAATATTTATAGAAAAGGCAGAGGGAAGCTATATTATGGCTTAAATTCATAAAGTCTAGGTACCAAAGAGGAAAGCTCTTCAGAACAATTAGCATGAAAGTATTTATAGAAAAAGTACAGGCGATGGGAAATTCAATGCCTTTTTTTGGTGGGGGTGGGGGTTCTCAGGTTCAGTTAATTCCGTTTACAGACTCAACTCTGCAAGTTTTTGTTCCCTCTGTTGTGGCCAGGTATTGAACTCACAACTCTTCAGATCATATCACTTTTTTGTTTACTTAACCAACGCTTTTATCCAGTGAGCCATGCGACTTGAGCATATCGTGCGCAATTAAAACACTACTCCTGTGGCCTAAGGAACAATCTACTCCCGGTTCAAAATTCCAACGTGTATCACGGAACATAAAAGAGAGTCGGAGGTATAGAACGATTTTAAAATTAATCTAGATTTGGAGTTTTTCGTTTTGAAACATAGGATGTTCTGTGTTCCGATGGAATTGTAAATCTCACTGTTCTTTTCTATATATATATATATATATATATATATATATATATATATATATATATATATATATATATATATATATATATATATATATATATATATATATATACACACACACACTTATAGGTTATCGCTGCGTGCCTTGAACCATATCCTCCATATTAGTGGGGATATGTTTTCAAGACAACACAGCGATGTGTGGGTCATACTGCCTGAAAGTTTTAAAAGATAAAGGCCCAAGAAGAGTAAGAGAAAAATGTCGTATTTCTCAGTTTCGACATTAATACACTCATGCAAACGACTCAATACAGTTTTTTTTTCTGACAACAATATACTAAATGACAATAATATACTAGTATCTGTCTATATTTCTGAGATGAGGTATCATGTACACTATTTACAGTTCACGATGGAGAAAGAGAGTAACAACACATTCTCATTCCTGGATGTACTAATATCTTGAACAGAGCATGAGCTCAAGACATCCGTATGCCGTAAACCGACATTCACCGGACAGTACCTCAATTTCAACTCCCACCATCCATACAGCGTAAAGAAAGGGATCGTCCGCTGTTTACAACACCGAGCAAAAGTCATAAATGGCGACCCAGAGACATTAGAGAAAGAATTGGTCAGTATAAGTAGTACCCTATAACGTAACAACTACCCTGGGCACATGGCAGCAGACGGCTACCAGAGGACGACAATAACACTCAAAAAAAGTCTGCCTGCCTTATGTGAAGGGGTTATCAGAAAAATTACAAAGGATCTGCGGCCCATATAACAACGTTCAAAAGCTGGACGATACTTCGCAGATATCTCTCCAGGATAAGACTCTCCATAGAGGAGAACATGACTAAAGACTGTGTGTACACCATCCCGTGCAGCTGCGGAAAGAAATATAAAGGGGGACTGGGATATTGTGGTATATGTTAAGATTGGATCAAAAAACAGTTCTTGTGGTTGAGTCAGTTGCTACAGTGAATGGGTCACGGGTCGGATTAGCTAGACGTAGGATAGACAGTGATGACCAGCTTTTCCCCAATTCTTATCCGGCCTTGTGCCAAATACAAACCTATAAATATTCCTAACAGGATTGAAACCAAGGCTTTAAAAAAGAATGTCCCCCACCCATTCATTGCAAGAATAATGTGCTAACTATTGCTCCTTGGCGAGGCCACTTAGATAATTTAAGTTTGGTATCAGCAAATAATTATCCTGTCCCCAAAAATAAAATGTCTCAGAAGATCCTTCCCCAAAGGCCGCATGCCACCATTGCACTAGGATCAGAATTATTCTCTGATACTTGTGACCTGGTGAGCTAAAAGTGGGGGGAGGTGAGAGTATACCGGGGGTTCCCAGTATTAAAATAAAGACTGTCTGCTCCATTCTGACTAAGCGGGAATCTCTACTTAATAAGGCAGAGAGACTACAAGTGTCATGCAACATGTAGGATCGAACTTACGACACTGTAATGTGTCTGAGCTTCATATTACTCACTACCTTACAACGAGAGAAACAACATGTTTACGCCGTTTAATATAGTTTAGCACAATGACAAAAGCGTGGGTCACCCAGTGAGCATCAATCTCACTTTCCAGTTAGTGAAGCTCGTTAACGATTGCTTAATAGTAAAGCTCCCTAGATAATTACTAGGTTTTGCTTATTGTTGCTCACTGTTTACTGAGTAACCTCACAATATGACGACAATATGGGGCACCTGGTTAGGATCAAACTTGTTACAATATGCATGGCTGACGAGATTAACTTTGTAATAATAATTGCTCTTCAGTGAGGTTTTCTAAGGTACGAAGTCCGTCTTGAAATTATTCAACCGATTAAAGATGAAACATTGCCTACCTAGAACAGTAGCGCCTGAGTCCACTTCAAAGTACTCTTCCTCTTATTTCATAGTCTCCCTTTCCTTTTTCAAGACGCATCAACTATATTGTAGCTTTCTCCTTAATCTCCCCAACAAACTTTCAGCGCTAAATTAAGCTTTAGTAAAAAAAATAAATAAATAAATAAAAATTACTTATCCGTTGCTGTGAGATGACGGAATGGGGCTGACGTTCCCGGATGTTTCGATGTTTGGAAAAAAATGAAAAGTGCTCGAGGCCTGAATTGAATAATCTATTCCTTCGTTCATTATAAATATGATAGGAATCACAGAGTATAGAAACTCAATTAATGTTGGCTCACTGTTTACTGAGTAACCTCACAAGAGAGTGTCTGTTCATATGCAGTATGATTCCCTCTGTTTTTTTTATTGGTCAAGTTAGATCATGACCGCGCAACCGATTCTCGAGATATTTCTAAATAGTCAGATACATTCCGGACTTGTTTAGTATATTTTGGTATAGTTTACTATATTTGTGTAAGTACAATGTTCTTGCGCAATAAGGTCCCTTCTGATTGTCTCTCATGTTAGATCAAGGCAGTGCAACCGATTCACTACATATTCAAATAAGTGAATACATTCCGGACTGATTTTGCGTTTACTACATTTGCCTTAGTGCGATCTTCATGCATGCGCGGTAATCTCCCATCTGATTGGTTGCCATATTAGATCAAAACCGCGCAACTGATTCCCGAGATATTTCAAAATGACCGGAAATATTCCGGACTGATTTTGTGCTTACTACGGTTGTCTCAGTACAATACAAAGCCACAAGTGTGTAGCACACAGTGAGGATCGAATTCACTGATCCGATAATAGCTTGGTTTACTAATCATTGCCCAGCACCGAATCGATCTTATCAGTACGGAAGCTGATTGAAAAGTTTATTGATAAAGCTTGTAATCTTAAAGTTGGAATAGCTTGAGTTAATCGCTTGTAACCTCGTTAGAAAGGTCAAAATTCAGACAACATGATAAGTAAAGATCAACCCCGGGCAGAAACCAAGAGGTGGTATCATTTGAGATTTTCCATGCTTGGGAGAATTTAGGTAAGTGGCACGGACAAGTATTAAACTTGAGAATTGATCAAGTGACATTAATAAATATAATTATTTTACAACCACTTGATCTTTTCTACAAATGTCAGCGAATTTAGTCACCGGTGAGTAAAAGCTACAGTTTTCGAGGTTCGAAGTTGAGGTGCTTGTTAAAAATTAACGCCAAGCCTTGGAGTCAATGACAAGGTTGTAAATAAGTGCAGCTGATTACTTATTAGGCATGCCATCATTATTACCCCGTGTCAAATATAGCTCCTATTGAATCAAGGCAAATTTATAAACTTTGCAAGTGAAATTGGGTAGAGGGAATCCTTGGGAACCGACGATGGTAGTGCTAGCATGAAGTCATAAGTCATCGTGACCGAGTGTTTGAACGTGCTGGCCTTGTTTCGACTGTTTAGACGCTAGATAACACACTCTCTTCCAGAAACAGTAGCCAAGGTCAGTTCAGCATAGCTGCAGTATAAACCACAGATCGGCTCTCTGGGTGTTGAACAAACACATTTGCGTCTGACCAGGCCTCCGAAATGGGGATTAGCTAGCCGCCCTAGTAGACTAGCATTCTCAGGTACGAGTGGGTGCGCCACTTTTTTTTAGTGCATTATTAAATATTTTCTGTATCTGTCTATATTTCTGAGATGAGGTATTATGTACACTATTTACATTATTCGGACTATTGTCCTTATCTTTGTTGCCATATTTATTACAACGATACAAGGACACATGGCACAGTGGATAAAGGCGTTAGTTAAATCCAGTGACAGGACCCAAAGTGCGTGAGTTCAATATCTGGTTAAGGCGGTGGAGAACTTGGAGTGGGTAATTAACAGGAGATAACTAATAACTGACATTCATTAGACATAGCACGTAGAACTAGAACAGTCTATCCCAGCGAGCGAAATAAAGGATTCAGTTCGACATTCCAACCAGCTGACGAAGGTCGGAACGTGCAACGGCCGAAACGTTGTGATAAATATGGCAACAAAGATGAGGACAATAGTCCTAATAATTTAAATAGTGTAAATATTTTCTTGCTAGTAATATGAGTAAACATGTAACTTTCCGAAAGACGCCATTCACAATTATCCACAGAACGACAAAAAGCATTTTGGTCACAAGGTTCAGTTTGCAATGGTTCGATACTGACTGTGCAGTATTTATTTTAGTCAACAAATATTGATTTTTCAGCATAATCTCTTTCCTTGTCAATGAACTTTCAATACCTAAATGGGTGACAGCTTGTGAATAGCAGGTACTGTATCTTGTATGTGCGGGTGGTGTAATGGACAAGAGCTCTGAATTATTAATCTGAGAACCAAGTTCCAATTCCCGTTGGGTTTGTTATAATCACTTACGCGCAAATACCTTTGGGAAAGGTATGAATTCACCCGCCTTCTGCAGCTATGGGTTAGTTAGTATGACTTGTATCAACAAATCATTATTATCTCAAAAAAAAAAAATCTATCTAAAATAATAATTTCTGGCTTTAAATAACCTGAAAAGGGTTGATAAAACGTAGAAAACCAATAAATCAATTATTTTTGTTGACAATGACAAGACCAAAATATTGGAATATCAGAGTCTTTTAGATGTTTTTGGTAAGGATCCGAAAGTTAATCTTATATAATGACAACATATATATATATATATATATATATATATATATATGTGTGTGTGTGTGTGTGTGTGTGTGTGTGTGTCTCTCTCTCTCTCTCTCTCTCTCTCTCTGTGTGTGTGTGTGTGTGTTTTGTTGAAAAATCTAGACATATGTGTATTTTTATTTGAATCCTCTCAAATTCAAGGATCAAGGTGCTGTTACAACATTATTAAGAAGGCTTATTTTACAGATGTTGGATTCTATCTCTATTGCAAAACATTTAAAAGAACATTCCTGTCCACATGCCCGTTTTAGAGAATTATTAATACAAGTATACTCCACCATGAAAATAAAAAACAAAAACTTCAAATTCTTGAAGCGCTCTATATAAAAAAATGCAACCAACGATAAATAAAAATAATTATGAGTGTAGAAACAATGTTCTAAGTTGTCTATAAAGCAATGTTTTGTAACGTAAAAAGCTGTAAAAAAGATTTTAAAAAATAACTTATATTTTAAACAAATTGCAGGTTGAGTATTTTGAAAACCTTAATAAAATATATAAATTAAGTTACCTTCCTTACGTATTCTTAACGTTAATTTTTACATTGACTGTAACGGTGCGCATTTCATTCACTACTATCAATTACATTAATTTTTGTCTTCGCAATTCACCCCTGAAGATGATCTTGGATGACATTGAAAGTACTTAGGAAAATAAAATAAATAACCAAAACTACGGCGTCATTCTTATTCAATTTTGTAACAGCACTAAGAAATTCATCCGTGAATTTGAGAGGATTAAAGTAAAAATAAATAAATATATGTCTAGATTATTCAACCAAACATGCTTGAATGAAGATATGTTGCATATATATATATATATATATATATATATAATAATAATAATAATATTTTTTAAAAATATGATTCCTTCGCTACATAAGAGTCCTCATGTTTCAAAAACGAGAGCCGAAACCCTCAATATAATTATATAATAACTTTTCATTATTTAGAAACTTAATGAGTTAACTTATTAAGTTTCTAAATAATAAAAAGTTATTAAACCATAGGCAGGAGTTAACGGTTTTTTGCCGACATCAACAAATTTTCGCATTAAATAATTAACATAAAAAATAGATAAACAAATAAATTCCATAGTTTAATAAAAGTTTTAAAAGCTTAGCCCAATCATTAAATAGAAAAAACCCTTTGTGAAGTAGTCAAAAAAACAAATTGTAGTCCAGTCCAACACCTTTGTATAAGAAATAGCCCTTTGAATAAACAAATAAATAAAGAGATTAATAGACAGATAATAATAAAGCAGAATCCTCTAGAAACTTAACGATTTGCTGTAGCGCCATAAAATATCTTTCGCTTTAAACTAATTAGACGTTGACCGCCACCACCAGATTTGAAATAGAGACCCCACCATAACCTGACATAAACTTTCCGAAGGTGATTGGTCTGTAGATAAGAAATTACTCTTCGACCACCTAACCAATATGGCCGCCCCCAGCCGTTCCCATAGTAATTAATGTTGCAAGAGACCATACTTATAAACACGCACAAACCACAAGATAGCTTATTCCTAAATTTTCACTTGAGAATGAAACGGGACTCGATACCTTAATTCAACTTAATATCTATAATTATATTGAGGCTCTCGTTTTTGAAACATGAGAACTCTTATGTAGCGAAGGAATCATATTTTTTTAAAAATATTATCATATAAGCTCTACTTCTGTATGGAGCACTGTCTTTTTAAAAATAAAAACAAAAATACTAAAGAACTACGGATTATTTACCTAACGTGTTCTTTCCTATTTTTCTGCATAGATGCACACACACATACACACACACACACACACACACACACACACATATATATATATATATATGAAACAAATCCAAAAGCGCCAGGAACAACCTACCTAGGTTTCACTTAAACACCGCTTACCCTGAAGATCCGTTTAGGTGAAACCTAGGTAGGTTGTTCCTGGCTCTTTAGGATGTATTTCATTTATTCCAGCTCTACTTAGCGTATTGAGAACTTTACGTTTTAGCTTTATTAGTTGCTTGTTTTTTTTCTTTGGACTAAAATCTTCAGTCACTGGACGATTTATCTCGTTTCACGTTCTTTCTTTATTTCCCCAATTTTTTCCTCGGGTACCAATTTGTTTTTATATACTTGCAACCGAGTTTTAATAGTAGTATAATATATATATATATATATATATATATATATATATATATATATATATATATATATATATATGTGTGTGTGTGTGTGTGTGTGTGTGTGTGTGTGTGTGTGTGTATACTAATACAGTAAACATTAATCTCGCAGAGCGGACATTATACAATGAAATGTTCTGTTGCAAAATCATCGGATAGCTATACATCAATCTACGGACTTACTGATCCGATCTCGTATTGGTGTATAGAAAACTCTTAGAACGAGACAGAAAACTTCGAATAATGTATATCTCGCATCGCCAAAGTAGGCGGTAGCTCCCGCTATTGCGGTAAAAAGATCCAGGCAGATGGCGTTAAGTAACAGTTGGGGAAGTAGAAGAGCGGTGATAAAGAAGACGGGATAGGATGCAGTAGGGTGTCATTCTTCCTTTCTTTTTATTTGCCATGTCCTTTCAGGACGTAGGCGATCATGGCTCTCCACCTCTCTCTATTCCTTGCAGCTCAGCAAGTACCTTCCTTCTGATTCCTCTCCCAGACCATGTTCTGTCAGGTATGACACGCGTTGCTTTCCATTGTCTCTCTTTCCCTCTATTTGACCCGTGAGTATCAGATTCTTCAGGCCCTCCTTACTCATTATGTGTTCCAGAAACTTCAGCTGCCTCTTCCGGATGTTAAGTACAAGCCTTCTTGTTTGCATCCTCTCTAAGACTTCATCGTTGCTCACACCTTCGGTCCATGATATCCTTCTATAGAACCACATCTCCGTCGCCTCGAGTCTCTTCTTCATCTTTGAGGAAATCGCCTAACATTCGCTGCCGTAAAGAAGGGCAGATGTCACGTAACAGCTAAGTATTCTTTTCTTTTTTACCAAAGAAATCTATTTTTTTACATGCGAAAATGCGACTTCGAAAGCGAAAGAAATATTCCAAAAACTAAGTAAGGTGCTGAGAAACAGAAAAATTTCGTTAAAAAACAAGGAATGCTGCATTGCTATGTGATATCCATCTTCTTATATGGCAGTGAATGCTGGACAATCTCCCCATAGATGTGGAGAAAACTAGAGGCAGCATAAATGTGGTTCTACAGAAGGATACTGAGAATTCCATAGACGGAGTGAATACGCAATGAGAAAGTTTTACAGAAAATGCCAACAGAAAGAACACTTATACTCAGTATTTTTTTTTTTTTTTTGCGTAATTTATACGACATTTTATCCATCGCACCCTGTATATAAATCAAGTTTGTCAAAGGTTGGAAGCACGAATCGACCAACACGTACCAGACAATATTCGCAAGGAGAAGGTAGACAATTTGCATAGGTGCGTTAATGTGTCAGGTTCAGCGATAGTTTTTTTCTTTTACTTTTAAATCAGTATCACCCCATGGAAGGCAGTAAAGCCACTAAGACACAAAGAGTTACAGGGTGAGGAAAGATTAGGAGCAGAAATATTAATAATGAACGGGAAGAGGAGAGAATAATCAGGAGGACAGTAGATAGCGATTGACATTGTATTTCAATTTTAGAAGATTAAAGTTGGCTGGAAAGCATGGAGCCGGAAGTGAGAAGTGCAAGAAAAGAAACTGTTAGCATAAACCTTACGGCTACATCTATCCAGCTCAACTGTAATTTGGTGAGAACTTGTCGACTAACTAGTACTGCGTTTTAATACAAAAAGTCCGGGTACCATAGCGAAGAGCTCATCCGAAAAATTACTACTAAAATTTATAGAAAAGACACAGAGAGACAACCTTACAGCGGTGGGAAAGAGACTGAACCTGAGCCGCCAGATCAGGACCAATAATATTGCTGATTCTTCTTTGGATTTTATCAAGAAGGTAAATAGCAGGGAGCACTGAACCAAATGTGGCAGCAGTGTTCTAAGCATGGACAAATGGTATTCTTATAGAAATGTAAGAGATTCTGGAAAGAAAAATTGTCTCAATGAACATTTGATTATAAAAACATCATTGTACCAGCGCTTATAGGCCGAACATGTTCTCAGTGCTGAGTAGGGTTAATACGAGCGCCGATAATCAATGAAGTGAAAGACCGGATTTCGAAAATTGGTAATTAATCAACTTCATTTAACTGATCCAGCGAAGACGACCTTCCGAGAACTAAAAGATGCACTAAGATTGATTACTGGCAGTCATAAGCTGAACAAAATAAGACGCGCAGATGACACTGCGCTAATGGAGGAGACAGAAGGAAATTTATAAAAGCTCCTAGAGGCGGTAGCAAAAGAACGCGAAAAGAAAAGAACAACCACTAAACATAATGAGTGTACGGCTGTCAGCGAAGAGTGCCAACCAAAAGAAGTGTGCTTCGAATTGAAGACATTAGCGTGGCATCTCGGTTATATTAATTTAAATATTGAATGGGAATCACTAACAATGGCTTGCAAAATGAATTTGTTCTCCATCGCAACATAGATTAGACATTGGTAGATACAGTGACGGGGGGAGATAATAATATCGATCCGTGTTGGGTTTTTTATTTGTTTTGTTTGCTTCATACGCCGGGTAATGACCCAGACTCCGTCCCGAAGAAGGGCTAATACCTGGGGGACTACCCTCTAAAGCTCAAAACATATATTCATTTTATACCCCCCGGCGCTCCTGGGTCGCTGATGATACTTCTTTTTTAGTATTAAATTATTCAAGCCTGTCTCTGTAGTTCCTCATTATGGAAGCACCTCGTGCATCGGGTAATGACCCAAATTCCGCCATGAATAGCGGGTAATACCTGAAAGACAGCCCTCTAAAGCTCAAAACTAGTACTCATTTGAAACCCCCTGGGCCTCATTGATCGGGGATGAGACCTTTTTTAGTATTAGATGCACTGGAAATTCAAAATACAAACAAATGTACCAGTATAATCATACATGTGTATTTCGGCTTTTCTTAAAATTCATCAGATAAGACAAACATCCGTAGATACATCACAATATCTCCAAAACTATTGGCTCTCTGATTTGGTTGGTATATGCTATGTCCTATTCAGATAATATCAGCAAGATACAATAAGACTTTTGACTTTTGGACATTAACTTCAGATGAGAAAATATAATAAATACAAAACATGCGTTCGTGTGTAACAGGGTAACTATCCTGAAATACAGGGTGCGGTGGTGATAATAGTATTTACTGTAAAGAATATTGGCTGCTTAAATGCACGGAATATATATATATATATATATATATATATATATATATATATATACACACACATATATATATGTGTGTGTGTGTGTGTGTGTGTGTGTGTGTATGTGTGTATGTGTGCCTGTGTGTATGAAGAAATATAGTTTTAAGGTGTGCTATATTTATGGGATAAAGTGCTCAATATCAGAGATAGAGCGTATGTAAATATAAAAGTGAACATTGAAGTCAACACTCAGAGGCGACAGGCTGTTTCGTGCTAGACGCAATCGTCAGGCCTGACGATTGCGTCTAGCATGAAACAGCGTGTCGTTTCTTACTATTAACTTGAATGTTCACTTATATATATATATATATATATATATATATATATATATATATATGAAGAAATATGGTTTTAAGGTGTGCTATATTTATGGAATAAAGTGCTCAATATCAGGAGTAGAGCGTATGTAAATATAAAAGTGAACATTGAAGTCAACACTCAGAGGCCGGCGATTGTGTCTAGCATGAAACAGCCTGTCGCCTCTGTTGACTATAATGTTTTCCTTGAGATATATATATATATATATATATATATATATATATATATATATATATATATATATATATATATGGTGGTTGCCAGCTTGTGTCCGAATACGGACATTATCACATAACCTTTTGGAGAATATCTACAGATGTGCTGAACGAATGGTGTTTTTTAGCCCATCAAAGAACCTACATACTCTGGCACAAACAGGGCACCTAAGTGTTGCAACAACGGGTGTTACATTATCATGCAGCGTGAAATGTCGCATGAAACTGCTTCTGGACCCGTATGTCTTACCGTAAATATCACATTTCAGTTGCTATACGTCTACGGCTTTATAGTCAATTGCCACCAAATATATATATATATATATATATATATATATATATATATTTCATTTTAACAGGTATATTTACTAAAATTACACACAAATATCTTGAAATACTAAAGAGTAAATTTATTCAATGAACTCGCCATTGACTTCAACCCCGGCCTCCAGGCGACTTCGGAATCTCCTGCAACACTTTTGGACAGTCTCCTCGTTTGCATTGGTGAATGCTGCCATAAGCCTTGCCTTCAATTCATCCTTGGCATTGCAAGGAGTTTTGTTGGTTTCACGCACGACTGTGCCTCGCACATAATAATCAAGGGGGTTCCAGTCTGGGACTTTAGGCGGGAGTTAGATGCAATTGGTGATATGATCACAGAAATTATCTGACAGCCATGACCGGTTTCTCCTGCTTGAGTGGCATGTTGCAGAGTCCTGTTGCCAGATACAAGCTCTTCCAGCAACCACTCTCTTGACCCAGGGCATCACTACCTCATTATGGTGCTCCTTTTCTCACTGACGGTGCCCAACTGACCCTACTATCCTAAGCAAACAACGAGCACGAAATTAAAAATATAAAATGGCGACAATTTAACCATCGCACCCTGTATGTTTCGCTTTTTAGTAGTTTTCTTTCATTTTGTTTTGCTTGTTTTTTTTTGTTTTTTATCGTAACGCTCAGGTCGTTTGAGATTCTACGGCCGTTAAATCGCATGATACCGAAATACAGAATAAACTTCCAATGAGAGCAGCATAACTTGATTAATTTTATTTTTTGCGTTCGTCTTAGCACACCACGGGACTGAAATCTACGACACGACACAATGTTTACGTTTGAATTCTGGCTCAGGTTATCCCTCGCTATTCGGAAGAAGAGCGTTCTCGTGAAGCTTTCGCAATCCGAAATGTGGTAAAACGAAGATGCATTGACTATTAATTTTTATGGGAAAAATTTTAAAGTGTTGCAAGACCCATAATATGACCATCAAATCTTTACTAGCTTTGAGACTGTAAATATGAAAAGGTTTACGGTCATTTTGCTGGATATTTTGATTTCTTACAAAGAATTTTTGGTAGAAAAGTGAAACTCTTATAGTCAACCTACTCTCCCCATCCACGCATTTCACACCAACTCATCCTGGGTATGACAATAAACTACATCCGGCAGCAAGATCGGGATGTTTTGAGATGTTTTGAGGAGCGTGGAACCACCTCTTAATTGCTGTTATTCTCAGGTCCACCTTGACCAGGAGTGGTAGCATTTGTTACGGCCCCATCTATGGGCAAATAGTTAAAACCCAAATTGGGGTCAAAACGCTATGAAAGTATAAAATACATTTTTATAGTAAAAGAATTACCAGCAGTACATTTTTCCAACTGGTACATTTTCATTAAAAAACAAACAGAAATATATTCTTGACATAAAAATTACCAGCAATATTTTTTTGTAAAAGAAAATGAAATTTCGACATTAAATGACCCATAAGGAATCGATATGCCGCTAAACAATCAAACAACTTACACATCAGCAACAACAGACAACGTACCAAGATCTTCGATTTTGATTTTTACGGTTAGGGTATTAACTGCTTTTTCGCTTTACGCCTTTTCACACAGCAAAATAAACCCGTGGGTCTTTTGTAGAAGCGAAATAGTATAAAGCGAACTTTTAAAGAGATGTCTGTTTTTTGTAAACTAACAGTGTTAATAGTACGCGTGAAAATCGCTCGGTTTTCGCATTTAAATTTTCTGATGAATCATAATTCTTAATTAATGAATAAATAAACTCCTTGTGAGTTCCCTGACTATAAAATACTCATGGAAATCCATCAATCTTATCATTAAATATTTGAACTAAACAATTTTCCCAAAATCATAACAAATCATCAACAAGAATACAGGTCATTATTTAAAGAATTAAGAGGATACAAATGAAAAGATTTGAAATTGACATGAAGCAGGCGTTAAACACATGAGAGTATTATCGCCTTCTCATTTCTGTCTTTCCCTAAAACTAAACAACACCTTTGATATATCTTTTCTTCCGTTTTCTTAGCTTTTGTTTGTTTGTTTAACGGCACATCAACTCTTTATGGGTCATTTAATACCAAAATGTAATTTTCTTGGGAACATTAGTAATTTCTTTTACAAAAATATATTGATGGTAATATTTTTTATCTTAAAAAATTGTATCGCTGGTAATTTTTTTACTATGAAAATGTATTACTTGCACCTTCACTATAAAAATATATATCTACACTTTCATAGTATTTTGACTCCAGTTTGGGGGGTTAACTATTTACCCATAACTATGACTCTAGCAGGTGCTAGCACCCCTGGTCAGGGTGGACACAGGAACAGCAGCAATTAAAATTTCGTTACACGCTCCTCAAAACCTCCCGATCAGAGGCCTTGCTGACGGAATCAGTTTATCGTCGTGCCCAGGACGACGTTCTGTTAACAGAGGACAGGTACGCTATCACAAGGTGTAGCGTATTTTATCGCCTATTTTTCTTTCTTTCTTTCTCACTGAAATCAAACAGCGTCTCTGATATGTCTTTTCCGTCTTTCCTCGCAATCGAAACGGAATAGTTCATTTATTAATTCGATATTGCCAATGCGTAAAATTAAGGAACAATTATAATTATTGAACAGTTGGTCATGAATAGTATTATATTGTCAGCTTTGGTTATGCGAATTTTCATATTTGGGCCACATGCTATCAACATCTTCGATATATTGGTAGTGTTGCGTTTTAGAAGTTCGTATCTGAAACGAAAGAGGAATATTAAAGAAATTGCTGCCCTCAACTCCGTCAAGTGAGGCAAGTTTTTAAAAAAATGGCGAGTGATCTCTTGAATGGTAGTCATATGAGCGGCTTATGTTGACCTCTCTTTGACTGAAGATGCCAAGACTTAGCCTTGAGGTAGAGTAAAGGATTATGTCGGGAAGACGACAATGTGGTTCATGTTTATCAAGGGACGAGGAAAAGGGTGATGACGACAAGTTGAGAAAAGTGGAACGGAATTATAAACGATT
Organism: Acanthosepion esculentum; assembly: GCA_964036315.1. NCBI lineage: Eukaryota > Metazoa > Mollusca > Cephalopoda > Sepiida > Sepiidae > Acanthosepion > Acanthosepion esculentum. The sequence continues at coordinate 80,236,082 of OZ038495.1, forward strand.
TGGTGAATGAGATTCTGAAAAGGGAGATGAAAAGGCGGAGGAAGGAAGGGAAGAGAAAAAAGGGACAGGGAAGAGGAAAGGGCGAAAAGATGAAAGGGAATGAAAAGATAAAAGAAAGAAAGAAAGCGTAAGTAGAGGAGGGAGGAAAGGAGGACTGAACGATTAATAGAAAGACTAAAACTTTATAAAGAAGAGAAGAAAAGAAAGGAATAATGAAAGAAATTCATATAATAAGGGAAAGGAAAGAAAGAAAGGAAATAAATGGAATAAAGAAAAGAAGGAAGAACAGAAAGGTAAGAAGGAGAGTAAATGTAGAATGAAAAGATGAAAGAAATGTAGAATGAAAAGAATGAAAAGATGAAAGAAAAGAAGGGAAGAAAATCGAAAAGACAAAAGGAATTCATATAGTAAGAAAAGATAAAATGTTGAAACAAGAAAATGAAGAAAAGAAAAGAAAAAAAGAACAGAGAGTAGGAAATCCAGGCGAGAAGAAAAAAGTAAAAGTCTTGTCGGAAGAAAAGTTGAAAGGATGAAAATAAAAAAGGAATGATGGAAAGATGTATGGCAGGAAAGAACGTAAAGATGAAAGAAAGAAGAAAAAATTTGGAAGATGAAATAAAGAAATAAAGACAGAAATATGAAAAAATGAAGTTAGTATGTACTAAGGAAGCATAAGAAGGGGTAAAGTGATGAAGGATGAAAAGATAGAAGGAAGGAAGGAAGGAAGGAAGGAAGGAAGGAAGGAAGGAAGGAAGGAAGGAAGGAAGACGAAGTGATGGATAAAAAGACCAAAGGAAGAAAAGAAAAAAAGGAAGCAAGTACAAAAAAGATGAAAGGAGGAAATGATGAAAAGGGAGATGACCTGTAGAATGAAAAGATGAAAGAAATGAAAGACGAAAAAAGAAAAGAAGAAAAGAAAGAGGAAGAAAAAAATAAGAAAGGAAGTAAGGAAAGACGGTAGGACAGAAGCAAGTAAAGAAAATTGGATGTAGAAAAGAAAGGATGAACGAATGAAAGGAATGAAAGAAGAAAAGAAAGAGAGAAAAAAGAAGAAAGGGATGACAAAAATGGAAGAAAAGAAGATAAGAGGAAATCCTTAATCGAAAGAAGAAAAGAATGAAAGACAAAGAAACAGTTGCAAGTAGCCTAAGTCTAAAAGGAAGTCGTATGAAGAAACTTGAGAATCTAAAGTAGGCCATTGAAACCCGTTGAACCAAAATGAAGCAAGTAAAATTCAAAGAAGGATCAAAGCTTTCTACACTTTGGCAGCTGATCGATATTCGATAACTTTTTTATGTTATGTTTTAGTTGGGAAGGAATTACATGACGTGGCTCTTAGCAAGAAAAAAAGGATCAAACCTTAACAGTTACAGCTAGAGATTTTTTAAAATTTAGAATATTGTCGGCAATAATTTGAAAGCATATAATAAAATATTGATTAATTTTGTTAATCAAGCCCCCAAATGTGCTAATTACCTGCCATGGTGTGGAACTGATAACACAGCTCCAAACAAATTAATTTAAAAAATACGAGATCAAACACTAAATAAGTTTTGAAAATAAACAAAACATTTTTAAAATATACAAATGATTACAAATAAGGAAAAAAATTATGATTTTACAAGGTCTTTAATTATAAATAGTTAACTTGCGTAGTTACAGATTTTTATCAAAACAAAAGGATTAATTTTTCCGTTTTGGTTACTTTTTATCAAAATATTACCATTTGATTTATTTTGCAGTCGGTAAATGAAATAATTTTTCTGATACAATTCCTTTTAAATTAATATCTACAGAAGAATAGATCCGCTAAAAAAAAGTTGTAATAAATTGTAACAAAATAAATCCTTTTATTAACCGTGCCCCTTTCAGGAAGTATGCGATCATGGCTCGCCACAGCTTCCTGTTCTTTTGTTTTTCTAAGCAACACTTATCCTCTTATCATCCTCCAATTCCCTAATCTGAAGTTCATTTACATAAATTCACTAAGTAGGTTGGCTGTTTTCCTTTTGTCTCTCTTGCCCTTTATATGCCCTGTGAGCGTTGAGTTTTCGAAGCCCTCCTTCCTTATTATGCGTCTCAGAAATTAAAACTCTCTTTCTAATTGTAAATATTAATGTGATTTTCTTTCCCATTGTCCTTAAATCTTCCTCGTTGCTTACATGTTCTGTCTACAGTATTCTTATCCCTTCCACAAAGAAACGTTAGTGAGACTTGAAGCGACAGATGCGATTCTTCCACATCTGTCGCATCAGGAAAAAATTCTTCGCCTCCACTGCACCTTCGGACCTCTCAGTTACATTTTCCAGCGTCTATTACGGCACTATCCAGATATTTAAACTTCTGTGTGTGATGGATTCTGACGGATTCAATTCGTAGATCACAATTTGCGTCGTCCATCTTGATGACAACCATACGTTTTGTCTTTTTACATATTAATAGTTAGTCCTTTTTCTGGTTTTACTACCTTATTTGGGAGCTCTTTCTGAGTCTGTTATCACTGTGTCATCTGTGTATCTTATGTTGTTAAGATTGTTTCCTTGTAGGTTTTCTAGTTCTCTTGGGATTGCTTTGCTGTACACATCCTTTGTCTTACATCCCTTTCCATTTTTGTGTATTTGCACAATTCATTTTCCATTAGTATGCAGGCGAAGCCTCATATATTTCCTACATTAATCAAGTTTTCCTAGCAGTTCAAATAGGTCTTTGTGACGTGACTTATCAAATGCTATTGCATAGTCTATGAAACAGGCATATGACCTTCCGTGTTTGTATTGATAACTCTGATACCATTCTGATCATAAATATTGCATTTCTTGTTCCAGTATCGTTAACGAAACCACACAGTTGTCCTATTCCCGGTCTAATTCTTCTATACGTTCCATTTATAAGAATCCGCATTATAAGCTTAGTTATGTGGCTCATTAGGCCGCTGAAACACGCTTTCATAAACAGCGCCACGAAAATGGATCTACTAAGGTCTTCCTGTATATCACCACTATCATTTATCTATTTTGCTGCTTGTAAGATGCATTTTCTTTTCTTATAAAATATCTCCAAACATCACCCTAAGGTAGGTGACGGGAATTATAAGACAAACATATATTTTATCTTCTTGCAATTGATGTTTAGTCCTTTCTTATCACTTTCCTTTATTACCTTCTGTAAGGTTTCCTGTAGTTACCTTTCTGGGTCATGTATTATAATTTAATTATACGTAAATTTATGTGTAAATGATAAATTAATTACTACGCATCTACCTTCAATATACCGTATTTTTCTGCTTATAAGACGCATTATTTCCTATAAAATATCTCCAAAAACGACCCTGCGTCCTATAAAGCGAAGGTCGGTGACGGGAGCTATAAGTTTAGGGTTTGGGGTGAGTGTCATCACCCCAGTTACTTCCGATCCTGAACCCTGTACCTCTTTTAAAATTAGTGCTCCATTCAGGGTTTGTGATCAATTCGTCACGATTAATGAGAACTTCAGGCTGCAATAAAGTTAGTTTTCAGTCGTCTTATGCGTTCTTCTAATTACTACATTTTAAATAGTTACCATAAACTTCTCGGTGTAGGATTAATCAGGTTTTCATGCTGAACTATGCTATTCAGTGGGTAAAATTGGGGATGGTAGGGAGGGCTATGTAGTACAAGGAAAACATTTTTACGATATCTTCTTATAACTGGGGCTTTTAATGCAGCAGGGCATCTTATGAGCTGCGAAATACGGTGTTATTTCCTAATTTTGTCAATGTCAAAATCGTCTAAGGCTGATAGCATATGCGTTTTTTTCCCGCGTACCGGCATGAAGCAATTACTCATAACAAATAATAAATATACGTTTAATAATGAAAATACTTTTTTCTAAACGTTATAAAAATTACTGAGGGCGTTATTATTATTATAGAAAGATACTAATTATCAAACAAGTGTTGAATGAAGACAGAAAAATATATTTAAAATATTAGGGATAAAAACTTCCACGTATATTGGCTCCGGTAGATTAAATAAGGAGGAGACATATATAACATATGAATTTCAAGCTTTAGCCACGTTGGTTTTGAGGAGGATTTCCTCGGGTACATTAATCAGAGGAAATCCGATGCAAAAAATCGCTCAATAAAAAAAACAAAACAAACGAAAACCGAAAATGAAACAACTACAGCAAATACAGTATTATAAATACAACATTTCAAAACCTCAACGGTAGTTCGAAAAGACGTTTCTTTCTTTTTAAGGTTTCCATCTTGCCTTACCAATTGAGGAAATGTCAAGATTATGTTACATATCAATTTTCAGTGCGTTCGTTGTTGCCGTTGCTTAATCATGTCGTAAAAAATGCGGATAACCGAGCATTTGTACGTGCGTTCGAACCTGCTAGTTTTAGACTTCTTCTCTATCTGCTGTGTCTTTTCAGGACGTAGGGGACCGTGGATCTCCACAATTTCCTTCTTTCGTAGCACTTATGTCTTTTTGTTACCTCTCCTAACCCTTATTCCGCGATCCATTCACCCAAGCTCATTATTCTTTGTGCTGTTTCCCTTCAGGACGTTGGCGATCATGGCTCCCCACAATTTCCTGTTCTTTTTAGCGCTTAATAAATTTTATTTTTTTGTTATCTCTCCTAAACCTTGTTCCGCGATCCATTCGCAAAATCTCATTATTCTTTGTGCTGTTTCCCTTGAGGACGTTGGCGATCATGGCTCTCTACGATTTCCTATCCTTTGTAGCGCTTAATAAATTGTGTCTGTTTGTTACCTCTTCTAAACCTTGTTCCGCATTCCGTTTACTCAAGCTCACTAAATAGGTTATGCGTCGTTCTCCTACTTATCTCTCTCTCTTGATTTCAATCTGTTCTGTGAGTGTCAGATTTTCCGCACCCTCTTTCCTCATTATGCGCACTAAAAAACTCAGCTGTCTCTTCCTGATGTTAAGTATTACTTTCCTTTTTTCTTTCCATTTTCTCTAAAACTTCGTCGTTGCTCACATATTCGGCCCATTGTATTTTCAACATACTTCTGTAGAAGCACGTTTCAAGTCTCTTTTTTATCTTGGAGGTGATTCTCCTGCAACCACTGCCATATAGAACATATATCGCGTAACAGTTCAGTATTCTTTGTTTCTAACGAAATTTTCCTGTCTCTTAATACTCTGCTTAACTTTTGTAATGCATCTTTGGCCATCCCAATGCGTCTTTGGATCTCAGTGTTTCACTTTCCGTCTTCAGTTAAAACACTACACAGATATTGCAATTGTCATACTTGTTTGATTTTAGTATTTCCAATTTGTAATTTACATTTTGGGCTCATCCTTTTGCTAACAAGTATTCATTCTGTCTTCTTGCAAGTATAATAACGAATCCTGGTTGGATTTCTAATTTTCTCAGAATCGCCTCATTGTATAAAAGGAATAAATCCGGTGAGAAGACACAACTTTGTGTGCGCGTGTGACAGAGAAGAGAGTCGGGGAAACACACACACACATACACGTATATATTTTTTTTATTGAAATTGGAGTGGATCTGAGTAGCGAAATTAAATCAGAGCATTTTTGTTTATTGATGGGAAATCTGATCTAGGGCAGGAGTTGTACCCATCTGGAATTGGGTCATTAAGAAAGACAAACCAAATGGTCGAAATAATTTTTAACGGTTAAAATTATAAATAAAACGTAGTAAGCTATGAAGAAATTTGGAATTCAGATGATTTTTGGCTGAAAGTAACCAGAATCCGTTATAATCGCGTGCAAAGTAGTAGGGCCAAGGGTCGATTATGATTTATCTATATAAACTCGTAGTTATGCTGAAAAAAGTGGTAGTTTTTGGCTCGTTTGTCTTCGAGTGCAGTCGAGCTGGGTGGAGAGATGTCGGAGATTGAAAGCTCGAAGAAGTACGAAAGTGACGTCAGAGATTGGAACAAAATGTCCGCTAACATGTGTTGTTGAACGAAGAAGCGAATTACTCCTCCAACATCTAAGACTACTACTGCTACCATTATTACTACCACTGGGAACGGAAACGTTGAACAAGCCACCCCTCTCCTTTAACGAAATTACATGAAGTATTCTCTTTTGTTTTGTTAATCATCGTTCATATACGAGAAACTGGAGATAATTCTTGAAGAGGAAGTAGAGAGAATTTCGCCCGAGCAAGACGAATTATTCTCTCCATCTACTTGCAGTCGGAAGAGTCAGAGGGAAGAGAGAGACAGTGGAGAGATGAGTTGGACATTCGAAGTAGAGAGGAAGTGACGTCAGAGATTGGAACGAAGCATCCGGTAACATGTACTGTTGATATAGGCACCGCTGCTTCTGCTACCACGAAGATTACTACTACTTTTACTACTGCCGACGAGGAACACAACTATAAACTTTAAGCCACGCAAAGAAATCTTTATCGCACCATCGCAAGAGTCGTATATTGTTCTGGGACGATTTAACAAGTTAATCACAACCCACTCTCTCTCTCTCTGTCTAGAATCCAGTGTATGAGTTTTTACGTCAATTACTTTTCTTTTCTGTAACCCGTTTCTTTTCTATACTATTCTTTTCTGCTATATAAAAGACATTAACAATTCAACCATTGAATAGTTGTTTGTCCGGCTTTCTGCCGATATATATATATATATATATATATATATATATATATATATATATATATATATATTGTTGTGCATTCTAAATTTCTTAGCACAGACTCTCCAGCCGTGTCTACATCTTCAGTCGACCGCGAATGGATGAACATCACTTCTGCTTTCTGGATCAAACCAAACACAACGTGGGCAGGAAGCAGGATTAAACCAGTGGACCGGTCGAATGATCTACGGATGCTCAGAGGACCTACGGCCACTCCCTTAAGTTCGGTTAAGAGCGAGTAGACACCTCAACCCAGAGAGTAAGACGTCGCAGGTTGAGGGGTTGGAGCGAAAGTGTTATGTTAAAGCGCAGCACAGTCAGAATGAAAACAGGCCAAGAACAGCGCGGGTTCTTTAAAGACACTGGAACAAGCAATACAAATGCAGAAGGACGTATTTTATAGATTATGCAAATGCAAGGTTTGTTAGAGTATCTTAGAAAGAAGAGTTGAAGCGGCTTAGTGACCTTGAAATATTTGGGAAGAATATTATAAAACGAACCAGTTCAGTTGCTGACATACTGAAAGAAAATGATTAACTACCGACACCGATGTTCGAGCGTAACACTCTGGATTTATGAATATATATTTTCCGCCAGGTGTATAAATAGAGGTGTCAGTCTACTAACTGGAGTGATTATTGAGTGACTATTGTGTGGAACTATCCAGTCGAATTAGTGTGAATTATTGTGCGTCGAGGATTTGAGTTTTGATTTAGGATTTACCGGGCGTTAAGCCGAGTCGCGCTACTAAGAAGATATTGACTGAAATGGTTAATTATCTATAGCTGACTTTTACTTCTTTGTTCTTCTTAAGTATTTATTTGCGGTTGCAATTAAGTACAGTTTTATCTTAACACTGAAGTCTTGAGTTATACATTAATGGCCACCGTACATCACTAAAGTTTTAGACTGTAACAACGAAATGGCCGATTCTGTGTTTCATTATTATTATTTTTTTTGTATATTTGTTTTTTATATACACATCTAAAAATATAAGCAATCATGAGTTCTTATTGCTATGAACTTTATGTTTTGTGGTAACATGAATTTGAGTATACATTACTGATTTTAAACAGTAAAATTAATGTCCAGCTGCATAATGAACAAAAGAAAATGTACCTACTCTTATTCTCTTTTTAATCTGAGAAAGCGCGCTTTACTGTTAAACGAAAAACTATTATAGTAAAGAAAAGCTCACTCTCCTATGTAAGTTAATTGAGAGTTTATTTGACGCAGTGGCTTGCTGTAGCTTAATGGCAAAGCACTCTTGGCTTGAAGGTATAGTTTCTCTGATTAAAAACGGAATACCGGTTCGATTCCTATCAGCAAGAACTTTTTCAAGAATCTCGATCTCTAGGTTGGTAGTGGAGTAATGGATAGCGGCTCGGATTGAGGAATCGGAGAGTCGAGTTCGAATTCCAGTCAAATCCATTACATTCACTTACGTGCTAATACCCTTGGGAAAGGTATGAATCCTCTTCTTCCCCCCCAGCTATGGGTAAATAGCAGGGCAGACCTTGGATGGAAACTTGTCTACCGCAGACAGAAATGGCAACCTACTGCGGGAAAAAATCTGCCTCGTCAGTCATATATCGAAAGGTACATGATCGCCTAAGCGTGTATCACGTATGGCACATAACTGACTGAGATTGACACTGTTTTCTTTAAAGCGACGTTTACTCAAACAGTTGAACCCACGAAATATGTTGTTTATAGAAATAAGAAACATATATTTATATATTATTTGTAATATCCACATCTCCTCTTTCAGATTTTGCTTGAATTTTTTGATAGCTTTTAAACCTTTTTGAAATAGGGTATGCAAGTCATTGATTGATTGATTAGTTTAAAGGCACATTAGCAAATTATGGGTCATTTAATGTCGAAATTTAATCTCCTTGGCAGCTTTGAAATAATAAAAATATGATATACATTATTCTACTTTCACAATTGAATACATGGTAGATGATACTCAGCTTTTGTGCATATATATATGTTTGTGTGGACAGGATTACTAGAGGTGGTTTGTTATATGTTGCAGTTTTGTTGAAGTTATATTTTGGGATACAGTTTAATTTTTTAAAGAAATTTTAGGATATTATATAGACTAATATTATGAAAGATTTCTTTCCTGTTGGTTGTTTCATTGGTTGATTTTGTTCGGCAGAATATCCCCCCCACCGACTATTTAATGCTGAAATCTAAATATTTTGGATGTAATTTTATGCTTTCAACAACAGATACTTTGTACATAATTTTATACTTTCAAAGTAAAGACATGTTTTTTAGATATATATTTTATAGATCATAAAATATATTGCTGGTAATTTTAATGTAAAAATTTACTGTTGATTTTATTTGTGGGTTCAGTATTAGCCTATAGATGGGACCCCCTAACAGGTGCTACCATCCAGGATCAGGGTAGACCTGGAAGTAAAAGTAATTAAGAGGTGGTTCCACGCTTCTCAAAACCTCTCGATCAGAGACCTTGCTGCCGGATGTAGTTTATCGTCATATCCAGGACGAGGTTACCAAACCAAAGATAACTAAAAGAAACTTTCGTTTTATTATGGGGCACGCTTTCAAAAGAAACAAAATTGTTGTATTCATCTGAAAATTAAATTTTTACGTGTGAAGTGAAAAACGCTAAGGTTATGTACTGTACAATTTTAACTGTTATCATGTAGACACAACAATTTTACCTTAGAAAAATGACGAACACAATAAGTTTTTGTCTTAGAAAAACAAGACACTGATGATGACATTTTGCTAATGTCGAAAGTACTCGGAATAAAATGCATATGCAGCAACATGGTAATTTTCTTCCTTTCATAAGAACAATAAAAAGAACTTGTCCGTAATTATGAGAGGATCATATTAAAAAAAGTAAACAAAACTTGTCTAAATTATTTAATGAGTCCATGTCTTAATGAAAACATTCTGCTAAAATATATCCAATTTAAAATAGATATATGTTTTATTGTTATTTATATACACACAAACATTTAAGTAAATGCTCTGTTTATAATAAACAGGTATTAAGAACATTTACCGGCCTCGATGTCCAAGAAAACATGCGCCTTCCGACAATAATTGAACCCGTATCCTAGACGTAATTGTCATATAGCCTGACGTGTCACATCAGTTTAGCTACGAAGAAGCTAGTAAAGCCGATTTTACTGCTTTTAAACTACAAACTTTCTTGAAATCGACCTTGCTAACCAGACGCTCTTTCGGAGCTAAACTGATATAGCTCGTCAGGCTATATGACAGATCGGTGTAGGATACCGGTTCGATTCCTGTCGGAGGATGCGTATTTTCTATGAAATTTCTCGGACCTTCAGGCCGGTAAATGTTGTTAATTTTTCTTATTATAAACAAATCATTTACTTAAATATTTGTGTATATATAAATAACGTATAACAATAAAATGTATTAAAATAATAGTCGAACTTAGTCAATTTCGTAATACATACACACACATATATATGTACATATATATATATATATAAATATATATATTCAACATCATCACTTGATAAGACACCGGAGGTGTTGAAAAAAATGGCTATTTTTGTAGTAATTTTATAACGTATTTATGTTATAATTTTTAAATAAATAATTGTACATATATATATATATATATATATATATATATATATATATATATATATATATATATATATATATATACAATAATTAGGAAAAAAACTTAGAAATCCATAGTCAGTAATAAATTTATTTCGATCAATGTAATCATATACATTTCATCAGTCCGACTATATTTTATGCAATGGAATCAAGATATCCCAGACAGACAGATATACAAAGATAGAAAATACAAGAACGAAACAATACCAAAAATAAATAGACCTAGAAAAGTTTTCTTATATTATGAAGAGAAGGCAGAAAGAAAAAAAGTTAATATAACAGGTAAGGGAAGGTGAGAGATAGGAAGGTTAAATTTAAAACAGTTACAACACTGTATCAAATAAAATTCACAGAGAAAGTGGTTAAGATGGTATCTGTTTAGACAGCATCATCATCATATAATATAAACATCATTCCATAATACTAATGATAACAATAAAAAATACATATAGATAATTGTAAGAAAATATATATTATTATAAAAGATGAATATATATACACATATATATCTATAATAACAAAAATATAATAATAACTAATAATAAAAAATGATAATAATAATAAAAATTATTTTTTATAATAATAATAGTAATGGGAAGAATTTTTAATAATAATAATAATTATAATAATAATCAAAATTAATAAATGAAACAAATAATATCGAGTTATATATATATATATATATATATATATATATATATATATATATATATATATATATATTGGTAAAGATAATAAACTATATATGATGTAGGCATCTGCATGATAATAACATAAATAATCAAATACATCTACAGAACCATATATATATATATATATATATATATATATATATATATATATATATATCACCTGTTCTTGACAGTGATTGTACAGCTGCAAATACTTGAATAAAACAGATAGTTTGTGATATACAACATCTTAATAGAAAATTACAAAAATAAAATTACAAAGATAAACAAGCAGACATCTTGGGTTAAATTAAGAAAACTGGATGAATTCTTGCTGCCTAAATATAACATATATATATATATATATATATATATATATATACATATATATATATATATATATATATATATATATATATATATATATATATATATACATATATATATATATATATATATATATATATATATATACATATATATATATATATATATATATATATATATATATACATATATATATATATATATATATATATATATATATATACAGTGTAACCCAGATATAAGATACCCAGATATAAGAGCAACCCGGATATAAGAGAGATTTTCTCTGGTCCCAAATTAGAGCCTGTGTTAATGTATATATAATAGACCAAACCCGGATATAAGAGAAACCCGGTTATAAGATACATTTTCTCCACTCCCGACAACTCTCTTATATCCGGGTTACACTGTATATAGTTTACGAAAAACTAGGTAATCCCTACGGGTAGACCTAAGGAGGATAAAATGCAGAGAGCTCAATGTAAATCAGAGCTAATAATAATATTCTCCCTTAATATTCTCCATTTGAAATTGTGAGTTCAAAATTCTTTACAATATGGAGGAAAAATTTTTAAATTGATATTTTAATTTTGAATTTAAATATATTACCCTTTAATAATCATTATTGATGATAAAATATTTAGATTTTTGATAATTGAATACTAAAGTCATCACCTAATATTATTTTGAGAATTTTTTTTTAGGGAATTTTAAGTACACACCTATATATATATGTGTAAGTATGCGTAAACATTTAAAAAGATATATGTAGGTATTAATACATGAAATTACCCGTGTATATCGGTACATATGTACCTGTATGAGTGACTGCACATGTAAAAGAACGTATGTATATGTGAAACTTGCATGGATGTGTTTACAATATATGATAGAGCAAGATCTCTAATATTACTTTCAAATATCACTCCATATTAACTTAAAAACTAAATTTTAAGTAAGAGAAATTACCAATCTAAAAATAGTCGCAAATTAAATTCATGAATAAAATTCAAACTGATAGAGATATCACCTTAATAATCAATTACAACTAGAAGTAAACTTATATTTTAAAATAAAATTTTAATATTTTAATGTAAATTCTATGAATATTTTTCTAATCGACTATTTCATATTAAATCCCCAAAATTTTTGTAATAAAGTTTTTAAAAAAAATAAAATCTCTAACAAACATATAATTAAATTCCTTATAGACTGTTTAAACATTCAAACTCATATCAAACATTGTAATATTTATGAACTCTCAAAGTAAAACAAAACAACAGCGTCTATTTCGGGCCTTTCATTCCAAAGAACGTTAATGACACTTTCTCTCATAACTTCTTTCTCTCTTTTTCTCTTTATGCCTTTTTCTCCTCTCCACCCTCTATATCAATATATAACTTCCGTTAAGTTAACCGATTTAATGTGTCAATGTCTGGATTTCCTCAAACAATTTAAATTTGAGAGAATAGAAATTTTACATCAAACTCAATCATGTCTCTCTCCCCCTCACCTCCTCACTTCGTTAATTTACATACGCTTAGTACTGCCCGTCAAAAATGTGTAAATTTCTTTTCATTTTTCGTTTCAACCTTTGGAAGTAAAGTCTGATGATCCGCGGTCCTTTAAAAGGGCTGTGGGGAAATAATTTATTACATGGAACCTTAAAGTCGTCTGTTTTTATTTTTATTTATATATATATATATATATATATATATATATATATATATATAACATATTTATATATATATATATAACATATATATACATATATATATATATATATATATAGAGAGAGAGAGAGAGAGAAGGGTAGACGAGGGAGGCATACATACAGAGAGGCGGATAGAGAGACACAGAGACAGAGAGAGAGAGAGAGTGTGTGTGTGTGTGTGCGTGCGTGTGTGTGTGTGTGTGTGTGTGTGTATAATGAAGCAGAGATGCATGTAAACATTTCTTTTCCTTCTAGACTCAGTTCGAATTTAAATACAAATCGCACAGTAACATCAATACATATTGACAGAGAGACAAAGAAAACTGCTACAAACGCATATACATACACACACACGCGCGCACATACACGCATTGTATTGAACATCTACCTTCTCCCTCATTTCTCATGCTTCTTTCTCTTTTCTCCTGCAACTTCCCTCCGCTCCCCCCGCCCCCCTCACACACCTTCTCTCTTTCGAATTCAATCTTCCTCTCCCGCTCTCCCTCTTCCTTCCCCACCTCTCTCTTCGGCCCATCCTGGAAGTCTTTGTACTCCGATATTCGATATTATGAACTCTGCAGAAACCGGAGGCACGCCTCTATGTGAGATGGTCCTCTTTGGAAGCCATAGCGGGCGCACACGGACACTGATGGGGCTTCATTCCATTTACTGCTTGGCCGGTGCCAACCTCAGAAATAGTTTCATCTTTTTTTTTTTTACGGCCTCTCTTTCTGCATTCTGTCGACACCGCCGCCGCCGCCGCCGCAGCTCGCACGCTTCAGCCTTCGCCTCCAACGTCGTCAGCGCAGCTGTGGAACCAACTAACATTAATGGCGGTGGGAAGAACACGTTGGCGAGAAGGACTTTGTATTCAACCGCACCACTACCCCAGTAACTTACACGCCGCTCCCCACCGGAGTTTCGACTATTTACAGGCATAAATACGAATGTGCAAGTGTTATTTAAAGCGAGTGCATGTTTGTAAAACGAGGTTTAAAAAAGACAGAGATGATGGGATTTGTATGGCTCTAAAATGATGGGTGGTGGAAATTTAAAATTATTTTATTTCAGGCACAGAAAAGCGAATGAGAGAGTAGGGGAGGCAGAAATAGAGAGAGAAGGAGAGATAGAGGGAAGGAAAGAGAGAAATATGCTTGTTTGCAAATGGATTATTTAAACGCGTCTAAATTACACGCATCCTTATAGTAAAATGTTAAAAATTATTCTTAAAATTCTAAATAGATTTTTCACATTTAAAACGTTTCCTGCTATTAATTATTTTAACTAAATAAAATAAAATTCCATTGTATAAGAAAGTGATTCTTAACGGCCGTGCCGCGGCACGCTCGTGTGCCGCGCGATCCACTTAAGTGTGCCGCGAAATATTGTCACGGCATATGGCATTTATATATGTGTGTGTGTGTGTGTGTAAGTAGTAATGCTACAACGTTAGTATTTGAATAAATGAATAAGTATTTAACTTTTTTCAAATAATTCTTTCCACTATTCTTCAATGCATTTCCACCTGCATTTAAAGAAATGATCCTTATTATGGCGACCCATCTGAAAGTGCTCGACAAAAACATCGACTATTATTTTCCGTCATTGAACACAGAAAAGTATGATTGGATTCGAAATCCCTTCATAAATGTTCCTTCTAATATTGGACTTTAGTTATTTGAAGAAGAAGAAGAAGAAGAAGAAGAAGAAGAAGAAGAAGAAGAAGAAGAAGAAGAAGAAGAAGAAGAAGAAGAAGAAGAATTGGCCACCATTTCTCGTGATCGAGGATTCAAAATAAAACTTTCGACGATATCCATTGACACATTTCGGATTCCAATACAAAAGGAATATCCCACATTAGCTAAAAAGGCTTTGTCAGTTCTGTTGCAATTTTCTATTCTTATTTATATGAATTAGGCTTTTCAACGCTAAATAACATCAAAAATAAGAAGCGAACTGAAGAAGAAATGGGGAGCTGCTTATCGCACATTGAAGAAATCCCGAAAAAAACAAAACAGGCACAGGTTTTGTAAGCTGCACAATTAGTTGAATAGAAACATTGAACTAAACGAAGTTCATATTTGTGTGTTTAAATTTTTAAAACAAAATCTATAGTTTTATTTCATAACATTTAAATGTATACCCTTTAAAAATGTTGGTAAGTGTGCCGTGATATTTTCATTTGCTCCGAGGTGTACCTTTGCTTAAAAAGGTTGAGAAACACTGGTACAAATGTACCTGGTGAGGATCGAACCAGCAGCATGAGTAGTGGCAGATGAGAGTAGCTAAGAAAATACTTACTTCATTCCAGACACCTAGAGTTAACTTAAAATGACGCAGGGTTACATAGGCTAGTTAGAATCAAATTCCTTACACACGTCAATAGTCTATAAGAGAAAATTAGTATCATTCCAACGTACCATAAGAATAATTACTATGCTTACCTGCGTCTCAAAGCCAGGGTAAAATGAACTTCAAGACAAAACCAAACCCTTTGTACTAATACAAATATTTACAAAGCTTTACTTTAGTCTGCCATAACATTATAAGTGGGGCCGAATCTTCGAGATTAAGCTACTGGGTACACGTCTACGGAGGACTCCATGAAATTTGTGTTATAACCTGTAGTTTCACGTGCATTTCACTAGTTCAGATCTTTATACCTGTAATTCACCATGCTGCATACACGGAGTCGAACTATCAACATTTCCCACGTATTTCAATTTTAAGGAGGAAAATCCACATCGTTTTCCCGAGAACTCCCGAGTGTGTTGTTCCCTGAATACTACGATCTTAACCTCATCAAGTATAGGGTCAATCACTATCTATCCTCCCTAACCTAATACGCTTCACCTCTTTTTATCTCCTCTTATATTCATATAATATCATTCAGCAATCCTCTGGCATGAGTGGCTCTTGAGGATTGTAGCGAAAAAAAAAGAGCTATCGCCACACCTTGCTAGATTTTTTAAAAATCATTTTACCTCGAGCAAGACAATAAAGTCACTAAAACGCAATGGATTACTAAGCGTGAAAGAATAAGAAAAAGAGAATCGTTATTGAGGAGCGACAACAACAAAAGAAGAGGGATTAAGAAGACAGTAGATAACAATTGGCATTGCATTTAAATTTTTGAAGATCAAAGTTGACTGGGAAGCAAGAAGCCGAGAGAAATTTCCACAAGCGAGAATTACGATAGAGGAAACTGTTAGCATAGAACTTACGGGTACATCTAGCAGCCCTTTCAACTTTAAAATGATGAGACATAGCCGCCAATTTAGTATTGCACTTAAATTCATAAAGTCTAGGTATCACAGAGGGAGGTTCAACAGAACAATTACCATGAAAATATTTATAGAAAAGGCACAGGGAAGCTTCATTAAGGCGATGAGAAAGTGACTTCAATCTGGAAGCCGGGTTAGGATCAATAACATTGCAGATTTATCTTTGGTTTTCATCAAGAATCTCTAAATATATAGCAGGTGCAGCGGACCATATGTGGCAGCAATATTCGAAGCAAAGACAAATGGTATAAATTAGTAAGATAGATTGGGAAGAGAAAAATTATATCCCACGATACAGTGAACGAAATTTCTTAGCATCAGACTAAGCTTCAATATGATCTTTCCACTTCATCTCAGCGGAGAATGTTAACCTGAGAAGGCGAAATGTGTCACTTTCCTGGGGGTTAGCATCAGCCATTCTGATGGGCGGCAGTATAGAGCTCTTTCAGGTGATTTATAAAGAGCAATTTTGTTTTGGAGGCGTTAAAATTAAGAAACCATTCGTTGTCCAGTACTTATATTCTGGAATAAGTTGTATAGGCTTTTTATGCATATAAGGCCACTCTTTGAGTTTCAGTTAGACGTAATAGAACGATTATTCTTTTTGTAGAAAAATCAACGTGAGTCATCTTTATTCCAAGCGAACCTTTTATCAAATAGGCAGGGCGTTTCCTTACTGAAAATTTAAGTTTTTTTTTGTTTTTTTTTTAATTCCAACAATCACTGTTCATTCCATCTAGCCCGTCTATATGAAACTGAAGTGTATATAAAGGTCTTAATAGCTTCCGAAAAAAAATCACAGTGATTATGATTTATTTAAAAAATGATGGTAATAATGATTTCAGTTCAGGTCATTATCATTGATTGAAAGCAAAATAAGACAAGTTTATTTTAATTCTGAGTTCCGGCAAAGTGCAAAGGGGCGGGAAAACGCTCAACTTGTAGTGCAGTCGGTGGTATGTCGTTTAACATGACTGGAGCTCATCTTCCATTTATAGCCTGCTAATGACGTGTTCTCAAATAACTAGCACACTTCTTATGGAAACATAGACGACGGTATATCATATCAGAATGTTATAATATTATGAATTATTCTGTTAGTTCTATTGTAATCACAATATCAGAGACTGATCGACTAAACTGTTTCATATTTTAATTTTTATATAATTTTATATATTATTTTCTTTGTCATTTCACCCCAAGCAAGGCAATAAAGCCACTAAAACGCAAGAGGTTAGTGAAAGAATATAAGAAAAGAAACACATCATTAAGAAGGGAGAAGAATAAAGAATTTCAATCATTATCTTCTGTCATTAAGATGACAGAAGGTAATGATTGACATTGCATTTAACTTTATGAAGATAAAAGTTGACTGGAAAACCAGAAGAGATCCCTACAAGCGAGAAATGCGAGAGAAGAAACTGTTAACATAAAACATACAGTTACATGTATCAATTTCAGTTGTTAAAGGATGACACCTTCCCGTCAATATAGTACTGCCCTTAAATTCATAAATTCTATGTACCACTAAGGAAAGTAATATTTATTTATTTATTAATACAAAAATGTGGCACAAGGTCAAACGAGTGGGATAGAGGAAGGCTGGTCTTCAATCTGTCTTATCTTAAACTAAGCCAGAGTTAATGACCTACACGTACCACAGTATTCCTTGCACCAAAAAAAAAACATTCTTACTTACCATTCATACTACAGTCACCATAATGCCTCAAGTCTCTATGTAGTCCTAACTAGTTCCCATATGTACAATGTATCTCTAAATAACAACATGAAAACCTAATGAATATCTACAATGAATACAATTTTTATACCATGGAGGAAAGTTTAATAGAAGAGCTATCATGAAAGTATTTATAGAAAAGGCAGAAGGGAAAGTGGGTGAAGTCATGATGCTTGGTCAGGTCCAATAATATTGCAGATTCTTCTTTGGAATTTATCAATGATCCTATAATTATATATCAGAAGCACCAGACCAGATGTGGCAGCAATAATTATTATTTATTATTATTATTTGTATATTATAATTATTTATTCATTTACATTAAATTTTACATATTATAAAAAATGATTATTTTATTTTTAATCCGACCTTTGAAAATGTATATGTCTATATTATTTCTATATTATAGTTTTCATATTTTATGTTTTTACATCGTTTACAGTTTGTATATTATTTTGTATATTATTTTAGATTAAATTTTATATTTTATTATTTTATATTTTATTTCTGTGTGAATTTCTGGGATGAGGATTTATCTATTAGCATGCGGACATGTATTTCTTGTTATCACAACGTTACAACCCAAGCAAGGCGATAATGCCACTAAGACGCACTGGGCTACTGGGAGTGAAAGGCAATGAAAAAACTATAGATGGAACCGGAAACCCAATCCTAAACAGGAAACAAAGGATAAACCACTACTCCTGTTCAAGAAAAACGAGGAGGAGTGTGAACCGGGTGGTAGACAAATCTATTAACTCCTATTAAATGTTAAAGATAATTAAAACTAAAACATTATTCCTAATGTAGAAAACAAATTGTTAGAATTTCAGAATATATATGTGGATTTATATTTCACAATAATAATCTACAGAAATTTTGTTTAAAGCAAGAAGTCCTTCCAAACTTAATTCTTATATTTGGATATTTGTTCATATCTATTTTAGGGATAATTATGATAAACTCTTCAGGAACTTCTTGTATTTATATCGAAACTTAATATAAAATATTACAATTACCGTATATACTTCATGTAGTGTGACCCGTGAAATTTTGCATGAATCTTAGCCCCTGCAGAAAAAAAATATTAATATAGTGCAACCGTTAACCGAAAATGCATGATTTTTAACCTCTTGAAAAAAAAAACACAAAAAAATATCCCTGTTTATATTAAGACCCCTTATGTTTTGCGTAAAAAAAACTGATCATAAAAGAGTCGCACTATACACGACTATATACGGTAATCCAAATTAATAAATAGAAAACGAAATAATAACAACCTAAAACCTGAAGCAGAAATTTACAAAATGGACTGTAAAAAATGTACTCTGAAATATATAAGGTGAAATATCTAGGAATTTCAATAAATGATTATATGGCCATAAAAGGGAACTTTTACGAAAGAACACAATCATTGCATTTGTCATTCATCGTAATAAGTCTGAGAATGATTCTGAATTTAGCTTTGATTAAAGAAAATGTAATTTATTAAAGCGTAAATATCTAAAAAAAATGCACGATTTTTGATGTCGCCCACAGTAAATTTAGATTTAAAATCATACAAAGTATTTCTTTTCTCAACAAATACATACATACATGCATATAGAGGGCTGTAAAA
>OZ038495.1:80260719-80268219 GCA_964036315.1 Acanthosepion esculentum
TTTTTTTAATAAGCGTAAGCCTGTCTTGAAAATCAGCATTCCAATTACAAGCATTTTTTTTTTTTTTTTTTTTTTTTTACCATGGCCTCGAACACCAACCCACGAAGTTCATGGAACGCGCTTATGCGCCTTGTGTGTTTTACGCATGCGCGCATATGTGCTTCGATTTGTGCTGCAGGAACCATGGAGAATGAACGCGCATGCGCAGGATTGAAAGGCCTCAAAAATTCTTCCTGGGTAAATTTCGACTGAATTCACTTTCAGACGTGAAAGTACTAGCGTGTTTTTCGGACGGAACGCTTTGCATAACTTGCCCCAACCCACGTACACACACACACACACACACACACACACACACACACACACACACACACACACACACACAGAGAGAGAGAGAGAGAGAGAGAGAGAGAAAGAGAGAAAGAGAGAAAGAGAAAGGATGGTATAGGAAGAGTGAGTGAAAAATCAATGTAGGCAGTTAGTGATAGAAATAGATAATTTTTTATCTTCACACATCATCCAATGGCAAGTAACACTTTACCCACAATCTTTGATATACACGCGTCGTTAATTTTTTATAATACTCTCATACATACACACACACACACGTGTGTGTGTGTGTGTGTGTGTGTGTGTGTGTGTGTGTGTGTGTGAGTATATAGTTACTAACGGCAAATAAATATTCAAACATACAAAAATACGTACATACATATATATATATATATATTATTTAAAATTTACTACATGTGCGTGGGAAAAGTGCTCAGTGTTGGATATAGACACTGTGAACCCTGCATAATGTCTCAGTCTTCATGTCAGTGTTCCAAGATCGTATGAAGCGCTAAAATGAAAGTTACCATGTAGTAAACAACTATATATCTATATATGTATCTCTCTCCTTCTCTCTCTCTCTCTCTCTCTCTCTGTATATATATACATAAGCATATATATATTAGGAAATGGATGAAAACCGACATATATATATTTTTTCTTTAAACGTTATTTTTTATACTCATATTCGAGTAGAAATTCTGTTTTTTAATTAAATTATTTGAGAAGCCGGTAGATGTAGTTGGATAAAAAATAGTGTTTAATTAAACAAACAGAGCTTCTACTCAAATATGATTATCCATCAAAAATAATGTTCAAAGAAAATAAATTAAAATATGTATATAGGGTTTTGAGTAAAGAATTAAATTTTCCTTGTCTGCAATATTTAACGAAAGATGTTTAAAAGAGAGGTTGCTGGCCAAATATTAATTTGAATGGGAAAAAATTACATATTTATTTTTATATACCAGAACAACGTTAGCCCGTTAAAATCTTAAAGGACGCGTTACATGAAAAATCCTTTCCATTTTGGCAATTATTTTCCTAATATATATATATATATATATATATATATATATATATATATATATATATATATAATCATAGTTTTAAGGGTAAAAGTGGTCAATATCACTGATACAGCCTGTATAAATATAAAAGTGGACACTGGGATCAACATCGAATGACGACAGTCTGTTTTAGACAGAAAGATTGCATTAAAAAATAGAACACACTGTCGCTACTCGATAGTGACCTCAGTGTACTTTGTATATTTCCTTATGTCAATGTAACACATAGATAGATAGATAGATAGATAGATAGATAGATAGATAGATAGATAGATAGATAAGAACAGGTTCACATAGATAGATAGATAGATAGATAGATAGATAGATAGATAGGTAAGAAAAGATTGATATACTGAGGCTGACACACTGTGCATCTCTGATTATGAATGGTTATCGGGATTGTTGTCTTTTTCAGTTTTTAAGTACAAGTCACCCACGGCTACTTGGGGGTCACATTTAGAAACTTGAGAGTACACTGAACTGAAGGCCACCGGAGCGGCCTGGGTTACCCGACCTTAAGGCGGTTCTCACTAGGGCCCATCCGCATGATTATGCACTGCTTTTATCAAAACCTGTCACTATATCGCGCGCATCTGCCTGGTATACCCTTGTTAAACTGGGTGTCATGTTGGGATTATGTTGGGATTACGTTGGGCTTTGCATATTTATATATTAACGTTATTTTGTTGGCGTCTTGCTCACTAAATCAATAATCATAATAATAATCCGAAACGTCGAAAGCATCTAAATTATTGACATTATAATACTGAATACTAGAATATAGAAGAAAGTTACAGGAGTGATGCGGAGGACTTGCTGTCACTTGATTTCAGCTTAAGTCAGCACAGACGGCTGGTTTTCAAAGTCGTATAAAAGAGAAAATGGCTTACACTTCTGACTAGTAAGTTTACTATAATTTGCTACTATTATTTTTAAAAGAAATTTAAATGAACACTTAATTTTATAACACACACACATACATATTTAGGTACCTCCACAAAATCGCTAAAAAATCAGCATACCATGATGAAAACATGCTCCAAACGTAATGAAAATAGTTTTATCGTAAAAATCTTTATTTTATTATAGAGGAAAGACCAAAGTATTTTTTGAGTATTTAATGATTTTTTTTTACTACTTTTTAGAACATTCGAAATTTTGATTAAAAAACTTATTTTTCTTGCGTCAGCGGTTGTATTAACTTTTAGCAGAGCAAATTTTAGCCTCTATTTGCGGGTTTTGGAGATCTTGCAAAAATCAAAAATTGCCGGATTTTAATTAAATTCTCAAGACTTATTCACAAATGAATGAATTTATTTTTGAATTTTTATTAGACAATCATGAAAAAAAACTTTTTATGATGAGTTTCACCCACTTATTTAATTTTATGAAAACTTGAGAAGTTCAACGTGATAATATTTAGTGACAATATTGTATATATAATATACAATTATTTGAAGAATTTAAATCACCGAATTTTTTTGCAAAATCGGACTTACCGGAAATCTGTTCTGAATCGAAAAATAAAAAACGCAATAAAACTAAGACATTATTTAATTAGAAAAGCTTTTAATTGCTTTTATGGATAATATATATTAAAGACAATAACGTCTGAAGAAAAAACTTTTTTCAATGAAAAATGTTTTTTTTTTCATTTTTTACAATTTTAAGTTGGGTAATTTATAAAGATTCTAACTCATTTTAAATTCAGTTTCAATGTGATAATTCTTAGGAAATATTGTTATTAAGTAAAACTATATTTACTAATCATATATTGTAAAGCTTATTACAATCTGACGGCCTAAATTTTTTAAAATAATTTTGATTTGTTTTTTTATGTGTATATACGTGCAGAATTTCTGAAGTATGGATATATAAACCGATAAATCTATCATTAAAAGATCACATGTTTTAGAGGTTGTCCCCCGCTTATAAACTTTATCGTCTGCTCCACCATACTTAACCATGAACATGTTTGGTGGTCAATCGGCTGTCAATAAATCGATTGACACGTCAGAAAAACAAGACCCCGTTGTTAAGAAATGCTATAAGTAAGTAATAATCGTTTCAAATGAGATTAATTTAACTTTAAATTTACTAATTCTTCTCAAAGTTTCAGAAATATATATTTTATTTTTGAAAGAATTTTAAAACAGTGAATTGACTTTTGCTTACAACTGTGTCAAAAATGGCCCTTATCAATTCTACTGGGAAAAAAATCGATACTGATCAATATAATTTCTATTTGAAATACACCACACCGCTGATTGAAAATAGTCAATTTTAAATACTCTAGTTTTCAATTAAAGATAAAATAAAAGCTTCACGAAAGCTTTTGTCATTTTTCATCAATGAAGGTACCTAATATATATATATATATATATATATATATATATATATATATATATATATATATATATATATATATATATATATATAAAACATAGTTTTATGGTATGGTATATTTATGGTTTAAGTGCTCAATATCAGGGATAGAGCAGCAGTAAATATAAAAGTGGACATTGAAGTGAACATTTAGGTAATCGTCTGGCCTGAGGATAGCGTATAAGCATAAAACATATTGCCACTGTTGTGTGTTCACTTCAATATATATATATATATATATATATATATATATATATATATATATATATATATAAATTAGTAAATTTAGATATTTCTTTATGGGAACATTTGTGTATAAAAATTTTATATCTAAACAAGTTATATATTAGTTTTTGATGTCTATGTTTTTTTTCATTTAAATTAATTCCTCGCATATCAAATATTTAAATATTAAATAAATCAAAACAGGCATAAAAAACAAATATATGACTAGTTTACATATAAAGACTTAAATATATATATATATATATATATATATATATATATATATATATATATATATATATATATATATATATATATATATGTTAATTAAGACTTTTATTGTTTTAGAAGTAGTTGTAACATAAATGTCAATTGTAATTGTGATTGAGCTATGGATAGAACAATATATTTTAATTCGTTGAGTTTGTCTACCCATAACTCCATCATAATTACATATGAAAAGTATTTATCAAAACTCAGCAACATATATATATATATATATATATATATGTTGCTGAGTTTTTACGAGTGGTTTTCCTAAGTCCCTCATCAACCTCCAGATTAGACTATTTCTTTCTGAAGTGACTAATAATGATACCGATACCGAACATTCAGTTAAAAACAATAACATCAACGTCTTCTACAAAAGTCAAATTCATGCCAACTATAAGTAAGATGAATTTTCACTTAGAAATATCATAAAAAATTACACAACTCCAGTCGACCCGAATAAGAAAATTAAATTATCTATTACAAACAATTTAAAACAGCTAACCCAGCTAACCTAACATAAAAAATAACAACACACTTCTAAAATTAAAACAATAAAGGGCCAACATTATTTACGAGTTTAAATGCCCCTTAAAGAACTGTATTACAACAGAGCCGCTACTATATATTCCCATATTATATAGATGTCCCCATAGAATACAGTAACAACACTCTCAACACATCTTTGTATAAAAAAAAACTTACTAGCAGAAATTTTTGCCACATTAATAAGGGAATGCCCACTTAGATATAAAATAGAAGTTATAAAAAAATTCCTAAAAGGACACAAGAATTCATCTTCTCGTCTACTTTTCCTTAAAGAATTCAATAATGTAAAACAGACACTAGTTAACAATGGCTTTCCTAACCACCTCATCGACCACCAGATTAGACTATTTTTTTGCAAAGTAACTAATAACATACAGAATATACAGACAAAAACAATAACATTAACATCTTTTACAAAAGCCAAATACACGCCAACTATAAGTAAAATGAATTTTCACTTAGAAATATCATAAAGAAATACAAACCCCAGTTGACCCAAACAAGAAAATTAAATTAATTATCTATTGCAAAAAATTAAAACAGCTAACCTTAACATAAAAAATAACAACACACCTGCAAAATCAACAAAGTGCCAACATTATTTCCACTAGGTATCGCGCATATAATATGTATAATATATATATATATATATATATATATATATATATATATATATATATATATATATATGTGTGTGTGTGTGTGTGTGTGTGTGTGTGTGTGTGTGTGTATAATTGTTGTGACCTAGTTAGGGCCAGAAATAAAGACACAAGAGAAAAATTGAGTTAAACAAAAACAGTAATACAAGCATATACAAACGAGAGTGTTACAGCAGAATGTTCGGTCCGACTGTCAGAGCTGACTGCTGGAAACTTCACTCTCCAAAAGGCAGTACCTGCTCCTATTTATAGCTGGGAGAGTCCACGCGTGCGTGAGTAAATTAGCATAGCAATAATATATACATATATACAAATATAAAATAGCTGGTCACTCGTATTCGAGGATACCCGTCTACTAGAGCGGCTAGCTAATCCCAATTACAGACGCTCGCTCAGTCATATTTATGTTTGTTCAACACCCACAGAGCCAACCTGTGGTTTATACTGCAACTATGCTGCGCAGTTTACATTTTATGGGAGCAAGCATGTTATCTAGCGTGATCAATAATCTGAACAAGGCCAGCATACTCAAACCCTCGGATATATATATATATATATATCTATATATATATCTATATATATATATATATATATATATATATATATATATATATATATTGTGTATTTAGGCATCAATCCCTCGTTTATACATGTTTCTTTAAAGACGACAGACAAGGTACTGCGATTAAGCTTTTTATTTCATTTTTCTTGTGTTCGAACAAGTGTTTTCTTTTCTGGACTCAAAGTTTGTAGAAACTGTTCAAATGTTCTGTAATTCCGAGCGATTTGGGTTATAATTTTACCCATTATCAACGAGAAAAAAAATAAAATTAATTGTCAACTACAAAAAAATTAAAAACTACTAACCTTATCCTCAAAAATAACAACACACCAGCAATATCAAAATTACAATAAACGAACATTATTTATGAGTTCAAATGCCCCTTAGGGGACTGTGTTCCTGATAAATAATTGCATTGGTCAAACTACTACACGCCTATCCAGACGATTTACGTTACACCTACCCGACCATAGCTCCATTTAAACACGCACAAAATTTACCAGACTCCATCCGTGACATACTAGTAGAAAATACAAGCATAATAACCTCATCCACATCTGAAAAAAGATTAGAAATAAAGGAAGCCCGAATAAAAAAAGAAAAAGACTACACTCAATAACATATGAACACGGCCAATGTGTGCTGAGCGTGTTTGGAAAATAAAACATTCCTATAATTCTAGATACATACATAACACAACCCACAAATTCAGTTAAAAGTAAAAAATAAAATCATCCTTGATAATGGCTAAAAGTATAGCCGAAAGCATCGGAAATGCAGAACTTTTGCACAGTTTTTACACACGCTGTGGCCAGAAAAGAAAACACTTGTTCGAACACCAAAAAAATAAAAATAAAAAGCTTAGTTACAGTAACTTGTCAGTGTATTGCTGCCTAAATACACAATATATACATATATACAAACACACACACACACACACACACACATATATATATATATATATATATATATATATATATATATATATATATATATCAATCTTTTGTTATCTACCTGTCTATAAATCTATCTCTCTGTAGCCTACTACAAAACGAATTAATTTTACACCACAAATATTTACTTTTGAACATCATCATTTTCTTTGTGGATGCACTTAATGTACTGGAGAATATTGATCAGGCTTTATCCGTGTTCAAATTTCAATAAACACACACACACAAAACACACAAACACACAAAGCACTCACACGCAAATACACACACACACACACACGCACACACACACACATATGAATGTGTAAATGAATAATTTCGTATCAAAATTTGTCAAATAACAACGTGTCATCATCTATATATATATATATACATATATATATATATATTCTGTTTATATGTTATTTCTATGGATAAATAGAATATATATATATATATATATATATATATATATATATATATATATATATATATATATATATATATATATACTGAAC